>CM053513.1:87789685-87869167 GCA_028627145.1 Eidolon dupreanum
GGGGGTGTGGGAGAGGCGCCGACCGCGTCTGCCCTACGACTTCAAAACGTAAAACCAGAGTCAGTTAAAACCGGACTCTAAGGGAAAACATCTACTCAGTTACTCTGCCCATTTTTTAATAAGCAGGATGTCTGGGGGGGGGGGGTTGGTTAACGAGTTGTATGACTTCTTTGTACATTTCAAATATTAAGCACTTTTAAGATATATGAAGATCTTCTTCCATCCCATCGGCTGCCTTCTTATCATGCGGAGTGTTTCTTTTGCTGTACAGAAGCTGTTCGGCTTGACATTATTGATTTTTGCTTTTGTTGCTTGTGCTTTTGGATTTACATCAAAAAAAAAAAAAAAAACTTTGACAAAACCAATGTCAAAGAGCTCTTCCCCTATGTTTCCTTCTAGGATTTTTATGGTTTTGGGTCTTATGTTAAAGTCTTTAATCCATTTCAAGTTCATTTTTGTGAGTGGTATATTACATTCTTTTGTATGTGGTTATCCGGTTCACCCAACATCGTTTATCAAAGAAAGTATTTTGTCCCCATTGCATATTCTTGGTTCCCTTGTCAAAATTGCTTGACCATATATGTATGGGTTTATGTCTGGGCTCTCTATTGTGTCCCATTGGTCTACATGTCTATTTTTATGCTGGTACCATACTGTTCTAATTACTATAGCTTTGTGGTATATTTTGAAATCGGGATGTGTGATGACTCCAGCTTTGCTTTTCTTTCTCAGGATGGTTTTAGCTATTTGGAGTTCTTTGTGATCTCATACAAATTTTAGGATGTTTTTTCCTATTTCTGTAAAAAATGCTATTAGGATTTTGATAGGGATTGCATTCACGCTATAAATGGCTTTGGGCAGCATGGACATCTTTAAAACATTAATACTTCCAATCCATGAGTATGGAATATCTTTCCACTTGTTTGTGTCTTCTTCAATTTTTTTCAACAATATTTTATGGTTTCCTGTGTACAGATCTTTCACAAACTTGGTTAAATTTATTCCTAAATTTTATTGGTTTGGGTGCTACTGTGAATGGAATTTTTCACAAATGGCCAATAGGTACATGAAAAGTTACTCAACATCACTAATCATTTGGGAAAGGCAAATCAAAACCACAATAAGATATCGCCTCACACCTGTTAGAATGGTTATTATCAGATTTAAAAAAGAGAGATAAGAAGTGCGTTGAGGATGTGGAGAAAAGATAATTCTTGGAGGGGAAATAAAATGGTGTGACCGTGATAGAAAATAGTATGGAGGTTCCTCAAAAAAATTAAAAATACAGCTACCAGATGATCCAGCAATCCCACTCTGGGTATATATCCAAAAGCAATAAAAATGGGATATTGAAGATATATCTGCATTTCCATGTTTATTGCAGCACTATTTACAGTCACTGAGTTGTAGAAACAACAACCTAAGTCAATAGATAAAGAAGACAGTGAAATGTGTTTATGTGACAACATGGGTGGGCCTTGGGCATTATGCTAAGTGAAAGAAGTCAGGCAGAAAAAGGACAAATACTGTATGAGATCATTTATATGTGAAATCTAGAAAAGCCAAACTCACAGAAAGAGAGAAAAGAATGGTAGTTACCGGGGTGTGGGGGAGATGTTAGTTAAAGGGAATCAACTTGCAGTTAGATGAATAAATTCTGAGGATATAGTACACAGCGTTGTGCATTTAGTTGACAGTACAGTAGTATATACTTGAAAGGAACTGAGAGAGTAGATCTTAAACGTTCTTACTGTAAAAAAAATGATAATTATGGAGGTGTTAGCTAACTCTATGGTGGTAATCATATTGCAATATATGTGTATTAAATCAGCATGTCATACACCTTAAACTCTATGTTATAGGTCAGTTATATCTCAATAAAACTGGATAGAAAAACAGACTCAAACCCTGTTTCCACCATATTCTCTATCATCTCAAATAACCCTACTTCCTTTCTCTAAACCTGATTCCCTTCTATAAATGGATATTACAATAACACCTACCTTTTGGCATTTCTGTAAGCATTAAATAAAATAATAAAGTTAGTATAATGCATAGTCCATTTAAATGAAAGCAGCTATTATTATTATCATTAAAGCTAGTATTAGCATAACACAATAGTCTGCACACAGACTTGCCTAATAAATATTTACTGAATCTAAATTTATACACATATCAGAAGTCTGTTAAAAACTCCAAAAGACATTAACTGGAATTTTCCTTATTTGTATTTTTCCCAGCACACTACCCAGAATAACAGCAAATTACAGATATTATTGAAAATAATTCTTCAAGCATCAGGGACACATTTTAATATATGTTAACAGAATGACTTTCTTTCTAGCACGCCACAGAAAATAAACTAATTAGGAGGAAAGAAAGAACATAAAAAGAAAAAATATTCTTCAAGCAAGACATGAAAAGAGAGCTATTCTTCAAATATTTATAGGGCTTTAGTCTCAGAGTCTCTCATATTTTCATCTCAATTCAATAGCTTCAGGAATATGGGGGAGGGTGCACTGTGTAATATGGAGGGATGAAGGAGGTTATTCTCCAGAGAAGTACAAGCTTGAGGGACTTTGGACCACGCCCGGGGGGTCTGGGAGGCGTTCTCTGTCTCCTTTCTCTGTGTATTTGATGGTGGGTAGAATGGGATTGGAAGCAAAGGGATTTTGAATGGGGAAGACTTAGAATGAACCAGGATTTTAAAAAATGCAAAGGAGACTTTTGTTCGTTGCCATGGTTCTAGTGCCTTAGATTGTAAGCCACAGGACTCACATGCTGAGGGGAGGATGCGAGAAGAAATCAGAGGATCAGTTTTACATCTGAGACTTGGGAAGTTCTCTCAAGTACAGGGCTAGGCGGTTTGTTCTCCTGGCAGGTTTATGTCATTAATATGACTCAGCTCCAATGTCTGTCTGTCTTCATCTGACATTCCCAGAAGAAAGGGCGACCCCCTCCCCCCCGGGGACAGCCGGCTCTGCTGTGGATCAGTTGGCAGTGCTGAGGGGCAGCGTCTCACGGTGTAGAGGTGACCACTGGAGAGAGGCAGCTACCCCGCTGCATTTGGTGCTGCTCCATGCTCTCTGTTCCACTCTTTCTCCTTCTACGGCCCTTGGGAGACTCCAAGTAGGACAGGGCTGATGCTTTCTTTCATTTGAGCCATTTCTTTGCCACCAGAGAATTACAAAAATGCAGGACAGGGCCCAGGAGACAGGTAGCAGACTGCTGGTGACCTTAAGGCAGTCACATAAGGAGATGAAACATCAAACATGTTTTCAAAATTGTCCCAACAAATTCACTTAAAATTGTGAAGCTGAGATTCAGGACAGACATGAAGAAGAAGAGAGACAAACTAAATAATTCAAATGCATTCGAAGCACAGGAGAAAAATTTTACCGATGTTGTGTCATTCTTAAAAGTACCCCAATAAGAAGAGATCAGTAGTTCCATTTCATAAAAGAGGAAAGTGATGTTGTAAGCGAACGTGGTTTTTATATCAACTCTGACCCTGCCCCCCACGCACTGGTCACATGCTACGTTTTTTAGTCGAAGTCATCTTAGTGAAAGCTCATGCCATTTCCACAAACTTTTATTTTTTGTAAATTTAATCGAGTTAGGACTTACATACAATAAGGTACACAGATTGTAACTGTAAAAGGATGTATACCGATAAACATTTTTACAAAGAAAATATATTCTTTAAAGAAGTTGTACTAAATTTAAAAATCTGGGGAGATCTGACTTTAAGTGAAGATATTTCCATGAACTAGCAGTGTTTCTGTAGGTGCCTGTGGACCCCAGTTCCGTTTTCTGAAAAATAAAGATAATTAAGCTGATTTTGCAGTTTTATAAGGATGAATGAAGTATGAACATTTTCACCATTAAGATGGAGGTCAAAAAGTCTTTAATAAAGTATTTTTTGGCAATAACCTGAATTGAAGAGCCATGTGAGTTTCTTCTTAAAATACAGATTCCCAGGTCCCATTCATAATCCATAAATTCTAATTTCTGGCCTATAGATTCAAGGATTCATACGTTTGATAAATCCTCAGCTGGTTCTTGTGCCCACTATGACTCTCTAGGCCTGGGCTGGGGCAGCAGACACACTCGTTTTCAATGCCCACTTCCATAGCCTAGTAACCTGGGAAACTTTTTAAGCTGCCATGGCCTCTGTTTTCAAAGCTTTTGAATCAGGTCTGACTGATTGTGTGATTTCTCCTGCATACAAAACCCTTAGCCCTGGGCCTGCCATGAGCGGATGCTCAATAATTCTGAGTTCCCTCCACAAATCAGCTCTGTCTCTGATATAAAATTATCTTGGCACATTCCAGAATCAGACAGTTAAAAAATAAAAAAAATGCCAGACACTGAATTGGATCCAGCTTCAATTGTACAAACTACCAACAGCTGGTTATTGAGTGACTGGTATGTGCCCAGCATTCCATTAGTTGTCCTGAAGAAAATAAGCATTTCAGGAACAGACATTTCTTCCAGAAGGCGCTGTCTTGGCTGAGGGCATCGGGTGCAAAGACATTTCAGAACCAGAGAGTGTTAAAGGTGGAGGAGGATTTCTGGTTACACAGAGAAAGGGTCAGGGGATGCATGGGCTTGAGTTTCCCTCAAAGCTGGGCAGACAATGGATGGGGAGATCTACCTGACTCAGGTGGAACGATTCATAGAGCACTTGTCTTTTGAATACAGTGATCGTCAATCTTTTTAAATAATTATCAGATGAAACTTTTTTTCTAATCATATATGACAGGTAGGCTCAATTAATAGGAGCAAACCACCTCTTTTGAGGTAGGATTCTGAGGTCCACAGTCACACCCCCTTGGACCCTTGATGGAACCTGTCAAAAACTGGCTATCCAAATATCACCAACATAACCCATCAGTAAAACCGAAGCAAGTTTATTGCTTAATGAGGCAAAATAAAACACTGTCTTCACAAAGCTTTGGTCACATCTCAGCCTAGGAAGGGCCAGGGGGAGGAGGCATCAGATCAGAATTTCCTGAGACTCGGCAGTCTGGCTTAAGGAAAGTCTTTCAGTGTGGGATCTTGATAAGGGTTGGATAAGAATCATGACCCAATCATTCAGCATTCATGGAAACAGCAAGGTGAGGACTTTGGGTTGAAGGATTCAGAGAATTTTAGAGTGAAAACTCCCTCTTGGCATTTTCCACTGAAGAGTAAATGGGTCTTTTAGCATGTTCCTGAAATGAAAAAAATCCAACAGTTTGCTTGGACAGGACAATGCCATAAAAGTAAAGCGAAGTAATGAAGACAGCAGAGTAGCAAAGCCAACGACATACAGATGACCCGGTGTGGCTTCTGCCCTCCATGCCCAGGCTGAGCCAGGGCGGGCAATCAGCCAGGCGAAGGATGTGTTAGGGAGAGGGAACAGCAAGTCAGATGAACTGAGCTGGGTGTACAGAGTGAAGGAAACGAGGTTACTGCTCAGTGGAACAAAGGGAGTAGGACATGAGTTTTTAGAAAAAGGCATGGGCTGTGTATTTTTATATTTCGAGGGCCCCGATATATAGGTCAGATTTTATTCTGAGTGCATAGGGAAACCATGGTAGGTGGGGGGGGGGGAGGAATTTTAAACAGTGGGGGAAGTGAAATAATCTGATCAATACTTTAAAAATATCTCTGTAGCTATGGATTCTAGTGGGGGGTGGAACTGAAGCTATTTAACTACTTCAAGCAAGTGGTAATATTAGCACAGACTAGCCTAGGTCCGTGGAGATGGAGAAACAGGAAGAGATTCAGGATGGATTTTGGAGGAAGACCTGCAGACGGCCAGCCTAAGAGACTGTAAAGAGAAATGTCTCCAAGAAAAACTTCAGGTATCCACCTTGAGCCATCTGGTATGGTGATGCTGTATGCCCAGCGGGAAGATTAGCAGAGGGATCTAGAGCAAAGGCCTTCTTTTTTCTTGTGAGATTAGAAATCCCTTTAGATATCCAAGGGGAACTGTCAAGTCAGCAGCTGTCAGGAAAATTCCTGAGCTCAAGGGTGTTTTCAAGGCTGAAGGTATAAACTGAGAATCATCAGCTTATTGAGGTTGTTTAAAGCTATGGATCCAGATGAACTCCCCTAGGACAGAGCGTAGGTTGATAAGGGAGGAGCCAGGAGCATGCCACGGGCACTAGACAGACAGTCCAGAGCTTTGGAGAGTTGTGTAGTGTTTCTCACCAGTGAGGCAGCAACAGCGCAAAAGCTTCGATGAAACAGTGGAGGAGGAGAGTTTGCCCTTAAAGGCACTGCCCTACCATTCAAGAAAGTGCTCAGAGTTAAGTCAAAAAAGCAGGCAAGAGCTCTAGCTAGGGAGACTATGGGGTCTAGAAGAAATTCGGTTCCTGGTGGGGCGGGGGGGTCTCATTATTCCCAATACCCAGACCCCATTGTTAAAATTTAATTTAATTTAAATTTAATTTAATTTAATTTGGAATATTATAAAAATCATTTAATATTACCAAATCTCTCTCTCTCACACCCCCCCCACACACACATACAAACACGCTGAAACCCAAAGCAAATAGCAGAGAACATTCCATCTTGGAGCTATCAAAGATCTCTGAGAAACTTTAGGGTGTCCATGAAAGAGTCATAAGTCAAAGGGAGCTCACAGTTATGACTGAGAGGGACAATATCATTCAACTCCAGGGCCAAGATTTTTCTGTGTTCTCACTCGTTATCAGAAAAGTGATCACTAAAGACACAGAACGAGATAAACAAGACAGCTTAAAAAAGATCAGACCAGGGTAGATGAAGGTTCTGGAAGCTCTGAGGACAAAGAACTGAGACAATCCCTTCTCTGCTCTCAAGGCACACATGGTCATCAGCTTACTGAGGTTGTTTAAAGCTATGGATCCAGAAGAAATGACTTCAACAGGCTGCCATGAATGCCAGCAGAGACGTGCGGGTTCCATGGGACACCTAATTTATAGGCAAAAATTAGGCCTAAAGGTTATCAGGTACAAAGGTTACCTTACAGTTTTTTTTTTTAATGGGTGTTGTTACTCACATTTTACAATATTGCAAAATTCTCTTGTATCTTCTTTCCTCCTCCATTAATTCTCCTTTCTTTGTTACCCATATAACTTTATAATTTCCGGAACACGTACATTCGAAATAACGCCGGTTTTATCAGTATGATCTACGAAGCGGGGAGGATGTAACAGAAGAAGTTGAAGCAAGCAGACATACATGAGGAATTGTGCATGGATGTATTCAAATCCTCTTTAAGAGTTGGTTTGTTGATCACTGGTTGCTCTTTTGGTTCTGAGTGAATAACAGAAGGTGAAACGTATTATATCTCTCGATTGGTTACAGCATGAGATGCTGGAGAATTTACATGTTAAAATCTTACTACTTTGGGCACCTGGGCAGGGGCTCTGATGAAATTTCTGCTCTAAGGTTCTCAGAAGGAAGGCCAGTCAAGGAGGGAGAGGAGAGAAGAACTCTGCGAAGGAACTCCAGGAGTGAGAACAATATTTTTAAAAAAGAATCTCCTTTCTTGCGTAAAAGGCGGCAGACTCTACCAGAAGGAGTCATTGGCCTCATAAAACACTAGCAGAAACGAGGTAGGCTGGGCAAACGTGTCCTGGGGCTTGCGATCAGCAGAGGAGGTCACTCATTGTAATAACCTCCAGGTCTGGGCCTGGGTGAAATCAGCATGAACGTGGCCGTCAGGGAAAATTTACCCGGCAACGGAGTCTGTGGCAGTGGGTTTTTTTTTTAATGGTCTTGCATGGCGGGCAAAACTGCTAGTTGGGTGACCAAAATGAGGCAGTCGGCCTCTCTGTCCCTCTGATCCCCTTGGGTAACGTGGAGGTGGTGACGGTCAAGTGCAATAATAAACACAAAGGGCCTTCTAAATAGTCAGTTCTCGAGACGAGCCTTCCTACCCCTTCCCAGCGTTAAAAATTAAAAAGTCATTTCAACATCGGAATCTTTAGAGTGGACTCCTCCAGGATTATGAATTCTATTAATATTTGTCACTCAAATCAAAGAACAATTGGGGGGAAAAATTGCATCCAGCCAAATCTATTTGAAATGGATGAGAGTTGAGTAGTAAATAATGAAGAAGAATGTAGACAGATACAGAAAGGGACTCGGACCATTTTGCCACTAATAGGTGCCACAGACAGTTCATTACTGATAAATGTAGAATAATGATGTCCTTAATGAGTCTTTTCACGCACAAATTCATCATAAAACAAGAAGATGAGGTAAAACAAAAAAGTCTTTGAAGAGCATTCATGCAGCGTGGAAAGCAAGGGTAATTTCCTGTCCCAAAAAGAGCAACAGATTTAATACGGCCTTCTGAGATTTTCTTCACTGTGTTCGTAGGCAGCTTCCCAACTTGATAGCTTTCCTTTTCATATCTCGGAGGTGAATTTCTACCTATCGTGCAGTTTGGGGGCTTCTGAAAAACCCTCTGCAGCCCTGTGCTTAAATGCCTTGGTGGCTCCTTATCGTTCCTTTGGCCTTGAGCCGATTCCCTCTGTGCCTTAACTTCCTCACTAGTAGCTTGAAGATAGTAACATCTCTTCTGTGTGTCACACACTGGCTGGTGTTTTGGGTTGAATTGTATTCCCTCCAAAATCTTTAGGTTGAAACCTTAAGCCCCATGATGTCAGAGGGTGACTATGTTTGAAGATAGGGTTTTTAAGGAGGTGATTAAGGTAATACGAGGTCTGACATGTGGCCCTGATCCAATCTGACTGGTGTCCGGAAAAGGGGATGAGGACACAGACACACACAGAGGGGTGACCATGTGAGGACACGGGGAGAAGACGGCCATCTACATGCCAAAGAGAGAGGCTTTGGGGGAAGCCAACCCTGCCGACACCTTGATCTTGGACTTTTAACCTCCAAAATCATGAGAAAACAAATGTCTCTTATTTAAGTCCCTCAGTCTGTGGTTCTTCGTTATGGCAGCTTTCTGAAACTAATACAGTTAGAATGCTCAAAAAAAATTAGCTGCTCATTTTTTGTCTACCTACTCCTTAAGTGGCACTTCACCGAGCCTTTTTGGCACCTACAGACGAAGACGTCAGATACAGATGTCGTGCAGAAGTGGTTTTGAATTAACAGTGCAAAATATGATAAACACTCTTCAGATTACACCCACTACTCTCTCCTGCTTTCTATATATATTTCACATAAAGTCTTTCTGTGCCATGTTCCAAATTGTGAACTTTGGAAGAGCGATAGAACCAGGTTAAGTTGACCTAATTTTAGAACAGTACAAATTAATGCCTGTGGTGGGCAGAATTTCAGGACGTGCCCACCCACCCCCATTCTTGCCCCTGGGCGTATATGCCCTTTATAATACCAATGCAGGCTTTTCTTTCTTCCTTGATAGAGAATCATAAAACTTGATGAAAGAAAAGGAAACTCTCTCTGACCATGAAGGAAAGAAAATTTCGATACCGATATTTCAAGCCCGGGGACGGTTTAAATAACTGGACAGGCTGGATCAGATTGTCCTCAAGGAACTGGACATTTATCATCAGCAGGTGTTTCCTATCAAGTGATGAAATGCCAACCATGCAGTTGATAGAAAGCCTGGTTCTGTAAGTAGAAAAGAACAAAGATAAACCTGAATCCTAACTCTGCCCCTTGCCATCTGAGCATGGCTGAGTTCAAGTTTTCTCTTCTGTAAAATGGAGACAATAATGCTCACCTCATAAGACTTTCTTTTATTGAGATATAATCTCATACCTTAGAATTCACCAGTTTAAAGTCTACAGTTCAGTGGGTTTGCAGACAATAATGGAGTTGGGCAATTGTCATCACTACTTATTCCAGAGCCTTTTCACCACTTCAGGAATGATCTCTGTACCCATCAGCAAGCACCCTTCACCCCCAACTTCTGCAGTCCCTGGCAGCTACTCATCTACTTCCGCTCTCTATGGATTTGCCTCTTCTTGACATGTTATATAAATACAATCATATAATATGTGGCCTTTTGTGTCTGTTTTTTTCACTTAGCGTCATGTTTTCAAGGTTTATCCATGTTATAACCTCGTGAGGTTTTTGTGATTAAAAAAAAAATGTGTGAATCTAGAGCCTGGCTCACTACAAGGAACTAGTAAATGTCATTATTATAAGGCGAATGTTATAGAATTATGGACAACTAGCTTTTGAAGACTGTGGAGATCATGTCAGTCGGTCATTATGTGCAGTGTAGACATCCCTGCTCACAACATCCTTGGCTGAATAGCCTTCAACTTTCATTGGAAAACTTCTAGGCACGAGGTCCTCACTACTGAGAGAGGCAGAGCTTCCCCACAGCTGCGAAATTCTGACTATTGCAAAATCGATTCTTACATTGAAATAAAATCTGCTTCTTATCAACATCTACCAATTAGTCCTTGCTATGAGTTGAATTATGTCACCCTAAGAGAAGATACGGTGAACTCCCAACTCTCAGCACCTCAGAATGGGGCCTTATTGGGAACTCGTGTTTGCAGAGGGAGTTAAGACAAGGTCATATTGCTCTGTACTGGTTATAATCCATTATGACAGGTGTCCTTATGAAAAGGAAAATTTAGAGGCAGATACACACGGAGAGGGTGCCATGTGGAAAAGGTCAGAGTGATGTTTCTACAAGCCAAAGAACACCAAAGATTGCCAACAGACACTAGGAGAGAGACCTGGAACAGACCTCCCCACACAGCCCTCAGAAGGGACCCACCCTGCTGGCACCTTGATCTCAGAATTCTAATTTTGAGAACTATGAAACAATAATTTCTGTTGCTGAAGCCACGGGGTTTGTGTACCTGCTACAGCAGCTCCAGAAAAACTAAGACAGTCCTGGTTTTTCGCTAAGGTGCCAAACAGGTTGCCTCTTTCTTCACTTGACAACCTTTCGAATATTTGACATCAGCTCACCTGTTCCATCCCAAAGGCTCTTCTTCTCCAGCATAATAGTCATGCGCCTCCAGCTCTGTGACTCACGCTGTTGCAACCTTCTGCTCTTCTCTGGACATGCAGTGGCTCATAAATGAATGCGAGTTTTCAGAATGCTTATTGGGCCTTGAACAGTAAATGTTCTTAATATTCCAAATATTCCCCTTTGCTATTTTGCTTGAATCATCGAGGTCTACACTCTGAATAGGGAAGGACCCACCTTATGCAACACTGCTGGAAATTATCAAATTCAGTAAATAAAGTTGGCATAGGCAAAGTGATGCTACCTGGAGCAGACAGAGCTTCCACCAAAAATACCCCAAATACTGTTCATGGTTTTTACTTCTCTCATCTCAGTCAGGCCTCCATCATTTCACAGCTAGACTTCTGCAACGACCTCCTACATTCTCTTCTTGACCACATTCTTGTCCACCTTCCAGTCCACCCCCCACCCTACAGTCAGAATGGTCTTGGTAAAACACAGATTAGATTAGGAATTGAGATGTGTGTGTGTGTGTGTGTGTGTGTGTGTGTGTGTGTGTGTGTTGTCACTGCAAGTAGACTAACTAAAATCCTTGCCTTGGTCTGCAGGGTCTCTAGGATACAGCCCCTGCCACCCTCTCCAATCTTATCTCCTGTCATCCTTTCTCATTCACCAGCACATCTTCTCCATTCCTGATCACACAAGGTCATTGCCACCTCTCGATCCTTGTCTCCAACCTTCCTTCTTTCTTCCCTCCCCATCTTCACCAAGATCTCGACTCAAATGCTTCTTCCTCAGAGATGCCTTGCTTTGCCATCCTAACTGAAGTTGTGACCCCATCCCATGTCCCTCTATCCCAGGGTCCTAAGGCATGTGAGCACACATATGCATGCCTGCCAAGAATTTCCCATTCTCCCAAATTGTCTGATGTACTTATTTGGTTGTTATCCTTTTACTCATGAATATAATTTCAGCATTTAGAATAGTCCATAGCTGATAATAGTTTCTCATTAAATACTTGTTGAAGGAAAGAATAAATGAATGAATATATGAATAAGTGAGATTTGGTGAAAAAAGGCATTGGGAGATTGGACCAACGATGGGACAGGAACACCTCTGAATTATACACAGAACTGTTGTACCAAGGAAGCATGGCAAATGTTCTTGGAGGCAGGTTGCAGTTGGATGCCTCTGTCGCCTGCCGTGGTATCCTCCTGTCCACCCTATCAGCTTTCCACGTAACATCCCGAGGGGTTAAGAATTAGGAATCTGGTGTAGAACGAGCAAGTTCAGACACCTCAGGAGGCCAAATCTACAAACAATGGGCATGGGGGGAGCACTATCTTTTCTCTGTACATTCTTCCGGGATCCAGGTTGTGTCTTAAATATGTCACCTGAGGAAGACGAGAAACGCAGAGTTTTTGTTTTCCAGCACTTCTCTGTCCATCAGCTTTCCAGAAACTCTTAAAGATTTGGCAATTTCGCTCCTTTAACGATTGACAAAATATCTGAGCCTCTTTGGAAGACATCTTCTAGACAGGCACATACAGTCCCCACAGAGAGAGGCAGAGGCCTGGCCGGGGACAGCCCGGCCTCAAACAACTCGTCTCCCAATGAGGTCTGCGGGAGGAGGAAATGGCTCACTGCAGGCCACCCTATGCTCCACATCGTCTGGCTCCCCACACGCCCCTCCTTGCGGACTTTTAATTTCCAAACCAGACTCACTGTCCTGATTATGCCTTACTTCCTTTCATGCATCCTCCTGTGTGAACACAGAAGCTCCTGGTAATTAAATGTCTACTTCGTGAACAACAGAGAGGCAGTTTCCGCTGAACCGTCGTTCTGACAGCCGAGCGTCCGGCAAGAGGGAATCCCGGGCCTCCAGCACCTTGGACAGAGCCCGCGTGACCCCGGGCGCCGACCAGCTGACGCTGGAAGCGGCCTCTGAAGTCACAAAGCTCTCGCTGCGCTTCTGCTGGCCGTGAGCCTTTGAGCCTTTCTGTTCTGCGAGCCGGTGTCCCCGTGTCCCCACCCATGAGAGGAGAAAAAAGTGAATTCCGCTAAGTTAAAAGATGCTTGGCTGCCGGGCGTCGCGAGCTTTGCCCTTGGTCTCTTCACGCATTCGTGGCCAGCTAACCCCGCTGGCCTGCGAGGCCCCCAGGTGGGGGCTGGTACGCACGCCTTCAACGGAAGTAAGTCCGATGTTTGGACATCAAAGGGTTTTGCCTATATTTGTGGTAATTCCCGATTTATCATGAAAGATCGGAAGATGTGATCCCGGGGAGGCACATTTGTACCTAGCAACAGTAGCTGGAGCCACACGGTTAGCAAGCGCTCCTGCGAAGCCGCAGTTTCTCAAAACTCTAAGTGCCTGTGAGGCAGCTGGCGACTCGTTTAAGCGCAGATTCTCCTTTAATAGACCCAGGGCGGGGTCCCAGGCTGAGGATTTCAAACAACCGCCCAAGACGTGGATGGAGGTGGGAGGGGAGCTTGCTCTGAGGGGTTTGCATGTCCGAGAAAGCTGAGACTCCCCATTTTTCTGCCTCTCCCTGTTGACTTTCAACGCGATGCCAAACAACAGGTGTCATTTGTCATCGTACTTGCTCTATTGTCCATTTTATATTAGGGATATATTTTTTGTACGCCTGACCTGTTTCACTCATTTGTCACTTGCCAACCTAAGAATACATTTGAATATTTAACCCGCCTTTAAAAGGATGCTTGGTAGCCCTAGCCTAGTTGAATCAGTCAAAATCCCACCAGGAGGAAAGGTATCATCAACTGTGTTTTAATGGGGAGAATTTACGTTGCCCAGGTGATGGAGGAACTGATGAAGAAGGTGGATGGAAGGTACACGGGCACTCTGAATTATTTTGCAATCTCTTATGAGAGCTATACTATTTTAAAACAAAAGGTTAGAATAAAAAATAAAGTCTGGATGATAGAGAAATTATTTCAGTAAAATAACTCACCTTGTCAAAAAGCTGTTGGTTCATTTATTGTAGGTAGAAGAGAACTACTGGTCATGATTTTTAGGATGAGCGCTCTTAAGGACTCAGGGACTTGAGTGATGATACTTTAAAGGCTTATTCTTATATTGATACAGACGATTTCATAGAAGAAAAGCCGCCATCCTCAGAAAAGGAAAATACGGCGGTATAGGCCCTTGGCACAAGAGTCATTTTAAACACACTAGCAAAACACAGAAGTGACTGAGGTTTATTTGGACACTCAATAATATGTCAATGTCCTGGATGATTTTTAGTTACAATTTCTTCAACTAGTCCTGGTGGATGAATAAAGGTTTCAAACATGTGAGGGGCTGGTCTTCATTTGGGGGACTTCTTGCAAATATTTGCAGAAGTCTTCTCTAGTTCGCCCACTCCACCTGGGTTCTTAGTGAGGTTTCAAAGCTCTGCCAGGCATTACAAGGTGGTCAATAAGGGGTTACATCATTTTTTTCTAAGTCTCTTCTTCCTACCTCGTCCCCATTTGGCAAGAGAATGCTTTTTCTAGGGTTTCTTTTTCATGGTGCAGGGACCATCAAGGGAAGACAATCATTTGGAGCCATCGATGGGAGCTACTTTCTCTCTCAGTGCCTTTTATAGGTAGGGGACCATCATAGTGTAAAGAAAATTGACCAGGTGTAAGGCTCCTTAATAACTCAGAGATCCAGAACAAACCATTTGTGTAGGGATCAAAATGGAGCACACACAAAGAAAAATACCCCTTTTTGAAGAGGAGAGATGGGGTTAGACAGAAGATAGAAAGCCAGATAGTCAGACTCAGACCATGCTTCCTACCTCAAAGAACAAAAATCATCCTGAATTTAAAAAAAAAAAAATCTTCCTGAATAGGTCAAGGAAAGAGCTTTGCTTCAGCATCATTCCCTAGGTGGCCGAGGAGCCCTCAGGAGAATGATAAAAACTTGAAACATCAAGGGGTCTCATCACATATGCACTTGACTTGTATTTTGAGCCCTTTTCCATCTCCAATACTCCACATCCTGCCAAGACTACACTTACCTGTTGTGAATAAGAAATGTTAAAATGTGGTGTTATCAGCCACCAAGATGCTTGCTTGTGAAGAGAGACGAGAGGAGCGTCCACCTATCAGAAGTCGGGTGATGATTTTGTCTTAGTCCTTAGCAGCCCAGTTTTCCTCAGGTTTGATTTGTTCATGAATATCACCCAAGATTCCATGCCCCCCACACAACCTCCCCAAAACAGACAAACATATTTCACTTCTGAATTACTTTAGAGACCCATTTCAAAGAGAGGTCCCAAACTCACACCCAGACTCAAAAATCTGATAATAGGTTCATGAGAAATGATTCAAAGAGAAATCTTAAAAACAGGGAAAGACCAGTAAGTAAGGTAAAATATATGCTGGAAAATAGATTCAAATATGTCCTGAAAACCAGGGAAGTCACAGTATATAAGACAAGGTACCCATCTGAAATGAGATGCAGATAGATATTTAAAAAGGAAGTCACAAGATCCTTCAGAAGAAACAAGTAAGGGCACAATACAGAAAGGATCATTTCTGTTATTTGAGTTTTTACTTTTCAGAACATATGGCGTAAAGGGTTTTGTTTATTTGTTAGGTTTGTCATTTGTCTTGGTTGTTTGTTCTTTATATAAGTGTTTATTCTCCTTATCAGAGAACAAATTTGTGGGGATGACTCTATTGGATGTCAAAATTTATTATAAAGATGTAGCAAAAGAGACAGTATGGTATTGGCACAAAGGTAGACAAATTGAAATAGAAGCAGATTCACACAGATACAAACATTAAATTTATGAATAAGATAGAACTGTAGAATAATACAGGAAGGACTTTTTTAATAAATTATGCTGGGTCAAATAAATATCCATATGGAACGAAAATGCATTTGAGTCCTATTTCGTACTATATACAAGACATGAATTCCAGACAATCAATCCTCTAGAAAATAACTTTCCATTATAGTCCCGTGACTTTGAAGTAGGCAATGGTACAGGTGCAAAAAGTAATAGCCGACGAGAAAGACTGATCAACTAGACCACACTGAAATGAAGACCTTCAGTTTATCAATAAACACTGTTAAGGGCGTCTAAGAGGAAGTCCGAGAGTAGAAAATATTTGCAATACATAAATTGACAGGAGTCAGATCAGAATATATATGTGTGTGTATACAAATATACATATTCATATTATCATACTGTAAATATATATACATTTATAACATGCAATGAAAAATATTTAGATACAGTATATATGTGTATAAAATATATATTAAAAACATATTATTCATCTGTGTAATGCGGTTTCAGTGTTGCTTCATTGTTTAATTATTCAGGGCTTGTTTTGTTTCTTTGTTTTTGTTAGACTAATGGCAAAGATTTTGAATATTTTCCCCTAAACATTTTAAAAAGTGAAATGTGAGAAGAGCTTTAAAGACGTTCACAGACTATTATTCCCCTTGCTTATTTACTTATGCACCTGTTTGATCTTACTAAGAAAATGTATGCCTCATTACAGTTAAAAGGAATCGTAGAGATTGATATTTTTAAAAGATATGCAAACTGTCCAATTCAGTGCTTTAATCAAACAGATTAACTGGGCTAACTCGTGATAGTGAATATTTTGCTTTTGTACAGAAATTGCTGCTGATCTACATTTAGTTTATACACAATACCTTTTAGCATGTTAATTTTAGGTGTACAGTATAGTGATTCAATACTTATATACCTTACGATATGACCACTTTCCTAAGTCCAGTAATCATCTGTCACCAAGCAAAGTTATCACACGCTGTGTTCCCCTTCATTTGTTTTCACCCATCCCCCTACCCCTCTCATTTCTGGCAAATTACGAGTCAGACATAAAATATAGTTCTTATTCCGAAAAATAAAGTTTATTTTTGTATTTTTATAAACATCAAGATATTACTAGAAGCTTTCTCTAAGTGGTAAGATTATGCCTATTTTTTCACTCTCTTCTGAAGTCATCTCCACATTTTCTCAATTTTCTATAATAGATGTGTATTTATTTTAACCAGATATGTTAAAAAGAGTTGTTTACCCTAAGAATAGTGTCCACATCATGGAAAATCAAGTTGCCCTTATAAATGGGAGGATATTCTCTTCTTAACCAGTGAGATGACTACTATCCAAAAAAAAAAAAAAAAAAAAAAAAATGAAAGAAAAGGGAAGTAATGAGTGCTGGTGAAGATTCAGGGAAATAGGAACACTTGTGCACTGCCGATGGGAATAGGAAATGGTGCAGCCACTATGGAAAACAATATGGTGGTTTCTCCAAAAATGCAAAATAGAATTACCTTGTGATCCAGCAATGCCACTTCTGGGTACATACCCAAAGGAACGGAAAGAGCAGTCTTAGATATTTGCACACCTATGTTCATAGAGGCACTATTCACAATAGCCAAAGGCAAAAGCTACCTCAATGTTCATCAATGGATGAATGGACAAGCAAAATGTAGTATACATTTGTCCAGGAAATATTATTTAGACTTAAAAAGGAATGAAATTCTGATACATGCTACAACATGAAGGGACCTTGGAGACATTATGCTAAGTGAAATAAGCCACTTACAAAAGAACAAATCTGTATGGTTCCATTCACGTGAAGTATCTGGCATAGCCAAGTTTGTAACAGCAGAGAGTGGAATGGTGGGTGCCGGGGCCGGGGCAAGGGGGAAATGGGGAGTTGTTGTTTCATGGGTATAGCATTCCAGTTTTGCAAGATGAAAAAATCCTGGAAATTCACAAGAATGTGAATATATTTTACAATACTGAACTGTACCCTTAAAGTGATTAGATGGTACATTTTACGTTATGTGCACTATACTACATTTTTTAATGGGTAGATGTTGCTATTGCCATTTAACAGATGGGTGAGGTGGGACAATTCTGGGTCTTTCCATTTTGACCCTAGCACTGCCCTACAAACATTCGCCCCAGGAATTAGCTCTCTGTGATCACTGGTTGCTTCCTTTAATCTCACCAATTTATGCTCTAGGGCAGTGCTGTGCACCAGAAACTTTTGCAATGATAGAATTATTCTATATCTGCACTGCCGGGTGCAGTAGCCACCAGCGTCCTGTGGCCGTTGAGCATCTGTGATGTGACTAGTGTGACCGAGAACCTCCATTTCGTAGTTTATTTCAGTGCAATTAACTTAAATCTAAGTAGCCTCACGTAGAGACAAGTGACCACTCTATGAATGCTGCTCTAGATTCTTTTGTGTCCACCTTCCGCGACCACTGCGTGAACTCCTCGTGATGACTTTTGAGGAAATGGAAGCAAAGATGTCACCCCCACGTTTCCGTTTTGCCCTTCTGCCAGGGCTCAGTTATCCAGAGGCGTTGGACTCGCATCCTCTAGACAGCAAGTTTTCCCTTCCTTTCTCACACAAAGAGCCTCCTCTAGGATCTTCCTTTTCATCCGTTCTGCCCCAAACACTTGTCACTGTGAAATGCCTGAGAAGCACTTCCCTGAGTTTCCAATTGTCATGTAATCACAGAGTCCTGTAGGGGATCGCTGGGGACTCCCACGTCAAGACAGTCTGAGTAATTTGTGAATAGCCTCGCTGCTCAGGTCTAATTAGCTGCTGCTGGGGTGCCATTTCTTTACCTGGAGAAGTCAAGTCTTCAGAGACGGCCGGCCTGATTATGAAATAAACCCCTAATAGAAGGTAGAGAGCAGCATTTCGAGGAAGGTGAGGACGAGCATTGGAATCGGATGGCTCTGGGCTTAATTCCATTTATGCCACATACTATCTATCACCTTGAACAAGTGCAAAACAGCTCTGATCCCACCATATTTTGGATCTCCGGGAGGATAATAACACATTTCAGATGATTAAGCATTGCAGAGAACGATGAATCAGTATATGGCATCTTAAAAATTGCCCACTCCAAGTCCCTTGCTCCTCTTCCCACTACCCCAAGTTCGACTCTTCATTTATTTGGCTACAACAGAAATATGATGGTGATGACCCCACGTGCCTTTTGAGGGAAGTGTCTCTATGAACTTGGCCCTTCATTTTGCTTGGAAAAATGTGTTTCAAAAATAAGTCACGAAACAATTTGTTTAGTTGCAAGAAAGTTAAAGTTTTTATTTGCTGTTTAGTTGATGTTTTTATTTGCTGTTTTACTGTTTAATTTTTTATTTTTTGGCCTGGAGGTGGATTAGGGGTAGAAGGAAACTCAAGAGAATTAAACCCAAAAAGCTGGACCTGCATGGAGCAATGACAAGGTAGAGGACGGGACATCACCCTGCTACCACTGAGCAATGACATTGAAGACTAGAAATATCTTATAGATTCTGAAGTTGTTGGCTGCCGAGCATATGATGCAAATTCCCTGCTTTGACACCCCTGTAAATTCTTGTGTAGAATTTGCTTTGCTTATCAGAACTTTTTGTGTGAATGGAGGCTTGTTAGGAAACTCGATGAGAAGCTCAATTCTGCATCTCTGTGAATGTGGGACTAAAACAGAGAGCATGAGATGGCACACATCTGGGTTGCCCATTCATCCACCCGTGCAGCTAGACTTTTAATCAACCAGAATGTATTGAAATTACTTCCCTGAGCATCTCATTGTGTGAAATATCACTCAGCCCAAAAAAGGAGTTATAATCTTAGTCCTAAGGGATCTTATGGCTTAAGAAGAAGGACAAATACGATAGCAAGGAACCTGGAGGGGATGCTGAAGTTGCCCGTGCATCTGCCTCGTTTCATCGACAAGGAGAAAGAGGCCTCAAGGCTCAGAGGATTGGAAAGATCAAGTGATTATGACTTAGTGTCTGCACTGGGGCTCAGAGCTGTGATTTCAGACATATAGAATAAGGGATATCCTGTTACACTGAGAAAGCCAGATGAAATATCAGAGGAAAGAGAGATGGATCCATCCATAGACATCTCTACCAGGTGCAATGACAAGGTGTTTGTTACTTGAGCTGGGCTGTTGCAAACACTGTATGTAGTTGAGTCTCAGGATCTCTTCTCTTCTTCTTCAGTACCAAAACAACAACGAATGTTAGTTCTTAGTGAAGACTCCATCCTCTAGCTTCCCTTGCACTTAACTGTGTGGTCCTGTGTGTAAGTTTTGGCTGGGGAGGGTGAGCCATAAGTAGAATTGTCCTGTGCAACAATACTGACACCATAAAGCCCTTCTTATGCCATAAAGCCCCACGAAGGGGACACACTGGACCCCTCAGCCTCATTCCCAGTGCTGTCATAGGCCTTGCTAGGACTGGGTAGATCAACTCAGAGTTTTATGTACAACACGCTTTGACCACCTCTGTCCTTCCCAGGTATGTACTTGTTTCCTTGTTCCAAGTTTTGATGTCATGATGTCTCCTTTCAACTTCGGAATCCTATTCATCTTTGATGCTCCAGCAAAGCCCTTTCTCCCCCAAAAGTCTGTGGCTGACAACACCAACCTTCGGTAATGGCTCCAGCCTGTGAACTCCTATGGCACCTGCTGTTGTGTCACCTACATCGAGGTAAAGGCCCGCAGCCCACCCACACGGATGTTTTTGTCCCCACAGCTGCCTCTGAGGCCTCTCCATGGAACTGTAGGCCTCTGCAGAGCACGGTCTGTGTGTGTGTGAGTTTGTGTCTGTTAGTGAGATGGAAGAGCATGGGAAGAGAAAATATACATCAGTATGGATAATAGAAGGTAACCAGAGAAATGCTGTACAGCCAACCAAATTCACGCATTTGCAGGAAGCCATTTGCCTGGTGCTTGAGGGTACAGAAGCATGTAAGTATAGATGCAGTACCACTAGCTACTCCATAAAGACAAAAAGAGATTTCAAAAATATGAATATGGCCCCCCATGTTGTATACAAAGCCTAAATTGTTGTAGGGAACTGAAATTATTGGGTACACGGGTATAAAATGAACATGTGTCTAAGACTCTTTAATTAATTAGTTAATGAAGGAACTGCAAAAGATGTTACAACATGTTTAGACAAGATGTCAAAGAACCATAAATTTGCATGTAGTAAAAAATGTTGACATGAATTCACAAAAACTGGTCTTTCCTTAAGGCAGTCATCAACTGCTCTCTACCGGACACAGTTAATTCGCTTATATCTAAGCAAAATTATTTGCATTGCTCTCAGTTTTCTACAAGTTAACATCTATCTCCACAGAGTTGTGTAACAGCCTAATCAAAGACGAAAGCTCACAGCCTGGTAGAACCAGAGGGTCCCCAGAGGCTCATCATTCCAAGGAAAGGGTATCCATTAATCTCCACGGCTCACTCCAAAGTCTTAACTTTTTCTCTTCACTACCTATTTCTCCAACGTACCTCAACCTCCTCTCATTCCATAGTTTGCTCATGACATCTCCTCAAACAGGTAACTCTCTCTCTCACCTCCCAGGCCTTGAGCATGCTTCCCCTCTGCCTGTAACACTCTGCCCTCTGCTCCAGCCCATCTTTGCCTACCTCCTTACCTACCCGCCTCGTTCCCTTCCTTCCTTGTCTCATTTCCAATGTCTCTTTCTCAGATGAGTCTTCCTTCTTGACCTTCAAAATTAGAGAAGCTTCTTGTTTTTTGTTTTCCACATTACTAATGCTACCTAATGCTAGATGGTTGCTCATTTTACATTGGTAAGCTCAGTGGGGACAGAGACAAGGGTGAGCAGAAGGAAGGAAGGAAGGAAGGAAGGAAGGAAGGAAGGAAGGAAGGAAGGAAGAAGAAAGAGAATGAAAGAATGAATGAACTTAACACAGCTTCCACGCTCTCCTGTATAATGAGAGAAAGGACCCCTGCCCTGCTCACTTTGAAGATTGGATGAGTATCACATGAGACCTACAGACAATGACAAATGAGCCTGACAAATAAAGTATTTTTTATTAAAAATATTATTTGGAAATATTTCCCCTTCTGACAGCTTTCTCTATTCATGAAATAAGCTCCCAAACAGTCAATGATAAGAATCATGATGGAAAGAATATTTAAAAGTTGATTTAAAATAAATATGGTTCTCAGGAAAAAGCAGACATTTTAGTCATCATTGAAAAAAGTAAAAGGTAAAATAATGAATACAAACATGAGGTTGGCATAGACTGGTGAACAAGACTGTCAGTTAATTCAGTAAATATTTATTTCCTTCTGACACATTCACTGTGTTCTTCTGGGGTGTTTATGGTGGAGCTTGGTAATAAGTTGTTTACTTTATTATTATCAAAAACCACCAAGGCACATGCGGAATGCAGCCACCTAATTAAGGAAGAATAAATAACATCCCATCGCCAGAGCCTCCCACCCACCTGAACTCCAATCCCGTGTTGGCCTTGCCACAGGCACTTGAAAGCTCTTTACTGTGTGTACCATACGAAGCGCTCGTGGAAGACAGATCCACTGACTTGTTAAAGTACACTAATTATTCCACAATTTTGAAAGTGAGAACATATGGGAACTGTTTTCTTCGTGAGTGTTTCTGCTTCGGAAACAAAGACCATGAAACAAGCATTTTTCATAGTCTATGTCATTTGCAAATGATATTCAAAGTTCACCAAATTCTCTAAGATTAAAAATGTTTAATGCCCCTCCAGTCCAAAGCTGTCTGATATTCAGTTCTTCCTCTCATATCTTTTTTTCTCATTGTCCCTTCTCCCACTGAGCTGTGACTACTCCTACCCAGATGCGCACAGCCAAATGAGAAGTGGAATATTCTGATGGTTCAAATAGATGTTGGGTCAACACAATGTGAGCGGCTGGTGTAACGCTTTTTTTGTATTCCTGAATTGAGCAGATGGCTTGGTGCTGTAAGGGTGTGGCCTCTAAGGACACAGCTCATCTGCAGTGAGGATCCCAAACAGAGAGCAGAGGACTATCTCAGACAGGGAGACTCACATCTTTATTCTGGAGCAGAAAGCACTTCTAGATGAAAGTGGCGTAAGATATGGGACCCAAAGGCCCATATTTCACAGAAGCACCCAAATAATCCCACACTAATTCTGAGTAACTTGGAAACTGAACCAGGTCATTGGTGCATAGAGCTGAGATTATTCATTAATAGTGATGTTTACGTAGATAGTAACCATTGCATTATTAATGGGATTCTTGCCCTTTTGCCTTTCTGTATACATGGCCTTTGTGTTTGCTAGCTTACACTTCCCTGGGGACGGAAATGAAGACTTGTCCCTGACAGAGACACAATCCAAAGAGGAGCAAGGTGATTTATGGTTTTTGGCATGCAAACATAAGATTGGATATTAAGCCAAAGGTCCTCAGCCTAGGCAATGGTCTTGAGAATAAGTTTTTCAAATAGTAATTTCTCCTCCTTCGGCCTATGAACAACCATGTCTAAAATTCCCATTGTCTTAGTTTTCTCCTGCAACTTAAAAGAGAGATCCTTCCACCTATAGCAACCAGGGCAGGGAGCCAGCCATTGCCTGATAAAAGGAAGTGACATGAGTGCTGTTGATGGTTAGATCATGTTCCCCCCGAAATACATGCTGAGGTTCTCACCACCAGTAATGGCACATGAACATGACTTTATTCTGAAATAGTCTCTACAGGTTGAATCAAGTTAACATGAGGGTTAACGTGATAACAAGTCATCAGGGTGGGCCCTGATCTAATAATGGAAGTCCTTATAAAAAGACGACCACGTGCAAACACTGAAACATGTGAGAAGGTCACGTGAAGACACAGAGACACATGTGCACAGGGAGCGCATCATGTGACAATGGAGGCAGACATTGGAGTTACGTAGCTACAAGCCAGGAGCAGCAAGTGTCGCCAACCAGCACCAGGAGCTACAAGAGGCAGGAAAGGATTCTCCCCTACATGTTTCAGAGGGAGCACGGCCCAAATTCTCAAGAATTTGAGATCATAAAGTTCTGCTCTTTTAAGCATCCCAGTTTGTGGAACTTTTTTTAGAGGAGCCCTAGGAAATTAATACAAGTACTCTGGGAAGACTGAAAAGGGAAAGACAGGAAGAAAACAAGAGGTGCATGTCCATGTCCTTATTTCTCCTGTCTGGGTTTCCTCCTAGAGAAATGTGGGAACATCAGAGAAGTAGATGTGACTCCAAAGACTCAAGTAGCAGTGGACAGTCTCCAGCCAGGCTTCTCAGGGGACCGGGAAGAAGGCTGCCTCACGGATGTCACAGATGACCTGCATCAACCAGGGACAGGCCTGTCAAGACAGAGCCAGTGGTGCAACGTGTCTGATAAAGAGTCGTCAAGAGGTTCAGCTTCCCTAAGGCCCCTTAGGTGCCTCCGTGTCATTGCCAAGGACCAGAAAATGCGGGAACCAATAGTATTCTATGTTAGAAGTCCACGTTTGCCTTGAAATTCCAAGTACTTCTCTTGTTTATCTTTTCTTCTCTGTTATACAGATTTGTTTTGAATGAGGTGGGAGTTCAGCTCCTGATTTTCTAGTGAAGTGACCATGTACAAGCTGGTTAAACCATGATCACGCTCCCCGATCCCCCAATTTCTGTTAATGACACGAATCATTGAGTCACGCAGGCTTGATCCACACCTTCTGTTCCAGTGCCCACCTCTCTTAATTGTCATGTTCTCTAGATCATTTCTCGATGGTTAAACATCATACCAGATCTTATAAGATCAGTCTCTTGCCTGCTTCATTTATTCAAGAAACAAATAAAATTAATACTCACTAAGCAAGAGTCATTTGTTTAGGTCTTTGTGATTTAACAATGAGCAAAATGAAAACGATACGTTCCTTCATAGAGCTGTAGAGTCTATTAACAAAGTTAGATATCAGCTAATTATCCAGCTAAATATCTAATTGAAACTGTCATAAGCGCTGTGCAATGCAGACGCAGGGCTTTGTGAGAGATCGTAATGCAGGAACTGGTCTAGCGTGGGCAGTGCATAAGAAAAGACTTTCTGCAGAAGCGACATGTGATGCAAGATCCTATGAGTAGGAGCTACCTTGGGTGGAGGAAGGCAGGTGGTAGAGTGGGAACTGGTGACAAAAAAAAAAAACCTAATATAAACCTGAAAGAGGTAATGAGCATTGAAAGAAGCTAAAACAGGACAGCAGGATGGCGGTGGAGAGCCCGAGGGGACAGTTGTCTACGGTGAGGGAAAGGATGGCGAACGACAAATCTATTACCAGTTTAAAGATTTTGAGGCTTAAAAAAAAAAAAGAATGACAGAAAACTACTGTAGAGTTTCAGCTGAGCAGGGACATCTCGAAGGCACAGTCCCTCCTTGCCCAGCGTCACCGGGAGACGAGGGGAGGCCGACCCTCGTGTCGGTGATCCTCAGTGTGGCTGTGTGTGGGCATCACCTGGGACTGCTGTCAGGTCTCCCCACCAAAGTCTCGTGCAATCCGTCTGGGCACACCTTGGGCACTTCAATTTTTAGAACTTTGGGACCACCGTGACGCCTGAATAGTGAGCTACGTGAGGGCAGGGTCTTTTTTTGTTTTGGTGGGGTTTTTTTCATTTCTATCTCTCTGTCCCTCCTCACCCCTGCGCCCATATCTAGAACAGTATCTGGAGTAATGCTTAATAAGCATGGGAGAGAAGGAACGAGGGAGGGAGGAAGGGAAATGAATAATTTGTTATATATATTCCACGATTTCCATTTATACTGTTATCGCTAAATAAAATATGTTTCCCTTGTCTCTAGAATCAAGCCCCCCATATACAGTTGCAGTTCTCCCTCCCCCCCCTTGTCTGTCTGTCTTTTAAACACGAGCATCTTCTGAGTTTTAGATGTGCTCATGGCTGCCCAGCTGGACACTGCATCTCACAGCTTTCTTGGTAGGGTGTTCTGATCATGTGAAAAAAAAAAAAAATGTTAACCGATAGGATGCAATTCAAAGTTTCAGGCTGGAGTTCTAAGTTAAGTCTTCAGAGACAAACACAGTTGTCTTTCATCTTTTCTCTCGCCTCCTGGGGCTGGAACATGGATGTGGAGCCTGAGAGCCAGCTTCAGCAGTGCAGACCCGGTGACACACTTTGGGATGGCAAAGGGACATGCCTGTCTTTGGTCACGTGGAAAAGCATTCGCATAACAACTAGTTCTCTGCCAGACAAAGAAAATAATCTTCATTTTTTATACTATTTCGAAGATAAGTATTTGAAGGCATATTTTATTTTCATAACCAGCCAGGAAAAATCGTATTAGGATACTAGCAATGTCATCTTTTAATTCATGTTTCCCTCCAATATTTAAACATCAGAATTCTTCAGGGAGCATATGTATTTTAAACCAAGTTAGTATACAAGATATTATGTTTTCATTATGGGAATCTCATATTACTTCATCATTGTAATGCCAAATCGTATTTAATGAGATACCAATTGAGCAAAAGAGGCAAGGGGATTTTATACACTCCATGGCTTTCATGCCACATCTTAAAAGTAATAAGCTATGGCAGAGCATTTGTCACAACTCCAAGATCCTTGTTTTCCATGTGCATTTAGCCCAGCAACCTAATTCTTCATTCCTCCAAATGTCCATTGACCGCTGGTGACAGATAGATAATGAAAATGCTTTAGCTGCTCCAAAAAAAAAAAAGAGTTCTGGAGTTATTCTCAAGGTGCAGTTCTTTGTCTTTAAATCCAAAATATTTAAATTCTTCAAGAACAAAATAAAATAATGCCCAAAAAAAATCAGAGTGTGTGAGAAAGAGTGGGTGAGTGTTCACACCAGCTGGTACACTCAAGCTTCCAGTTGTTAAATAAGCTTATGGGAATTCTTTTCATCTCTAAAATGAAAACTTCCTGCTGGGTAGATTTAAATGTGATAACGCACCAAAGCCCATTGGACCCTTGATGCGTCTGTACCTGTGAACTTCTGATACATGCGGATCAGTGGAACCGGGGAAACGCCATGCAGCTCGCTTTCTTAAAAGTAGTTTTTAACAGTTTACTTCACATTTCACCTGTGACACAAATGTGGCTGACAGAATACTACCTTCCCCACCCCCACCCCTGCCCCCAACCTGTGCATATATGACCTTATATGGAGAGAAGGGACTTTATAGATGGAATTAGATTCGGTTCTTGAGATGGGAAGATGATCCTGGATGATCCAGGCAGGCTCCATGGAATCACAGGTGTTCATGTAAGATGGAGGCAAAGGGACAGGGTCAGAGAAGGAGATGTGACGAGGAAAGTAAGGGTTGCATGGCGTGGGGCTGGAGTCAAGGAATGCTGGCCACCTCTAAAAGCTGCAGAAGGCAAATGCTCCCCCAGAGCTTCAGAAGAAATGCAGTGTGGCTAACACCTCGCTATTAGCCCAGTAAAACACATTTTGGACTCCTCACCTCTAGAATTCTGAAAACAAATTTGTGTTCTTTGAAGCCACTGTGTTTGTGGTGATTTGTTACGTCAGCAATAGAAAGGTATCTGTTTCATGGAAAAAAAGTCAATATGACCCCTGTGACATACCATATGCCAAAAGGAACTTACAATGGATAAGAGACCAAAGTTGAACCATAAAATCCTTTCAAAAACACAGAATATCTTTGCAACCTTAGAGTAGCCAATATTTCATAGACAGGACACATAAAAACAATTGACTTCGCTAATAATAAAAACTTCTGCTCATAAAAAGATTCCTTTAAGAAGATTCATTGGAAGGCCCAGATGGGGAAAAAAAATATCTGTAACACATATATCTGACAAGGGAGTTGTATCTAAAAAATATGAAAAATGTATACAACTCAATAAAAAAAAAAGTTTAAAATATAGGCAACAGACTTCAGCTGCACAAAAGATAGTATACAAATGGTCAATAAACACACGAAAATACGCTCAACATTAGTCGTCATAAGAGAAATAGACATTAAACAATGCTATCAAGGATGTCGAGCAACTGAGATGCTAGATACTGTCAGTGGAAAGGTTAGATAGTATAACTACTTTGGAAATTAGCGTTGCAGGTTCTCATATAGTTAAATCTAGTCTTCCCATGTAGCCCAGTAATTCTGCTCCCCCTGGTATTTACCCAAATAAAATGGAAATATTTCTCTCCACACATACACACACACACAAAATTTGTGTTTGAACACTCATGGTAGTCTCATTTATAATAGCCCCAAACTAAAAAATAACCCAAATATCCATCAAAAAGTAAATGGCTAAACAAATTCTGGTATATCCATGCCATGGAATACTACTTGGCAGTGAAAAAGAATGAATCACTGCTGCGGGGAACAAGAAGGAATGAATCACAAAATCTTTATTCTGAGAGAAGAATGTCAGACACAAAAGAATGCATTCTATATGATTTCATTCTGAAGAAGCTCAATACTAGGCAAAACTAAAATCTATCTATAGTGATAAAAAGCAGATCCATGGTCACCTGGGGCTGGGAGTTCTGGTGGCAGTGATTGGAAAGAGGCAAGAAATGTTTTGAAGTGATAGAAATGTTTTCTATCTTGATTGTCGCAATCACTTCATGGGTAAATACATCTGTCAAAATTCATTTAAGTGGATGTTAATTAGGTAAATTATACTCCAATCAAGTAGATTTACTTTTTCTTCAAATGACAATAGTTTTAAGCATGAAAGAGGGTAATAATAAAGTTAAACACTCTCTTTCTCACATTTGGGGCAAAAAAAACAAAAAAAAATGAGACCAAGGTACTCCATTGTGTCAGAAAGCAAAGAGACACTCAAGACAAAGACGGATCTTATCAAAGGCACTGAAGCGAGAATAAAGCTAGGGCCATGTGAACGTCAAAAAGAAGAAATGCAGTTGATTAGAACTGGTTTATATTTTAAAATCAATAGGTTCATAATAAAAGACAGGGGAGGCGGGGCGTGGGGGGGGGAGAGAGAGAGAGAGAGAGAGAGAGAGAATAGGAACTTCATTAGATACCCCTGGGAGTAACTGGACAATTGGACCACCAGCTTCTTTTCCTGAACATTGCCAATTAAAGGGAAATAATTAAGCATTTATTTTGCTTGTCCTGTATAAATTGTATGGGGCAGAAACTAAATAGCCTTAGGTAATAGGAAAATTTTCTTATTTACAGAAGAATTCCAGCTAATAAATAAGGGGGAAAAATCATAGAATTAGAAAACCCTATTTTGAAACCACAACTGAGATCATTGTCTCAGGCAATGACTAGCAATGACTGAAAGCCCATCTTAAATTATTATTATGGAAACGTCATGTGGATGAGACTGAGCTGTTCTACCTGAATCCATGGATCGCTGTAACATCACTCAGAGTGGAACAAGACAGCATTGAGCCTCCTGGGAGCTTACAATACAAAATGCACCATGAAGGGCTCTTGTCTCAAACACTGAGCTTGACTCTAATCAAGCCCATAGCACAAACTTCCAGGTATAGAAAACATGGGGAGGATATAAGAATACGTTAAATGACACCACCAGGAAGCAACCAGACAAACCTAGAATATGGGATCATCTACAGAGAATCTAAACCAGAATCTGGGGCAATAGTCTGAATAGAAAAAAAAAAAAAATGAAAGTATATGAACTGTATTATCCTAACAATGTGTTATTAATCAATTAATTAACAATGAATGTGCTATTTGTTCAAGATTAGGCAAGAAGAGCCATGCAACAGAAAGAAAATTGTTGATTTGTGACCTCAGGAGTTCCCTGGGTGAAATTTGATACTGGCCCCCATATGTGAAGGGCAAGGAGAGACTCAAGCAAGGGGCTGGCCACTCCGGGTTGGCAGGTGGCAGGTTTAACAAGCAGGGAGCTTATGCATGTGGCTCGTCTTGAGCAGCCACAAGACCTCCACACTGCCCGCCCAGATCTCCAAGTTCACACAGAGGCCTTAACTGGGTGTAGCCACATATTCAGTCCAGATGGTGTCAACAACACCTCACTCTCAAGGTCGTGTCCTTGAAATGGCTCTGGCTATGGGAACAGTGGGTGGAGTATACGTCCCAAGGACAGGGAAGGGGGTGAGGAGCCTCTGCTTGCCAGGGTCCAGGTCACGGGTCACCCAGAGGGCACATCCCTCGATGACCTCCTCCAACAGAAGTCCAGAGCTGATCACACAGTAAAGGTTATATGTTCAAGACAATGGGGAAATTATAAAATAGCCCATAAACAGTTTGCAAAAAGTAGATATTTAGGAAATAATGAAAATAAAGTTATTTTTATCATATCATAAAAAAAATAATTACAGAACCCAAGCATAAAAACGCTATTGAAATGTCACAAAAATAAAGGAATATCTTCATAATCTTGAAATAGAAAAGGCCTTCCTCGTTAAAACACAAAATGCCAAATCCACAAATGGAAGTGCTGACCATTTACGAAAAATATTGTTAAAATTAAGGTATGATTTTAAAATTAAAAATCAAATACTTAACTGGAGAAAAATATTTTCAACTTACACAGATGAAGTGTTACTTTACCGTATGAAGAACTGCCGATCGAAAAGAGAAACAAATGACCCTAAGAAAAAATGGGCAGAGGATATAAAAGATCAATTCGTACCAGGGGGAAAACACGAGGAATGAGCGCACAAGTCTATATTCACCTTTGCAATAATACGAGAGTAAAAATAATAAAGAGATATAAATAATAATAGCAATAACGTAAGTAATAAATAATAAATAATGGTTATATAATAAAGGTATAAATGTAGTAATACATGTAATTACAAGTAGAAATATATCATAGAACTATATATATAATAAAGATATGCAATTTTTCAGCTCAGAATAGCATTTCTTACAGCGTTTCAGCTCAGCTCCCAGTGGGTACTTCCCAGGAGTAAGGATTCCATGAGCCCCAGCTGAAAGCTGCTAGGCTTTTTAGATCCTCGATTTGAAGTTTTTGAACATCAGTTCCATCATGTTCTTTTGGTAAAGGCTGCTCACTGGGGCCAACCCAGATTCAAGAGAAGGAGAACGCAGCTCCCACTTTTGACGTGAAGAGTTGCACGCGGGCACAGATAGGGAAGAAGGTAACAGTGGCCATCTTTGACTTCCTTATGACTTCCTTTCCACCGTACGACCTTTTTCTCCTTACTCAACCCCTTCAGAAGTCAGCTAGGGAAAAGCAAGAGCTTAATATCAGGGTTTGCAGTCCTGCAACAAAACCATTTTTGGGGGACTCTAAATGTTTTCATGAAGGGCAATTTGGTACTGTTGATTAAAGCAAGAAGTGGCATACCCACCACTATAAATCCTAGGACCTCTCTGAGTATTTGTTCATAAATACAGCCACACAGATTTGCACAAATCTGTCTTGTCTGTGTTGTTTTGTATTAGCAAGCAACGAGAACAGTGAAAATGATCACCACTGAGGTGATAATTAAACACTACGATCTAGCCATACAATGAAATACCATGCAAAGTTCAAAAGAGTAAGGTAGATATATATGCAAATGACAGACTGACTCTTACGTGCCTTTTACACATAATAATGATATTAATATGTAGAGATGTTAATAAGTTATATATATGTACATCTATAAGATCTATAGTTGTACATATATACATCTTTAAGATCTATAAGACCATGTAATTTTAACAATGGTTTGCCCCTAAGAAAACAATGGGAGAAGGCTGTCAGGGAAGACTTTAGCTTAATCCCTACTTACTGTTTTCTAATAAGAGCATATTCTTGTACTGTGTAATCTTTAAATACGTTTTTAAATATATAATAAACTGGAGACAGAGAAGTCAGAGTTTGAAGCACGAAAGAATTCGACAAGCCACTGCTGGCTTGAAGACGGGAACCCTGTAGCTAGGAACGTGGGAAGAGCCGAGGCTGCCCCCTGGTGGGCAGCCGGTGAGGAGGTGGGAGAGCTCAAGTTCCAAAGTCACAAGGAACCAGCCACATTCTGCCAACAGAAAGCAAAATAACGAGCTTGGAAGCAGGTACTTCCCCAGACCCTCCAGATGAGACCGGCGACACCCTGATTTCAGTCCCGTGACACCCCGAGCACAGGCCAGCCACACCACGCGTCCTCTGACCTACAGGGCTGTGAGCTAATAAACGGGTGTTGTTCTCAGCCATTACGCTGTGGTGATCTGTTATCGGTCGTTAACACACAGAGGAAGAAGGCAGAAAGAGGTAAGCCAGGAATGCACCAAACAGAAAAGCAGGAGAGAGACGGAGGGACGGAAAGGGACCTGGATGTCACCGTAATGGAGGTCTTGGGGCACAGAAACGTGGCAACCCAGCAGGACACGTTCCCTGCTGCGATGTAGGTGGGGACGTTCACCGCCGGCTCTGGACAGGAGCTTCCTTGTCACGGCACCTGAGTCCTCAACAGAGGCACCATCCATGCCTGTGGCAGGACAAGCCTCTGGGCTGGACTTTCTCGTGCATTACAAGAGGTTTACTGTCTTTCCCCGGACGTCACCCCCTACCTGCCAGAGGTATCCCCCAATCACTGTGACAGCCAGAGACACCCTCTAACAGTTCCATAGGCCCCCAGAGCTGGGGAGAGCACCATTGGTTGAGAACCAACGAGGCTCGACTCCACCGATTTTCAGATGATGAGAGTGAGTGCTAGAGAAAGGGGCTTTGAGGTCCTTCGGCCCCCGCCATTGTCCGAGCGACGCGTGCGAAGGGGACCAGTAGGGCACCGTCTGTTGCAAACACGTTACACGTGGTGTTTTTCCAGTAAGCCACCTACCATAGAGTCACTGTGAAAGGGTTTGGGCCCCCAAGTCTCCCCACGGCCACTTCCTTTGAGTGTCTTCTCATATGTCATCTTCTCAGAAATCTCTTTATGGCCTTTCTTCTAAAATTGCAAATAGCCTTTACCAAATACTTAGAACTCTTTTCCTGGCTTATTTTTTATATAACACTTAATACCTTTTGAGACTATATAATTTACCGATTTTTTTTAGGAGCGGAGACTACCTAACATACCCTAGACAATAAACTCAAGAATGAAGGATTTCGATCTGTTTGTTCATGGATACATCTGGTTTTTGCATTGTTGCCTGGTATCTGATAGGCACTCAATATTCGCTGAATAAATAAATGAGTAAATCTATTATTCTAAGGATTCCATACAAGTAATTATTTTCTCTCTTGTTTGGAGACAAAAAATAAATCTTAGACTACATTTAAGTCACATTGTATTTGCTAATAAGTGTTTCAGAGAAATAACTGCAAAAAATATGGTGAAGCAATTTATGAAAATAGTATATCTAGTAAGGAATTTTTGTGTTACATTTTATAAGACTAGAGTATGTCATGAAATTTGTTTTACTTTCTCAATCAAATATTTTACTTTCATCTGAAATTGTTATGAATTATGTATTTATTTTATATAAATTAAGTATTGATGAGCTCAGAGAGTGATAATATACACTCAGATTCTTTTTAATTTTGCAGTAAATTATTAGTCTACTTTTTTTTTCTCCTCTCTGCTCCCTTTTTAGGCTAACCAAGTCAACAGCTGGGTTTATTTCTTAAAAAGGAATGTTGAATTTCAGAGAACTTATCACAGCAGTCTCATCAGCTTAGTCTGCTTGAAAAAACAGTGAGTACTTGAGAGATGTCAGTATAGCTTTATTTTGGAAATATAAAGATAAATTCGATTTGATACTTGACCTTGAGCAGGTTTTTTTCTGTTGGCGACGGGAAGATGTCTACACAGAAAATTTTAACAATCGAAAGTGTATATGGTTTGCCCTGTGTTATTTAAATTGGTTGCTTATTTTTTACTCATTAGCTATTTTTTTTCTGTAATGAATGTCTTTACTTAAAAATAGAAAGAATATAAAGTTTCTACAACATTATCTTCTTCTCACTGAGTTTTAAGATTGTTTCAAATGATAAATTGGATTGTGGTAACTTGCTGTGAAATTCACTGGCATCAATGTTCACGTTTATTTTATAAATGTGTTTTCTTTTCCCTAAAAAACAAAAGGATGCCAAGGCATAAATTTGCTGCCCTCCTGAATATTTTAAACTTAGAGTTAAGTGTTAAATTGACTAAAATTGCACTAAAATGTCCTCCGTGATTCAGAACAAGTGATTTGAACGTACTAGGAACATTTTGTTCTTATATAAAGTCTGCTTTTTTCATACGTTAAATAGGTTTTCTATTACGTAGGGTGGCTGGCAACTAACCAAACATTTACTTGAATTGTTATAATGACATTTTAATACAAAAGATCACATTGTAATCAACCCCGGGAATAGTTGCAGTGTTTACCTGAAAGGAAGATGATTATTTTTTCCAAGTAATTTAATTCAAAAACCTGGGGATTGCTGTTGGCTGCAGAGAGGGGGGTGGTGCTTATACTTCCTACACTAGCGTTGTCTCATGGTGGAGAATCCTAAGACGGGGTGAGTCTTCCCGGTTTGATTAGGGATTCCTTTGTATGTTTCAACACCCGTCTTGAAATGGACACGGAGCTACTCTTGGTGCCTAAGGGAATATGATTGATAAATTCACAAAATTAGGGGAGTACCGGTGGGCAAGCAGATTTAAAATATCTGAAAAGGAAACCAATCAGGAAAATAATAAGAGGAAGACCAGATCTAGGTTAGATAGAGATCTTAAAGTGGAACACTGTCTGTATGAGAGGATCCAGCTCTGGACCCGTACTTTTCGCAGGCCCAGGGATCACTCGTCTTCTATCCCTTGCTATGGGAACCCTGTAAGCGATTATCCGGAGGGGAATGTTAGCAGAGTGAATATCTGGGCCAGAGAGCAGTGGCAAAGGAAGAGGAAAGAAGGCACACAGATCCAACAAACAGCGCTGGAGAAGGGACCTGACCTACAAAAGGAGGGAAAAGGTTCTGAAACCCAGTCGAGTCCTTCTGAAGGGACATGAAAACAGAAAAGGGAAACTGAGCAAATAGAGATGCCATTTTCAGCACTGAGTACTTAACAGCCGGGGAGAGGCTATTCCTTGAAGGACACAGGGCAGAGGTATTGGAGCACTCAGAGTCCCTACAAGCACGAGCCTTGGAAACATCAGTGACTTCAGTTCAGGAATCTGTGGAGCGGGCTTGAGTCCCAGATGAAACACACCAAACGTAGGTCTAAGCCAGACCTTGCCCAGGAAGCACAGTGCACATCCCTAAAGGAACAGGCGGAAGAGGCATGGCAGTAAATATCGTTGGGCCGAGGAAGGCCGGCTTACTGGAGAACCGTAACCTCGTCACTGGAGATGCTCAAACTCAGAGCAGCTCTGGGGTTGCAGAAACAAGAAGCTCAAAGGGAAAATGGGACATGCGAGGCTCTGAGTAAGTCGAAAGGAAAGGAAAGGCATTTCAATCAAACCTGGGGAGAGGGGTCGACACCGCGTAGATTTCTAAACTTTGAAGAAGAATTGCTAGCGTTTATCGAGTGCTTGCTGTCGGCTGGGCACCGTTCTGCTTTACATGGAATAGCTGATTTATTTCTCACAGGCCTCTGATAAGGTGAGGACCACTTTTAATCTTTTTCTTTCTTTTTTTTCTTTTTTCTTTTTTTTTAACAGATGCTGAGAGCATGTAATTTTCCCAAAGTCACACAGCTAATAAGAGCTGGGATACAAATCCACAAAGTCTGGCTCCAAAGAAAACACTGTTAATTACCATACTATAAAACAAAGAATAAGGCTGCAAGAGAGGGGTAGTTTTTCTGGCCTGCTACGGATATGCATGATGTCAAATTAAACTTAATCAGGCTAAATCCTTCCCTAAGGTAAGTTACATCTCCCAGAAAATGTATACGCTGGCATCTTGGAAGACTGAAACTAAGATGCTCTCTTTTTGGCGTGGCAGACCCTGGGGCTTACCAAGCCTTTATCCAATGACATCATCTCCCTACCATCTTCTCAGCCTGAGATGGTCCTGTGGCATCATTCCAGCCAATGAGATTCAAGCAGAAAACTCTGGTTGCAACTTCCAGCAAAGCTTTCACTCTCCTGACGGAAAGGAAAAGTCGGCTTGTGTGTCCTATCATGCATTACCCTGTTTTCTTCTTTCATCCTGGAATACAGGTGTGATGTCCGGAGAGGCAGCAGCTATCCGGGGGCCATGAGGAGAGCCACTAGCTAAGGATGGCACCCCAAGAGTAGAGGATCCCAAGCCCTTGACGGTATCATCCAACATCTTCCCCAACCTGGACTGGCTGCCTCTGAACCTCTAGTTTGGGGGACAAATAAACCACAATCGTTTAAGAAAAACAAAAAGAAATAGAATTTTTAAAATTATTTAGAAGCCACTATGCCTCATGCCCTCTGCCTCCTCTCTGGAGATAATCACCATAAAACGCTGTGGCAACCATGCCCTTATTTAATGTTTCCCATCCATATATGGATCCTCACCAAATGCCGTTTTTCAGGCCTGCTTTTAAATTGTAATGAATAAATAGATCCTCGGAGACTTGGTTCTTCTTCTCCAGCTGAGAACCAACCATATCGATGCATATAACAGTTCACGTTCACTGCTGTATAGCTACATTGTGTGAATGTGCCATATTTTTGGTGTTTTGGGGGTTTTTTTGTTTGTTTTTTGGGGTTTTTTTGTCCATTTTTTGTCCACTCCCAATTGGCATTTGAGTTGTTTCCAGTTTTTACCATTACAAACATTGCCCAGCCACGGCAATCACTGCCCGTGGCCACTCACAAGCCAGACATACCCACTGTCCCCTCCTCTGGCCACACATGATTATTTTGAAGCAATTCAAAGGGTCATATCGTTTCATCTATAATCTATAAAAATGATTTTGAGGAATAAAAATTCTTAAATTTAATGTGGTCACATTGAACAATCTTCGTTGGGGCTAGAGGTGTTTTTAGATTAGTTCTAAGGGGGAAAAAAAAATCCTCCCTACTCTAAGTTTACGAAGAAATTTTTTTCTTGTTTCTAAAAATCTTTTTTTTTTTTTTTACCTTTTAGTTATAAATCTTCATCCATCCATAACTGGTTTCTGTATAGGGAGATTTAATGTTATTTTTGGCTTCTACGTTGTCTCTGGGACGTTCGGGTCACCATTCCATCTACGCTGCCACGTCTGTCATATTTAAAGCTTCCATATCTACGTGGGGTTGGCGGCCAAGCTTTCTGTTGTGTTTCACTTGCTCCTATTTCAGTTCTTGCAACAATAACCCAATGTCATGCATCCTCCAGCTTTAGAGCAAGTACTCACCTTCTCCTCCCTCTGCAGGGCCGTGGCCATTCTTGGACTTTGCAGTTCCCATGCAAACTCTGGGATCAGCTCATCGCATGGCTCGGTAATTGTGATTTAGGTTGACATGCATAGTAAATCAATTTGGAGAGAATCGATATCTACATGATATTGATTCTGTGAATCCATGAGCATAATATACATCTCCTTTTTGAGTTCTTCTTTAGCGTATCTGAATAGGGTTTTATGATTTTCTCTTTGAAGGACTCGTATGACTTTTGTTGTATTTATCGTTAGGCACTTATATTTTTGTGCTATTGTAAACTTTTCAATTCGCCCTCTGTTTGTTGTTAGTATATAGAAATATAATTGAATTTTATATTGATTTTTGTATCTAGCAGCCATGCTAAATTTTTATTAATTTTAATATGGTAGCTATTGTTTCTTTTACTGTTTGTAGTAATCTATCGGTAAATAATAAATCATCCCAAAATCGAGTGGCTTAAAGCAATAATAATCATTTATTATTGTTTATGCTGTCTGTAGCTATTGTTTCTTTTACTATTTGTAGTAATCTATCGGTACATACTAAATCATCCCAAAATCGAGCAGCTTAAAACAATAATAACCATTTATTATCGTTTATGCTGTCTGTGGGTCAGGAATTCAGATTGGGCACAGTGGAGATGAGCCTCTGCTCTAAATCATCTCAGCCGGACAGCGGGGGCCAGAACCCTCTGCCGTCTTGTTCACTCTCCAGCAGTTGATGCTGTTAGCTGAGACCTTGGCTGCGGCCGTCAGCTGGAGCACCCCCATGTGTCCTTCTCCCAACACAGCGGCTGTGTCTCAAAAGCCAGCGTCCTGAGAGAAAGAGTCATGGCATGACTTCTGCTGGCTTCCATTGGCCTGGGTGGTCACGGGTCCCCTCCCTGATTCAAGAAGAGGGAACACAGATGCCACATCTCCCTGGGAGGACTGTCGGTGACACTCTAAGCAGCATCATGTGACTCGGCATTGGTGGGGCCGTGCTGGAACATACAGCTTGCCTCAACATTGTACACGCAGAGAAATTATCTGCAAGTAAGGACAGTTTCGTTTCTCCTTTTACAATCCTTTTTTTCCTTCTTTCTTTTCTTGTAGCCGTTCTACTCCAGCACGTAACTTTAATACCACGCTGAACGGAAGGGCTGAGAGAGAGAGAGCCTTGCTTTATTTCTCCCTGTCTCAGAGGGAACACTTCTAAACATCCCATCATCGAGAATGACTTCCGCTCTAAGCTTTTGTTCAGGTGCACATGACAGTGGGACCCCCATGTCCTCCAGCAGAAAGAATTTGCTGCCCACCTAAAGCACTGTGATCGGCAGACAGTCTCCAGCTGTTGGACCTCCAGGGTCCACCTTGGCTGCAGAGAGCTGTCCCAGCTGAGGTCACACCCTGCCTGGAATGGCCTGTCTCAGGGGGCTGCATGGCGGCGGTATGCAGGCCTGGCTGCTCTGGCCAAATGTGGGGCCCTCCGGGGGACAGCTGTGGTCCAGAGCTCCCGTCGTGTTTTCCGGGGCACCGTCAGCGCTACAGCAGAGCTCACTGCTTCTTCCCACCGATCCAGCTTCTAGCCACCTCGCCCCATAGCTGTTGATCCCTACAAAACATCTGGCAGCTCAAACTCTACCTCAGCACCTGCTTCCAGAAAACCCATCCTGCGACCGTTGTACGGGGAGATGGGGCATAAAACAGGCAATGAGAGGAGATCTGGGAATGGAGGGACCATCACCTGGCTGGAGGAGGACCCCACCCCTGGTAGGAAGTGACACACAGAGAGCGTTGGCAAGGGAGGGTCCAATTATTACAGTGTTTACTGGAAGCGAACCTGAGAATATTCTAATGGCGGACCATGGATTATGAAGGGATATGTAGTAGGCACTTGAGACGTCTGGAGGAAATAGTAGCTATACGGGTATGGGGATGGGGTGGCACGTTACTTCGCTATGGCTGCCAAAACAGAATACCACTTACTGGGGGGTTTAAATGACAGAACTTTATCTTCTCACCGTTCTGAAGGCTGGAAGCCCAAGGTCCAGGTGCCGGCAGGTTGATTTCTGGTGAGGCTTCTCTCCTCGGCTAAGGTCTTAGCTCACAGCATCCCGTGGCCTTCCACCCGTGCACGCGCACTCCTCGCATCTCTTCCTCTTCTTATACGACACCAGTCCTGTTTGATCAGGGTCCCACCCTTATGACCTCACTTAACTTTACTTATGTCCTTACAGTCCCCATCTCCTAATACAGTCACGTCGGGAGTTAAAGCTACAGCACATCAGTTTGGGGGGGGGGGGGCTGCACAATTCGATCCATAAGAGATGGCCGTTGTTAAGCACCGCTGATGCCTATAAAATTAAATAAACAGCTGACGTGAGTAACAGGCAATTAATGGGAAGCCAAGTGCGAAGGCCAGGGGCGCCTCTTTCTTGACGGGAAGAGCGGAAGGGCGGAGGAAGCGGGCAGATGTGAGCGGCGCACGCCAGCCTGCCGCGGTCCACGCCTGGCGCCCGCGGGCACATTTCACCGCATACTCTCCAGCAGCTATTCCTCCACGGGCCCATCCTCCCCTTTCAGAGGGGGACTTCAGAATAGGGACATTCTTGGGACAAACCACAGTCCCTATCACTGCGGTCAGGCTCAGGGCTGTAACTGGTGCTGTCTGCCTCCTGCAAACCCATTTAGCAGGCCATGGTGGCTCGTCCTGAGATGTGACCCAACCTCTGATTCCCGGGCGTCAGAGCCACACTGGGCCACTCACGGTCACCAATCAATCAGCCGATTTCTTCTCTTATTGTGTAACGCAGCCCTTATTCCCCTGAAGAGCAATGTAAATTACGCAACCAGGGTGGCGACCGCACCCCACCCCACCCCACCCCACCGCACCCCACCCTGAGGCTATCAAGCTGTGCTGTCATGCACCATCGATGGTGCACATACTTCTTTTAGGTTCTGTTCATTTGTCTTGGGATAGTTCCCTAAAAGTGTGAATTCCAGATCAAGGAGTAAACATGCGCTTTCAGTCAGTATTGCCAAATCCCCCTCTCTATATAAATCCAAATCGTTGTTCCGAATTGGATTTATATCAACAATATGTGAGAGGACTCCTGCTCCCCCACGGCCTCGCCAACAGAGAATCTTGTCAAATTAAACAGGTTTTGTTGTTTTTGTTTGTTTTGTTTCGTTTTGTTATTTTCAGGTCAACGTGGTTTGAAGAAACGCGAGCTACGCAAGGCCGAGCATGGCCACTGGCCACTGGCTGCCGCGCCAGCGAGATCTGAGCCCCGTGGAGTCTGATCTTTCATACGAGGGGGAGAAGGGTCTGTCACATAGTTTGACTTCTAAGCAGAAGTCATCAATAAAGCTAGGGTTTAATGCTACTTCGACCCTTCCCGACTGGTCCGTGTCCTGCCTCCTAAGGCCTTGGGAAAATGATGGCAATGCAAGAATTTTACTCAGTGAGGTGATGGCAAAGTTCAAAGTCCCATTTGGACTCACTTGGATGAGGAAGATTCACACAGGCAAACTCTCTTTACTAAGGGAGCTGGGGAAGCTCAGGGGACCGGTGAGAGGTGACAATTCCACACAGAGCTGACTGTTGTTTTTCTCAGAGAACCCTGGACATTAATATATCGAATCAGAAACTACCAGAGCTTCCAGGGACTCTGGTTATTACTCACCTCTTCCATTCTAAGAAGCCTGTGGCTCCCCTCAAAGATAAACAAAGGCGGACACCAGTTAAGGTGGCAAGGACAGATATTAATGAGTAACGTACTATCGTCATAGGAAAAAGAGCCCAGTGTGGTCAGAGCTGAACTTGAATTTGTAGCAAGGTGACGAGGTCTTTTAAAGGAAAAGTGATGGAACAGGATGGAGAGTAAGCGGGGCTCAGCAGGGTCACAGAAGTGGAAAATTACCAGTGAAGGTGGAATTGGTCCATGTGACTGACAGCCATCTGAACTTGCTCCCACCCTCCCACAGAGGCAGGGAGACAGGGGCCGGTCTTCAGGTATTGGGTAGAACAGTCAATTCTTTAGGTGGTCTTGAATTTTCTCAGGCTAACCAATCAGGTGGGCCTGGGGTCATCCCAGGGCTGTGGCCTTGAGCTGTGAGAAACTATGTTGATGTTAGTTCACATCATTAAGAGCCAGGGTTGATGCCTGTAAGAAGGTTTAGAGGCCCCTGGCTAGTGTTCGGTCAAGAGAGAATCATTGTCACCTCTAAGAATCAAACACCTGGCCCAAGGTCACTAAAGAAAGTAAGGAAAGAGATTAGACCAAGACCCTCACTCCCCGATTGCCACAGGCCGGCGACATTTTATTGGCAGAAGAAAGTGTCTACTTACAAAGGTAAGAGCCCCAAGTCCAGAAAGCTAGCTGCTTAAGACATTCCCGCGAACACAAAATACTAACATGAATCTTCCTTCCGCTCACTCTGATGAAAGTGACATATGGAGAAGCTTTTTTCTCAGCACATGATCCATAATTCAAACAGGAGTGCTGCCTACTTCCTCATTAGCTAAATTGTATTCATCGCAGAAAGCAGCTTTTGGGAGCAATATCGATCAGCAGGAAGTAAGACGGGAAAAATTAACACAACTTGAAAACTCCAATCTCTGGGGTGTAACTCGCCATCTGGGGATGACTTATTAGGAAAGAAACGAGGAGACACTGCCCGTGTATGACTTTCCCACTTTCCATACGCATCCAGTCCTCGTTAATCGGAGCCCACCAAGACGGAATTCGTGACAATTCGGAAGTGGCGTGTGCAATCCGACTGTTCCATGTGAGGCCTTTGACTGGTGACCTCGACATTTCGATTGCAAGTCAGGTGTGCTTCCTTTCACTGCTTTCACTGTTTTTATGTGTCATCGGGTGTCTCATAAGGACCCCAGTCATTGACCCCAGGGTCCACCCTAACGTACGCACTGGGCAAAAATGAACGTCTTTCATTTCTTTTTTCTTAATTCTCATATTTCAGTTGCTTTGATAACTGTATCCCTATTTCCACATTTTAATACTATTTTGTGAGATAAAAACAATTTGTTTTTTTTTAATTGTGTGCTGTTTTTTTAATCTCAAAAAGCTTCTTTTCACCTAAGGAATGGAGATATTTCTAAGTAAATTGTCAAGGTAAAAATGTAGTAAAACAAAGGCCTTGGTCACGGCACCCTCCTCTGGCAAAGTCACAGAAAACCGCTATGTCAATCAGTCATCATGGAAGAGGATATCGCCTTCCCTTCTGTGTATGCTAAGAGTCAAACGACTAGCATTCTGCGAGTAAATTTTAGTAATTACTCTCCAAAATCCATTATCCAAGTTATTTTAGTAATTCCCTGCTTACTTGCAATTTCAAAATTGTTTTTGTTTCACTTTCTTTTTTAATTGTTTCACTCCTTCCGATGAAGCTTAAATAGGTTGACTAAAGCTGCAAACTGTTTCTGAGTTGACCCAAATAATTGAGCGAGAATTTGAAGTGCATGGGAGAGGAGTCCATCATGAGACTGGAACGATATAATAGGAGGCAAACAGCATATGATTATTCATTCCTTCCATTCATACTTATTCTGTGTTTGTTATAAGATTTCAATGTGTTGTGAAGTGATTTGAAATGAAAGCTAATTATCAGCTCTATATTAATGCTTTTATTGCAGGAAATACATAATAAATGTCTCCACATCGGAGCACTATGTTGGGAGAAACCCAAAGAGAAATAAGAGCCAGACTTCTGTCATCTGAAGGATTTTTGTTCTAGTTGGAGGGGGAAATGGAAAATGGATACAGAAATAATAGATGGTGGTGCATTCATTTCCTGTGGCTCCTATAACGAATGACCACAAACTGGGTGTCTGAAAACCACAGAAACTTTTTCTCTCATGTTCTGAAGGCCACAAGTCCCCATCAAGTGGTCAGCAGGGCTGTAGTGCCTCCAGAGAGTCTAGGGGAGGGTCCTTTCTTGCCTCTTCCAGCTTCTGTTGTGTCGTGACCATCCTTGGCTTGTAACTACATCACGCTGAACTCTGCCTCTGTGTCTCAGTGTGTCCTACCATGTTCTTATAAGGACACCAGTCTTTGATCCTAGGGTCCACCCTAATCTAGTATGGCCTCATCGTGATTTAATTATATTTGCAAAGACTTTATCTCTATATGAGGTCACATTCTGGTGTTCTGTGTAGATGTGAATTTTGGAGAGACACTAGTCAACCTACTACAGGTGATTAAAAAAAAAACCATGTTAGGAAGAGAGGGGCAGAGTCTGAGTTGGAGTGAGAACCCCCGTAAGTTCAGCACAAGATGGACTAGAAGGCAAAACTCTAGGCATCATGGGAAACAGGACTATGTGAGCTTTTGTCACCCAGGCCCAGCCTGCCTGCCGCACCCACAACCCAAAAGCCATTTACTCTGGTCACACTGAACTTCTCACATTTTTCTGGGCCTTGTGGCAATCTTTTAAACTTCTGCAAGGTGGCAAATTAATGTGCTTGTTTGTCTCTGTAATTTCTATCGATGTCCCAAAACTGGACAATAGAAGACAACTGCCCATAGGCTCTTCAGAAGGAGCTGAGTCCACCTCTGCCAGACCTACTAAGTCCTGAGACACGGAGCCCCAAACGCACCACCAACCTAACCGTCTGCAACAGAAGCCCAGAGATTCATTAAGCAGATCGACTGGAGAGTTTTTCTCAAGAAAATTGTCATTCTAGAATGATGGGCAGAGGCATCTTGTCCTCCTCTCTCTGGGGATGTGGAAACAGGTGTATGTTCCAGCCCGGACCTTGAGCTCCGCGGGGTGCAGTCGGGGAGCTGTCTGATAATTCTTGCCTTAAATCACTGAAGGGCACGAGGAGGGGGTCAGACACTTGCCTGCAGGGGATGGGGAGGCTGCCTGGAGCTGCCCTAGCAGCAGACGGGAGAGAAAGGTGCCGTGGGAACAGCACTTCCCCGACAGGGCAGCCAGGGCATGCTTCCGGTGTGTCACCTCTACGGCCCTGGGAGAGAGCATGGCCCCGCTGGCGCCTCGATCTCTGACCTCTGGCCTCCAGAACTGCGAGGGAATGTTTCTGTTATTTAAAACACCCGTGTTTGGAACTTTGCTGGGGCGTCCATGGGAAACTAACGCAGAACGTATAGCACTTACCACGGTTGGCGTTCACTTCGAGTCAGGCCCTCTTCTCCCCCACCATCCTCCCAAAGCATCTCTCATTGTCAGCGGCTGATGCCTTTTCCCACTGTGTCCTTTACTAGCGATGAGACCGTGGGCACGATGGCGGTGCCCGCCTGTGTCATGACTCACCAACTGGTATCCCCACGATTTTTCTCCTCCTACCAGTCTCTTTGAGCTGGGTAACAGTTTCAAAAAATAAAAGGATTATCAACTCATTTTCCATCAAACCTTTCCCAGGCTTCTCCATGTTCTTAGGATAAAGACAGCTTCTCACGGCCTGTGCGGGTGGGCCCTGCCCACGTGCCCATCGGGCTACCCGCTGCTCTGCTGGGGCTCTCAGTCCTGCAGACACACAGAGGGAGCACAGTGCAAGCAAAAGGCCGGGTTCGGGGCCTCCCACACGATGTCCTACTGTCAGAAATCACCCTTCCGCCAGCTAGTGCCCCTCCCTCGCTCAGGTCAAACGCCACTTCAGGGAGGGAGACTGGATCGGACCCTCATTTACAAGTTGTTATTGCCACTGGTACCTTTTCTCATAGCACTTATCACAATTCATATTTGTGTATTTATGCGACTACTACGTTAACGATTCTTGAGACTCCTCTAGGCTAGAAACTCCAAGAAAACAGGAACTGAGTCAATTTGCTCAGAATTGCATCCCCGGGACTCAGCATAGCATCTTCCATGTAAAAATAGCTCAGTGTACATCAGATGGGTGAGTACATGGATGGATAGGGATGGATGTCTTAGCCAAGAGCATGGCGTAAGTCCCTGGCCCAGGCCACTGGACGTCTCCATTACCGAGGACAGGGAAGCACAGTGTCCCAAATCTCGGTCTGACACCGGCTTTGCCTGACGCTCTTAGGTTCCATGTTCATACCGGCCTGGGACGCTCTATGTCACCTGTTGGCGTTTATGTCCTGGTTTCTATCCACTTGCCTGATTTAAGATGTACGACCACCGTAACCTCGATGCCCTCTAATTCCTAACACTCTTCCTCACACGGGAGGTGGAATGGATCTAGTTTTGACTATATCCGGATCTCTGCGAGTCCAAAGCCCAGTTTTCCCATATATGTGCCGTGTGGTTTTGGTTGAGTTATTTGCACTTCATCAATCCTCGTAATAACTATCAGATTATATATTACTATCCTCTTTGTGGAAATTATGAGAAATTATCTATGTGAAAAAAAATAAGGAAACTGTGTTTCAGAGAATTTAAATGACTTTCCCAAGGTTAAAATGAATAAAGTTAGAAAAAAACCTGGGATATCTAAATCCAGTATTTTTCCCCCTTCTTAATCACAGTTTCTATGTTGTTTTAAAGTCCAGGATATCTTCCATTGTTATCCAAGGATTACGGCACACTCAAGCACACACACATTTGTTCCCAGCCTGAATTTAAGCTTTTCTTCATTGCTGTTCAATTTAAATTCACTGCTCCCACCTACTAAAAGAAAAAAGGAGTAAAATAATGAAGAGACGTGGAACAAATGAAAAGAGATGTCATATCACAAGAAATCTTGATTACTTCCCTTTAAATGCTGTGTTATTGCAGAATGTGGGGGAAGCTTTGGGGAGACGTATTCAAAAATTAGCCAAGGTTAAATAATGAGTATGAATGTGCCTGAACCGAACAGATTATAACAGTCGAAGAGAACTTTTACACAGGATGGAGAAAAATGTTATAAAATTAAAATTAATGAGAGTGAGTCTGACATTCACATGTTAGCTTAGACCAACGTGGATATGAAGGAAACGCCAGGGAGAGGAAGGTGGGAGGACATGTGTGACACTCACTGACGCCTTCTATGCATCTGGAGCCAGTCTCAACCCCGCTCAGGGTGCCCTTGACATGTAAACTCCCACTGTCTTAGGTCAAGTTCAATTTTCTCATACCTCCTCTATATCTCATCCTCCCAGAGCTAGATCCAGTTTTATTTTCCCTTCACAGTCTTTTTCTTCTGTGCTCAGAACTAGTCCCGAAGGAAGACAGAAGACACGTGAGCAGGATGGCGTATTTGAAAGGTGTTCGCTGCCGGCCATCTGGACCTGCACTGGTGTTCTGTCTTGGTCTGGCTGTGTCATGGTGTGTTTTTCAGTCTTAGCTTCCTGGTTTCTACCATGATGATAAGAAGCCTCTGTCACAAACTCGTGGGAAAGATTTATGTCAGTTTAATGCACTGGAACAATATTTAACGCGTTGTTTGCCCCTTAATTGGAGGTCGTGATTGCAAGAGACAGAAGCTGACTCTGATGCCTACACAGAGAAAAGGTTTTTTTAATTTAAAAAAAAAAAAAGACATTGGGCAATTTCTTAATTTGTGGAAAGGCCAGAAATTAAAGTCACTATAGATTCCCAACAATGTCCTAAACGAAGCCAGATGAAAATTTTCTGCTGCCCACAAAGAGCTAGAGCAAGCTTCCCCTGCAGCCTCTAACATTGTCACCTCTGCCACAGACAGCCCACCTGGCCACCTCCATCTTTTCAAGAGCTCAGGAAATGTTCTCATTAGAGGTGAAGCTCAAGAACCTTGCATCCCACCTTGGGCAGGTGCCTCTTTGTTCTGCACGTCTCATCCTCACAGCAAAATACACCCATCCCCAGTCACTTAATTTCCGCCATGACTGAGCTTTAAACATCAGACAAAAGCAGAGCTGACTGCATTCTCCTCTGATGTTTCTTCATTTATTTACTGTCTGTCTCGCTCGCCCACTAGGCTGTCAGCTCCACGAGGGTAGGACCAATTTGCATATTACTGTGTCATTCGTATCTAGAACTGGAACTAGCAAGGGTGTTCCGTGAGTATTTGGTGAATGAATAATTTTTAAAAGTAGAAAATAGGGTCAATATCCCTCCTAGGAGCCCTTCTCAGTCAGGGAAATGAGTAGAGCAGGTCCCGAGAAAGTCCTAACCTTCATCAGGGACCAAGTACCTGGCAGAGATGGAGAGGGGGGATGGGGTGGCTCTGTCTGGCTGACCACGTGCTACCGCCTTCATCTGTCTATTAAAGCAATGCCAAGGCCACCCCAAGAAACACACACCACTTATCACTGCGATGCCTCTAGTTCTTTCCTCATCAAGTTCAGATCATCCATGGATCCCGGGAAGTTTGAGGAAAACCAACGCACAGCACAACCACGAGGGCTAACTCTGATCACTTACTATAGCCGTGGCAGGGCCTAAGCCTATCACACCCACGGCCTCACGTGACGCTCACGAGACTCTGAGGAAGGCACGACTGTGTGTCCAGCTTACAGATGAGAGAACTGAAACACAGCAGGAGGCAGAGCCAAGATCCGAACTTGGGCCAGGTGACTACAAGACCTAAGAACATGAGGAAAGCAATGGAGAAAAATCAGCACCGTGCTTTCCTTGCTCGACTCAGCTTCTCCACCTTCTGAATAATTCCAGTAAAGATTTATGAAACTATAGCATCCCCCAGAAAAGAATGGGCTGCTACAAAGAGGGGAGAGAAAAAAAGAGAGAAAGAAATCAGGGAAGAATTCTTGGAGATTAAAAATTGTTACTGCCAAATTTTAAAAAATGTCGTAGAATGATTGAAGATTATAAGTTAACTATATGAGTTGAGCCGGTTGTTGAATATACAGGAAAACGTCACTTGGAATTATTGATCACCCCACCCACTGATCCGGCAATTGCATTTCTAGAGGGCTTCTCAGTCATACTCAGGCCTCGGTTTTCACCCAGCAGCACCTGAACCCCAACAGCTTCTTAAACGCCCATTATGAGCAAATGACAAAGTCTGCTCATCTTCCTTACGGAGTACTGTTTAGACACTTTTTCTTTTCATTTGGTTTTGTCTTAAGGAAGGCACAAATGCATGTACTGACATGGAAATAGATCCACTGCATGTTATTGTACAAAGAAAGCAAACTGCATGTTTCTGTCTGATAAAACACGGGAGTGTGTGTGTGTGCGTGTGAGCGTGTATGTGTCGGGTGGGTCTAGAAAGATGTTCACTAATTGTGAATGATAATAGTACATCTTAAAAATGGCGATGGCAGTGACAGTGACAGAGAGGTAAGAACAGCCACCCTGGAGAAAGAGACTTCCCCCATGCCGAATTCATCTTCAAAGAGCATAGAGAAATTCTTTTAATTAAAAAAAAAGATTTTGCTAAAAGGCGTGCAGAACTCAGCGGAGAGAACTGGAAGATCCGGTACAGCTCTCCCACTTCATGGTTGTGTGGCTTTGGCCACCCCACTTGTTCCTCTCAGATCAAAGGGGCTGTGACTCGCTGGAGAAGGGGGCTGAGGATGCAGCCGGGCGGGCTGAGAACCACACAGGCGAGGGGAGCCCGCAAGGCGCGTGTGCTGTCCACGTCGCTGTTTCTCACGCAGACTGGATTCAGGAGGAAGGCCAGCTCCGCCCCTAAAATAACCTGACGGGGTTTTTCTCTTTTCTCTGTGCGTGAACCATAGATATGATTGCTCTCCTTTTTCTTTTCTTTCTTCTTTTTTTTTGCATGACTTCTCTTAAAATTGTTTTTTTCATTATTGGAGCTGTAAGGGGCGGGTTTGGCTCCTGCGGACTCCAGTGGAGGAGCTGGGAGTTGACATGGGCCGCCCTCGGAGTCCCTCTCGGACTCAGAGGGGTGCATTGCTTCTAGGATATTGTCACAGCCCCCTCATCCGGAGATGACTTTGCTCCTTTTAAATGCTTGTAGCAACGATGTAGAAATCTCTTTCTCTTGGGTTCCCTGTGGGGGCTGATTTCTGCTTCATCTCTGTATCCATAGCACCCGTATTCCCCAGGCCAGATCGCACCTGCCATGTGAGTGAGCCACCTGTTCTCTGACTGTGGGTGAGCCCCTAGGGACTCACTCCTCCCCCCACCACCACCACCCATGCCACAGGAGGCCTAAAACAGGTCCCACCAGCCCACAGCTCAAAGCCGCCACCCACCCCCCACGCAACGACTCTGAAATCGGTGGAAAGAGACCACGCAGGACAGAGCGTGGGGAGGCGCCAAGTACCTGAGCGGTTCTGAGTCCTGGCAGATTTGGCCAATCAACAGATGCTGGCCGTGGGCGAGTCCTCAGCTCGCTGGGTCCAGCGTCCTCATCTGCAAATGGGAGTCTCTAGCGACGTCGTGGGGGCCGCTTCAAGGGCCACAGTGAGGCTCGGCAGAGACGAGCTGCGACGATATCACCATGCCACTAGCCCCTCCCGGATCTGACCTCAGGCCGCCGGACACCTGGTTCTCACGTGCATGGAACCTCATTACACGGAGAGTGTGGCGACTTCTACCACAGATAGCGTCACCGTGAAGGAGTGTTCTCCAGCCGGTCATCATAAAGGAATCTGGTCCTGCTGCTCAGGGAGCCACCTGCACGCCACCCCAATTGCCAGGACCCAGGGGACCGCAGAAAGCACACAGGATTGTCCCCGCATCTTCCTTCTGGAAACCTCTCGCCGGTGCCACAAACATACATCCCAATTGTAAATCCCTGGGTGACCTTGTTTTCCAATGAAAACATTATTGGAGGAAACTGCCTACTAGGAAAAGCTCTGTGTGAAAGGCCTCTCTCTGGTACAGATGAACACCACGTTGTCGAAAATCACACCTCCACGCTCTGGAAAAACTGGCCAGTTGCTGGCTGTGTGAGGAGCAGAGGTGGGAGGGGCGGATGCAGGTGTCACCGTCCAGCCGCGGACTCTGACGGAGTGTCCAGACCAGGTCACCTGGGAAAACAGACGGCTGTGTTTTTAAGAAACACACCTGGTTGACAAAATCAGGAAACCAGAGCTAAAGCTCAGGATTGTTTGTCAGTAGTTCAGTGACGTGAACGTTCACATCCTCTCTCCAACAAGGACCCACGATGACACCCACGGGCCTTCTTCTCCATAACGAACGAGCACGCTGACTGATCATTTACGACTGTGTTGGCCTCGACACAAATATATTCACATTGCATGCTAACACCTTCTTTGTTTTGGCGAAAATATTTTCTTTTACCTAAGTTTGTTTTTCTTGTTTTAAAAGAAATTAAAACAGTTTTGCATTTCAGGCCTGAGGCTCCGTGCCTACCAGAATAGTCGAGAAGTTGGCTTTTCACTCTAAGCTAAAAAAATTTTCCTCAAAAGAGCAGAGAGGTAATTCCCAGGTCTGAGAATTCTGGCGATAAGCAAGTGGGATATTGTATGCCTGTGACCCTGCCCCCAGGCGGGCGTCTGAAATCTTTGACTGGAGTCTCGGTGAAGGAAAGAAGACAGACAGGCCTACAGTGTAGGTTTTGTGTCTCAGGGCAGAGAGGAAGTTGTGCACTGGGGCATCTCTTGGCTGTAATGTTGGTGGTCAGAGAATGGAGAACAGGAAGGGGGCGGGGAGAAGGTTCCAGTCCTCGGACAGCCTTGCTGGTCACCCCAGGCTCCAGATACCTTGGGCTGAGACGCCCGCACATGCAATGTTCACAGCCCGCTTTGGCCCCCTGAGCCAGCAAAGGTGGCCGGAGCCTTCTCCAGAACAAGGACAGGTGTCTTCTCTCAGCTCGAAGTCGCTCGCATTTCTGCAGCATAATTTTTTTCCTTCAAAACACCCTTCTTCCAGTTAAGGTGCATCACTTATGAATAGCTCGTTGTTAGTGTTACTGTAGTGATTTTTTTTGGCGGGGGGAACAGAGGAGAGGTTGAATGTCACATCTGAAATCAATAACAGTGAGGAGCACAGACTGCCCGGGAGATGGAGCCTTTCGGAGCTGACCTCAGGAGGTGACCTTGAGACACAAGCCCCCTGGGGAATTTACAGAAACCTTGAGGGAGGCTTCAGAATCCCACCAGCTCTGTCCAGACCTCATAAGTCAGAGCACCAGGACAGACAGCCAGGCGACAGTGTGAAAGGCCTGGAGCGCAGGAGGGGCACAGGAGGGGACACCCCCTCTTTTGTCAGCGGAGAAACTGCAGTCTCTCAGAGGATGCTCATTTGTGAGAAGCGCACGCCCACCTGCCAGGTATCTCTACACGACGCTGCCTGGAAAGCAGTCACGCCCCCTTATACAAGAAACAACTTGCACGGGCCACTGTGGGGGACACTGCGACCAGAGTCCCCTTTTAGGCGGGGCTCTGTGGTCTACTTCAGTTCTTTCCAGCCGCCACGCGCCTTTGACACAAGGCGAGTTTACAGTACTTCTCAGGGACTCTAAACGCAGAGGCACAAACAAAAGCTTTGGCAGCAAAGCTGTCAGTGGGAGCAGGAAAGCCAAACGGGGAGGCATCCCCCGGGTGCTCTGAGTAATAACGGCGATTATCCAAAACAATGGCCGTGTGCTTCTGGACACGCCCGCCTGGGGACCGCACCCCGACTCCCAGACCCAGACACACAGAAGCTGAAATGCCAAGTATAAAAATAAGAGAGAGGGGAAGAATAAAGGGAATGAATGGCACAGAACCGTGCCTCGACAGACCTCCGGCCCGAGAAGGGACCAGAAGAGAAGCACACACAGGATGCCACTTATCGAAAACAGAAGCCAAAGCCCGGAGGGGTGACCCAGAGTGGGTCACAGGTACGATCCAGTCTGCCTTAGCATCGCCACTTCCTGTTTGAGGACAGGCTGTGAGTATGCAAGAAATTATAAGTTAAATGTCAACATGCTTATAGTTTGTAAAACAAAAACCAAAATACTCTCAGCTTTGGAGACAGAAAAAAAGCCCTCGATTTAAACCCAATCTTTGCCACTTGCTAACTCTGAGACTTTGAGGGGATCCTTAACCCTTCGCCGCTTCCATGTTCTCCAGCAGAAAATGGAATTAGCGTAAACTTCTCCCAGAATTAGGTGACCATTACTCTAGATAGGTTAGGAAAAGTCTCTGAAACATGCTAGTTAATAATAAATACAACAATAGCAAATATAAACATAAAAGTTATAAAGCTATATCATTCAGTTAACTACTCATGACTCAAAACCTACCCATTTATAGAAGAGTTCACTCAGCCTCAACATATCAGACGATCTTTGCTCAAATCTGGGTAAGTTTCAACCTTTAAAAAGCTAAGCCCGGAGTTGGGCACTATTTTAATTTTTTAAGTGTTATTTTTTTTTCAAAGTGAGTCCCAGTTCAGCATCTCACGTCACCCTTTTTAAGAGATTTAGTTAAGTTTGCCAAGTACCTGTGTCCCTTTGCTGATCTTAAGTCTTAAGTGACTTATAACTCATCTTATTCTCTGTTACGCTGGGACACCTTTCCCGCCACGCCCCTAAGTTATATTTTGAACTTGGAGAGAAGAATCTGACTATTCACCAGAATACTTCTAGACCTACATCACACAGAGTACCTGATTTTATGATGAAATAACCCAGTTTTATAAATCTATCAAGAGAATAAGCTGACATTTTTTTAAGGGTACTTAATACTTTGTTCAAATAAATTCGATTCATGGGAAGTTTTGATGCTCCTTTTGAGAGTATTTTTAGAGTGGCTTTTATTTTTTTAATCATTTTTTTAGTGCCTCACATTCACGAGAGGCTGAATGACATGTTTGGAACAGAAGACATAATCAAACTAAGGGACATGGAGTCGTAGAGACCCGAGTTGAAATCCCAGTTCTTAAACTGAATCAGTCACAGATATCAGAGAGGAAATTAAACCCTCCTAGTGTTTTAAAGGTTAGCCTGTGGTCCGAGCCCGTGTGGCAAAGATAAGATGAGACAAGCTAAGTGGTGACTCTGACCTCATCCCTTCCATCTAATACCCTGGACCATTCACCTGACCTCTCTGAGTTACTCATCCTTTGCATTTCTGAACAACACAAATAATCATGCTGTCTGTTAGGTGTGTAAAGTGGCCTTTCAAATGTCAGCCCCGATCCTCCCCAAAAGGAACAAATCAAAACAAAACAAAACAAACTTTCCCTTCTGCATCTGCCATGAAGGCTGAAAACAGTGATTTCCCCCAGCGCCGGCCCCCTGGGCGGTGCCGTGGAGAACACAGGCTGAAGCTCTTTGGCAAAGCGGAATGTTTTTTCAGCTGAAATGCTGGTGGTTCAAATTAGCTTAGCAGTTTGCAGAGAAGATTCATTCAAAACACTGAAAAGCAAACATTGGCAAAATGGGAAGTTATTTCCTAGCTTGCTTTGGAGATATTTTAAACACAGAAGCTCAACAGGAAAAGAGTTATAAGACAGCTTCTCGGTCCAACCGAGATAGAAGTAGCCTCGGATCAAATGAATTCACGAAGAAAAGAGAATCTGGCACTCAGACTGTGTGTTGAGTGTCCATTTACCAAGATGCTGGGTTCCGGGGCCAGGTATCCCGTCACTGCTTATTCTTCTATTTAAAATGTATCTTGTTCTTCTTTTCTTTATATGAAATGGTTTATTCTAGTTATTCCCTTCATTACTAGATCACGAGCCAGCCAAAGGCAGGATCTCTTGGCCCATTTGAAAGAGCGAAGAGCACATAAACGGTGATCGGAATAAAACAGGAATTCAAGGCTCATTGTGTGAAGTCAAGACTGACAAACGCCCCTAGCAGTGTGGTGTGTCTGGGCTGGAGTAGCCGATCTCTGGCTTTTAGCCCTAACTCAAACACGTGGAAAAGTCACTCTTCACCTCTGAGTCTCAGTTTTCCACCTGCAAAATAAAAATGACATCTCCTAGCCCGGAAGCTATTTGCAGGATTGAGGCGAGGTGCCGCCGTTAAGAGTTGAATGCTTACTTGATTATTGCTGGTTTTCCTTCCTCTTTGCCAATCAAATAGACGAGGACGCAGAAGAGGGTCAGTGACAAAAAGATAAAATCAAGGGGACATCTGCAGAGCACCTACTGTGTGTGGGCCTCTGGTGCACTGAGCCAAGCGGGTGCCTGGGGCTCGCAGCCGGGTGCTGCGGTGGCCCGCCCTGTGCTCCTGGGACCCGAGAAAGTGCCTCCCAAATGCTACTGCTGTCGCCGGTGACACCCTCTCGCCTGCCTGGCTCTTTCTTGGCTCTTGGTTCTTGTATTCGTTTCCTCGGACCGCTGTGACAGATTACCACAAACTGGGTGGCTCACGACACAAATTTATTCTCTCGCAGATTCGGAAGTTTGAAGTTCACACTTAAGGTGTCGCAGGGCCTCCATCCCTCCGAAGCCTCTAGGGGAGAATCAACCCTTGCTTCTCCTGCTTCTGGAGACCCTGGGTGCTCCCTGACCATGGGTGCCTTACTCCAGGCTCTGCCTCGATCTCCACACGACTTTCCCCTTGTCCTCCGTGTGCCTCTCCTCGTCTCTAATAAAGATATGTGCCATTGAATTACCCCGGATAGTCGGGGCGATCTTATCTCTCAAGATCCTCCATCATCTGCGAAGACCCTTTTCCCACTCACAGTTTCTGGGGACAAGGACATGTTTGTATACTTTGGGAAGCCACCACTTAACTCGCGACGGTCCTCTTCACTTCTCACTGTCTCCTCATGATCCTCTTCTGCATCCTCCGCCCTGCAGCAAGGTGATGTCACCAGCACCCACGTTTTACGAGCAAAAATAGGAAGTCCAGCTGAGATGGACTTCATTTACATATATTTATATATATATTTTAATAAAGTTTTTTGGGGTAACGTTGGTTAATTATATAATTTTCAGTTGTACATTAGAATTTGACATCTATATATTCTATTGTGTCTTTAGCCATTCAAAGTCCAGTTTCCTTCAGCTACCATATATTTGATCCCCTTTAACCACTTCACCCTTCTTCTACCCCCTGTATTTAACCACTTTACCCCGTCTACCTCCCCTTCCTCCCCCACCCCCTACTCTCTGGTAACCTCTAGTCTATAGTCCGAGGCCATGAGTCTCTGTTTGTTTGTCCTGCTCACTTGTTGCTTTTAGGTTTATATCCCACATACAAGTGGTATTATGTGATTTTCAACTTTTTCTGTCTGGCTTATTTCACTTATCATGATTATCTCGAGGTCCATCCATGTCGCAAATGGCAGTATTTCATCTCTTCTTATGGCTGAGTCATATTCCATTGTATATATGTGCCATAGCTTCTTTAGCCAATCATCTATCATAGGCCACTTCAGTTGCTTTCATGTCCTGGCCACTGTGAATAATGCTGCTATGAACATTGGTGTGCAAATATCTTTTTGGATATAGGTTTTCAAGTCTTTGGGGTAAATACCCAGTAGAGGGATTGCTGGATCATATGGTAGATCAATTCTTAGTTTTTTAAGGAAACTCCATACTGTTATCCATAGTGGCTGTACCAATTTTCAGTCCCATCAGCAATGTATAAGGGTTCCTTTTTCCCCATATCCTCTCCAATATTTGTTATTACTTGTCTTATTGATTATAGCTATTCTAACAGGTGTGAGATGGTATCTCATTGTGGTTTTGATTTGCACTAACCTGACAGCTAGCAATGTTGAGCATCTTCTCATATGTTTGTTGGCCATTTGTATGTCCTGTAGGGAGAAGTGTCTGTTCAGGTCCTCTGCCCATTTTTTGATTGGATCATTTGATTTTTGTTGTTATTGAGTCGTATGAGTTCTTTGTATATTTTGATATCAAGCCCTTATCGGAGGTGTTGCTTGCAAATATATTTTCCCATTCAGATAGTTGTCTCTTTACCTTGTTGATAGTTTCTTTTGCTGAGCAGAAGCTTTTTAGTTTGATGTAGTCCCATTCATTTATTTTAGCTTTTACTCCCTTTGCTTTTGGGGTCAAATTCATAAAATCCTCTTTTAGTCCAAGGTCCTTGAGTTTAGTTCCTATGTTTTCTTCTATACATTTTATTGGGAACATTCATATTTTGACAGATGAGAGCATACACAGCACTTTTCGACTTTCCTTTGTAATTACGGTGCCCATCAAAAGTGTAATTAAATTTAGACTGTTAACTCAGTGAGAACAGGATCCGGGGCTTCTTCAGAGCATTAGATCTAGCCTTATTGCTCATTGGGGCTCAGGGAGCGCCTCTTAAATCCATAGACAGAGTTGGGGGAGGGTAACATACCCCATCACACAGCTGCTAAGGGTGTGATCTGGGATCTACACTCACCTGCCCGGTTTAGGTGGATGAGAGCATTCTAGAATGAGAATTGGACTAGAAATCAGAAGAACCAGATTTTGACTCTGTGCTCAAGCACTAGCTTTTCATCTGGAAAACGGGAAATCATTCCCAACGTTCTCCATTCTTATCGGCAACTACACTCTAAGTTGCTAATTCTCACCAGAAATAGACCAAGGGCAAGAGGAAGGATGTGGGAAAGCTACAAATAAGCCCATTTGACGGATCTGAGTTTGACGACTTCGCACAATGTCCAGACGCTCGACTCCTCCCTCTCGCTGTCTTTCACGTGAGACTCTACCAGCAGGCACGGGACAAGGGGAGGCGGGAGCTGGAGCCACCATGCCTGAATGCCAGGCCGGGAGCTGAAACCACGTTTTCCTCTACAGCCAATTCCCTTCCCGCTGCCTCGTTTCCGGTGGCGTGTGTGATACCGGCATTGGGTGAGGGGTAATCAAAATGTGTGTCACGGAGCGTGGGTATCTTTACATTCTGATCCCAGGTTCGGAGAACAGACCCAGAGAGATCGCCTGATTAATCTCAGAAGGAGACGCCGGCTGTATAACTGTCCTTCCACAGAAGACCTGTGTCCCCTTTAAGAAGACCGTGTGGAACAGACGTCAAATTCAGATAGGGGCTTCACCTCTGAATGCAGACGTGCCATCAACATCAAGCTCCCCAAAACTTAGGGTCCACCAGATGTGTATTCGTTCGTGAGAGCTGCCACTGGGAAAGTCTCTATGGCCCCCACCCCAAAGACACGTATTTTAAGTTTGTTTTATTGTAAACTGTGTGTTATATTTATCTCTCCCCTATGTCACCTCGCCGTAATTCAGTGCATAATCACAGAGAACATTCGACTTACGACGACAGCCGGGAGCGAATTATTTGATATGTCAGAGTCACCTGAATCCCCGAGCGTGACTCCTCTGGTCGGTTGCAGTCACCTCCCGGACAAGCCTCTAACTCAGATTCCTCCCGGTTCTAACCCGAGCACAACACGAGGGCCGTGAACACGTCAATATGACGATGGTGTTCTCCTGACTTAGCGACGTGAGAGGCCCTCGTCACCGAGAGAATGAGCTCACAGGTCCCCAGCATGGCTTTCAAGACCTGTCGAAGGGACCTGAAATCTGCCTCGAAAGCATCTTTTTAGATCTTTCTTGGCCCGAACCCGTTACTTCAGCACATCACCTCCTGTCTTCTCTCTGCTGCGCTCACCTCACTGAGTGTTTCTCAGACTGTGGGTTGAGATGCTACCTGCGTCCGCATCGCTGAGCTGCTGGATGACAAGGTAAAATCCTGGCCTCGAAACCAGATGGGCTGACTCTGAACCTCTGAAGGTAGATCCCTGACGATGCTTTTTTACGCAGTCTCCCAGGTAATTCCGATGCCATGGAAATTTGAGAACTGTGCCCCAGGAATAGTAAGTATCTGGCTAGCTTCCAGAAGCCCCGTTCTGCTCCTCGCTTCTGTAACTCCGCCTCCACTGGCGGATCTGCCCGGAGTCTGCTCTGCTCTGCTCTGCTCAGTGGACTCGTCTCGCGTTGCAAGTCTGCTCGAGCATCAGCGATCTCTGCTGCCTTCCATGTGGTGCTCGCCTGCGTCTCTTTCCTTCGGGATCTGTCGCCCCCGATCCCCACCCAATGTGATTTATTGAGGAGACGTGTTTTCTTCACTATATCTCCAGTTTCTTGCAGAGGAAAAAAAAAAAGTTGATTTCTTTGTCTCAACATTCTCCACTTGGAGGGCAGAGCTTGTATTCTTGACCTATCCTAGAGTTCCTTAAAATTAGGATGACAATAAAATAAACATGAGGTGTACATGGAAAGAGCTGACTTCGAAACTCAATTCTACCACATTCAGCAGAGAGGGCTCTGTAAGCCTCAGTTTCCTCACAAGAATTAGATGAACTTTACTCGTGGTAGATTTATTCCATTAATGGCCATCCTTCTTTTTCCTCCAAGTATTCACATCCTTCACCATGCAACTATGAAGCTCCTCACAGAAGATGTAGAATGTCTCCTCATCTTGTGACTCTGGACCACCCTCGTGATCGGGGGCTTTGGCCAATGAGACGTGGAAAAGTGTAATAATTAGTGCAAGAGGAGACCTAAAAAGCATTTGCACGGATCAGCTCATGCTCTTGTACTTCTGCCACCTCCACGAGAACGTTCTAGTCTCCCGGAGGACGAGAGGTGCTTGGAGCAGACACATGTCAGCCAAAGCCTCGTGAGATCAGCCGATAACCAGACATGACTCCCAGACATGAGCGAGCTAGCTAAGATCAGCAAAGCTGCCTTATTTTCTCTCATCTGACCCCAGATGTGTAAGCAATAATAGTCTCTTACTGTGGGTTTTGTAGCTGTTTGTCGTGTAGCATTATTGCTGTTGTAGATAAGTGAAACGTAAAACCACTGGGTTGTTAGAAAGATCGGATGCACTGGATGTGAGTGTGTTTAGCTCAGCAGGGTATCCTTAGAGCCCCCAATAAATAGTAGTTACTATTGTAGTTATTGACACAGACCGGGTTGTTTCCCACGAAGGCATCTTTGGGAATCTGCCTCACAGCTAACATCCCTTTCTTCTTGATTCTGCTCCTTCCCCATGGCCCATGACATAAAATAGACCCTCAATTGCTAGTAATGTATGGTCAAGGTTGCAGAAGGCTACATTTACACTTCTCACTGGGAACCCCAGCAAGATTTCAAATGAACGTGTTCTGCATATCGTCTACTCTTCATGGAAGAACTCGTTCATTCAACAAACACTTGCTGGGACAAAGTTACGTTCTGACATATTGTGGGTATGGGGACAAAGAGGACAAACAGAGTCCTTGCCTTCTCAAAGCAAACAGAATTCTGATACACTGGTAACTCCACTAAGTCATTCAATTATTTTTTTAATTTATTCATTAGTTCGTTGAACATGATTAAGCATCAGTGGATACTTGAACTACAGTAGGTACACTTATCATTTATTCAAGAGAATGTTAAAGAAATCCAGATTATTTTGTAAAACTCCCAGATTTTGAAATGTTGCCGCCAAATGGAAAAAATATTAAAGCTTTGTGTGGGTCCCAAAAAAAAAAAATCAAGGGCCACCATTTGAAATGCTGCTTGTTAGATCTCACAGTGCTCATCAGAATTATCTGTGTGCATCGTATTTCTTCTTTTAGATTGTGTTCATTTGGGAGGAGTTCACTGGGTTCCTCTTGGTGTCTCCTGGGAGTTGTTTCAAGTAGGAACTGTCTGTGAATCTTATGAAATGAGTGATGAGACAGTCTTCGTGTTCAAGGAATTACAAAGCGATCACAGAGATAAGAAAGAGTGTTACCAAGGAACTGTTTTACTATCTACAGTGAAGACAACAATAATTATTGCCATTTACTGAGCCCCTGCGATCTGCTAGGCATTGTGCTAATTCTGGAGCTCTCCTGCCTGATTTATCCATCCCAGTAATTCTGCAAAAGGTTATAACCCAGATGTCCCCTTTCTGAGTATCCTTAAATGCTCTTGTCTTCTGAGGTCACCTGTCCTGAAATTTTAAATTTAAAATGGCTTATACTTCATTCTCCATGAAGCACAGAACCCATATCTACCACCGCAGATCATGAGAACCTCACTTGCAATTCAGTCCTTGCAATAATTTTCTGCCTCTTGTGGATTCTGGCTCTCATTTTTCCCACAGTTGATTTAGTCTTATACAACTCAAATATCAAGACAGCCTCATCTCCTTTGGTTCTCCAAAGCAACCATAAAAGAAATACTTTTCAGAGTTTACTGAAGATTTAAGATTAACAAGTAAGGATTTCTACTGAACACACCGTAGCATGAGATTCCCAAAAGAATATTTGGACATGCTCTACTTAAAGTCTCTTCACCTTGCATAATATTGGGGAAATCTCACTAGCTTCTTCTTCATCTCATTCCTTTTCTACCAAGTTAGACAGCTCCTACCTTCCTAATCTCAGGACCATCTCAAATATCTCTACCATGTCTATTCCACAACTACTCCCAGCTTCTCTGTGTACCCCCACTTCCTGTTAAGTTCTTAATGGAATGAATCACTTCTTGAGCTCATGCTTAATTTCATGTGTCAATTTCTCTGGGCTATGGTGCCTAATTCTTTGGACAAGCATCAGTCTAAATGTAGGCCCAAAGGCCCCTTTTACGTGCGGTTAACATTTAATTCAGTAGGTTGAGAGTAAAGCAGATGACCCTCTGTAATGTGTGTGGGCCTCATCCAACCAGTTGAAGATATTAGAAAAGACTGACTTCCTCCAGTGAGGAAGATGTTTGCCTCTAGACTAACTGCCTTTGGACTCAAGACTTTAACATCAACCCTTGCTAAAATTTCCAGGCTGCCCGCCTGAAACTTTTAGACTTACCATCCCCAACATTCGCCAATTCTTTAAGAGAAATCTCTTAAGATATATGTTCATGTGTTTGTGTGTGCTCGTTCTATTGTTTGTGTTTCTCTGGAGAACCTTGACTAAAACACCTCTTCTGTCCTTGCTCTCCTCTCTCGGCACCTCCCCGGGCAGAGGAGAGATCACCATCGTTCATGCTCAGCTGGGCCTATCAAGGCATATGAGCAAACAGAGCTAACTAACCCTAAAGATATCTTTCTAATCCCTAAGAAAGCAGAACAAAACATAGGTGGACGGTGGTTGAACAGCATTTTGCCTCTCGACGAGAGTTTACTTTGGCTTTTGCTTGTTCATTTCTAAAGTCTAAAACACAAAAATCAGATCATTGGATTTTTCCCCCAAGCTATTAAATGGCCAACTCAGACTCATGAACTTCAAAGTTCATGCTCCTCCACCACACAGCGCTGCCCCGATAATGTTGAAAGAACTAAGAGAGAAGCACAGCGTGCACCTTGGCCCAGTCAGGGAAAGCTTTGCCGACAGACACAGACGCCGGACCCTCAAGTCCAATCCAGGGATGATGGGTGGGACAGTGGCAGGAGAAAAACAGGGAGGTGAGGAAGCAGACGATTTAGCCGTGACACTAGAGAATAAAGAATTCTGGCTGAAAATTCAGAGTTCATTCTGGAAATGCTTTGGACATTCTGGAAACTAGAACATGGCTGTGGAAGAACATGAAAGCCAGGACAATAACTTTAGGGAAAAACTAATGTAGTGAAAAACTAATAGTTTTCAGGTCTTAAGTGCCAGGTGTGTAGTGTAACAGGCCCCTAACTCTGGTGCTACCTAGAAAAAATGAAACGAATAGCCTTAATTGTGCAAAAATCAGGGTGACGACAAAGACATCATTCATAATTTGCAGCCCCTCTCACATATTAAGTAACCTGCAAAGCGTATCGACTTGAAGGTCATTTTCAGGACGTGAAAGACACTTAGCAAAGTGAAATCATGCTCCTCACAAGCTTCCCAAAAACTCTGTGCAGATGTGCTAGTGTCTATTGTCATGAAGATGCCACTGATAGAGAACTGCCTAGAAACGGGTGAGATTTCGACACGCTCTGTTGACCTGAAATTGCTCCCCACAGCAAGAGGCCCCCTGAAACCCCACAGCTGCGGTGACTTTTCTCAGTTTGCGGCTTTGGTCCCTGGGGATGTCCTCCTCCGCTTTGAGTCCTTCGTGGTTTCCCATTTCTCTTAGAAGATGAGACAAGTGAACCAGACAACCACCAGAAGGCGTAGGGTCTTCCAGGTCGTGAGAAGGCTTGTTGATCTTCATCCTGATATTTTCCCTTTAACTCTTCCTCCTTGAACCTGGCCATCACGTCACCCTTCAGCTTCTCATAGGTCCTGTTTGTTCCTCCACGGACCTCTCCCCCTACACTTCCTTCGCATTTACTTCCTACTCACCATTCAGATTTGGTTAGAAGGCTGCTTCCGCTAGGGCAGTGGACCTGGGTGAGCCGGCTAGACAACACTCTCGCCACAGCCTGATATGTAATTTCCCATCTCTGGTAGCCCCTGGGACCCTCATGCACATCAGTCTCCACCTGACCTCTCACCCTTCCCTCAGGTCACCTGAATGTCACCTGCTACCTGCTGCCCCCATCCTCACCCCACACTGACCACTCCAGCTGCCTTTCCTCCAATTCCCTTACTTTGAACCCCTTGTATCACACACACTGTTAGACGGATGTCTTAGTTTGTTCAGGCAGCTCATTGACTTGGTAGTTTATAAACAACAGAAATTTATTCCTCACAGTTCTGGAGGCTGGCAAGTCCAAGACCAAGGTGCTGGCAGATTCGGGAACTGGTGAGAACCTGCTTCTTGGACTCTGCCTTCTTGCTGTGTCCTCATATGGCACAAGGGGCAAGGGAGCTCTCCAGTGTCTCTTTTATAAGGTCACTAACCCCATCATCACCGGAGAACCTCCAAAAGGCCCCACCTCCTAACACCATCGCATTGAGGAAATGGGTTTCAACATAATGAATTTGGAGAAGACATCAATAGTCAGTCTATATCCACAGGAAAATGAACACTCCCAAAGATGTCCTCATCCTAATCCCCAGAACATGTGAATTTGTTACTTTATGTGGCAAAAGGGACTGTACAGCTGTGATCGAGTTAAAACCTTGCGATACTAAGATACTCGCGGGTTCTCTTGGAGGGTCCGAAGTAATTATTCACCACATGGCAAGGGAGGAAAAGAGGGAAGCAAATGACACACGGTCAGGAAAAGCGGTGTGACAACGAGAGCAGAGGTTGGGTTGATGGGCTTTGAAGACGAAGAAAAAGACCAGGAGCTGAAGAAAGCAAAGCACCTATGGAGCTGAAGGAGGCGAGACAGCAGATGCCGCCACCCACCCCACCCCACCCCCGCCGCCCGGGGTCTCCGGCAGGAACACACGTGGATTTTAGTCACGTTTCTGTTCTCAGTCACCAAGTAAACACAAGAAACACTTTTGGGTTTTTTTTAAATAAATGCATAAATGAATGAATCACTCAGTGGACCAAATAACTCCTATGGACTTTTTTTTTTTTTGCTTGCCTAACTTTTTAAACATACTGAATGTTTATTAAAATACATCATGTTAGAGAGAAGTACGCCTATCAGAGGGCTGACTGCCTGGTGAATTTCCACAGAGAGGACACACCTGCTAACCAACACCAGCTCATGCAACAGGACATTAACTGCTTCCAGAAGGTCTCTTCATGCTGCTTTCTACTCACTACCTGCACCCCAAAACTTACCACTCTAGCAATTTCTACCACAATGTACTTCTTTTTCAAATAACGCATTTATGTGGTAAAGAATTCAAATGTTCAAAAAATATACACAGTGAAAAGTAAATGGTTTTGATCTATGTTCTATGTTGTTCCGTGTTGCTTTGCCCCAGAGGCAACCATTTTAACAATATACTGTGAATCCTTTCTGAGACATCTTAAAGTACGTCAGTACCTTTCCACTCTGAATCACTTCTGCAGGGGGGTCGTCTTTGGGTTGAGTGTTACCTTTAAGTTTTGCCCTAAGCAAGCATGCTGAAGTTAAGCATTTTGAGAGCTAGCACAGGCAGTGTAATTTTCAGGAGTAATGAGCTCACCTTAGCATCTGGGATGCCCGCATTGCTTTGCTCACCGGCCTAATGTCCATCTCTGGTCCATCCCTTCTGTGCGATGCACCTGCTCTAAGATAGGAAACGGGTTTTCGCATAGCTGAAAAGAAAGCAGCTCTTGAAGGAAAGCAGATGAGTAATAAATAGCCCGTTGGGGGCGGAGTTGGTACCCAGCTGCGAAAACCCGCCTTCTGTTTCAAGAGAGGAAATGCAGGCTCCCAATTGGCCGGCACTGTAAGTGTGCGCATGCGTTGTCAGATGCCAGCTGCGTGTCTGAGTGGGCTGCTTGCTGGAAAAGCCCGGATGTAAGTGAGAGCCTCTTAGGGACTACGCTCTTGCAAACGCCATGGCATCATGCTAGCTGACTGAAAGCAAAACCAAGGCAACGCAATTCTGTCGTCCTCACTGCCTGGGAACGAACGGTAAGCCTCTGCCACCCTGTATGCTGCTCTGGTACCTCCCAAAACACCTTCCCCCAGAACTTACTTCTGTACCCCAAGAAGGCAGCCAAGGGCAGACGTCAGAACATGGTCCAAATTATGCTCCACCACTTAAAATCCCTGTGACCTTGAGAAGGTCACCTAACCTCAGAACCTCATAACGTATCCAGAGAAAGGAAAACTATGGCTTACCTTGCCAGGTAAGTTTGATAATGTGTGAAAAACCAGCTGGCACACACGTGTGTGCGCGCACACACACACACACACACACACACACACAAATGGTATCTGTTAGTCCCCAAGAATTCTGCACTGAAAATTAGAAATAAACGAAGCTAACCTACTTCTTCCATAAACTTCCATAAAAAGCTTTCTTTCCCTTTTCGATGTACATTATAACCATTTCTCTAAGTATTCAGGGAACAAACGATAAACCTTGAGATCATCTTGGATTTTTCTTTTCCTTTGCCATCTTTGAGTTAATCAGCCACCATCCCCGGTCCCTTCTTGCAGTACCTTCTGTGACTGGTCCCCCTGTTCTTGCCCCAGCTCAAGTATGGTCCTCCCTCCATCCAGTCTCACGTTCCACTGTCCCCACCCACCCCCCAGGGCACATCTGACAATCTCTGGAGACATTTTTTGCTGTCATACCCGGGGAGCAGCTATGAGGGAGCATAGACAATGCTAAATATCGTGCGATAAAAACAGCAGCCCCACAACGAAGCATCATCTGGCCCAAATGTCAGCGGTTGCCAAGGCTGAGAGACACTAAGTCTTTTTTCCCATCTAGCCTCCCTCCCTCACTCTCTGCCAGACTAATCTTTCTAAAAATTTCTCTTATGATCAATAACTCATAATGATTCTATGTTCCCTGGAAGATTAAGCTTAAAATTATGGGCTTACTTTGTTTACCCATAGAATGGAAGATTAATATGAATAATTATTTACCTCTGAGCAATAAATGTTGTCTGGAAATTGTTCTAAGTGTTTAATATACCTTCATCCCTTTTATCTTGAAAACAGTTCTATTAGAATTAGATTCAGGTGTTTATTAGCTTCGATATTATATGATACATTTTTTAACTGATTTGGGACATAGAGGGCACTCAGTAAGGCTGTCTAGATGAGCAAAGATGGGACTAGTCTAGAGCAAGAGCAGCTAATGTCAAATGAACCTGCTAATATTTGTTGAGTTCGTTACATAACATGTACTAGTAAGTGTCTCACGTGGATTACTTCATTTTACCATCACAAACGAACCTTTATCCCTGTGATGGGAAGAAAATGCAAGTGTCTAGCCTCGTCGTGATTAGTCAGGTTGTCATGTGACTTAAGGCCCATGGGAAGACAGACACTAAAAAATAGAACCAGGCCATTTTTTCATTCTGCAGTGGGAGAATTTCTGTGGAACTGAGAACTCTAGATGTAAATTCATGTTCTAGCTTTTCTTTCCCTTATGTCTTGACGAAAAAGGAATTTCTGAAGAGTGGTGGGCTTGGATCTTTAAGTAATTTGTCTCCTGCCCACTGGAGCACATGTATCTTGTCCGATGTACTAGCTCCATCTTTGCTCATCCAGTCTGTTTAGGATGACATCATCAGCATGGTGGACGCGTGCGACGTTCTGCAGATGCTTCGCACCAAGACCCTTATTGCAAAGCGGGACAGAGGAAGCACAGCCCTAGGGCCGGGCAGAACGTATGTACTGTCACACAGCCCAGGTGAGTGCAACTCCTTCTGATTCTCTTTCTGAGAGGAATAAGAATTGATTTGCCAAATTGATGATCCTATGCCATGTACCTGGAGACAAGCTAACCTGCTCTAGTGCAGACCCCACGTGTGACCCCACAGCTATAACTGGAGTTGAAACTTGGAGGAGTGCGCAGAAGTCTACCGCCACCCTCCAGGGGCTGTCCGGACAATTCAACCGTGAGACGATAGGGACCACAGTCCCTGTATCTTTTAAGTATTTAAAGGCGATGCTACTTTCCGCCACTCCCCTGGCATGTAATAGTGTTTTGTATGTACGTTTCAGCTGGGAAACAGGTACTTTAGAGGCTTCGACATGGCCTCCCCCATCACAAAAAGTCTTACCCTACAAGCCAAGGGATCAATGCGGAAGCCGTGACAAGTAACGAGAATACGCTAGCTCGCTTGGGTTGCCTCAGCGAAAGGCCACATCCTCAGTGGCTTAAACAATAGAAATTCACGTTCTCACAGTTCTAGAGGGTAGATGGCTCAGATCAAGGTGTCAGCAGGGCCATTTGTTCCGGGGCCTCGCTCTCCTTGGCTTGCTGATAACTATCACGTCATCATCTCCTCCTCCATCCTCCCCATGGTCTTTCCTCTGTGTGTACCTGTGTCTTGATCTCCTCTTCTCATGAGGACACTAGTCACATTGAATTAGGGTCCACCCTGTTGACCTCACTTTATCTTAATTACCTCTTTAGAAGCCCTCTCTCCAAATGCAGTCACATCTGGGGTACTGGGAGTTAGGACTCCAGCACATGAATTTGGAGAAGATATGTTTCAACTCAAAACAGAAGTCTATTCCAATGACGTAATTGTTTCAACTCAAAACAGAAGTCTATTCCAATGACGTAATTGGAGACCAGGAAAAATGACCACCTGGTGTGTCCATGGATCAGTCACTGGATGCAGAACCTCCTGGGAAAGAGGAATGACCACGGGTAATAGGGCTTTCTTGAGCCGAAGTCATTTTTAAGGAGACTAGAAGCTGAGGGCTGTATGTCAACAGCACTTCTGTAAATGTAGGATTTCTTTCTTCTTCCTAAAAGCAGTTCTTCTGTGTGACACACCCTGCAGCGTCCACCACACGACACTTGGGCACTTTGATGACATTCAAATTGACTAGTCCATCTACTTGCTGACAATTTTCTTGAACGTTTTGCAAACTCAGACTCTAGTTAATTAAAAAGACACCACTCCTCCAGAGTATGAACGACCATCGTCACTCTAAGCCTTTGTGGTTTTTTGCAACAAGGGATAATCCAGGTGGTAAAATAAAACAGTAATTGGGTATTGAAAAACCCTGACTTCTTGGTCCCTTCGTGGAATATCTTTGGCCCTCATGAAGTGGTCCATGGACCATCAGCTGCTACATCCCCTGGAGGCTTATAGAAATGTCCCACTTCGGACCTACTGAACCAGAATCTGTAACAAGATCTCAGGTGGTCCTTATTCTTATTTAAGTTTGAGAAGCACTGCTACATGTGACCTTGGGCAATTGATTAACCTCTCTGAGCCCGATGTTCTTCACCTGTAAAAGAAGGCAATTACAGCTTAAAGACCCCTTAGGTCCCTTCAAGTTCTAAAATGCTGTGATGAATCTGAGCAGTTTAATCTTTAAAATTAATGCTCGGAGAAAATGCATTGAGTTCTGAGCCCTCCTCATGCTTGAACGTTCTGCTTCCTACAAACTTGACTTCCATCTGTAATCGACAATTAAAGTCATGGTTGAAAGGAGACTTCTGATTGCCTGAATGTGAAAGCATCCTTGTTAATATATCAGCTCTGCACCTTTAGGCTAAAGTAACCTAGAGGTGTCTCAAGGTAATGTGCAAACGTGCTAGACCAACACTTATTGGAGTTTGAGGCCAGCAAGGCTTCTCAGCAGTTTTAACATTTAGTGACTTGACCCTTGACAGAGGACTGATGACTCCTAGTTAGCCGGCATAATTTATGGCAAGGCAGCATTTAGATCCAGCCATCAGCAAGATAATGATGGTTGGGGGAAGGGAAAGATCTGGGATTAATGGAAGACAGAAGCTTTAAGGTTGAACATCAAATTATCACCCATTGACTCTGTACGATCATCTGAAGCCCCAGGTCCCCTTCTAAATTGAAATTTCCTAAATGATTAAAAACCTCAAAGGACTTGAATGGTAAGCTGCAGTTAGAATTTGGTACAAAAAATGCCAGTCAAAGCTCACCATCAAAAGATATGCTCGCTTTTTGTAAAAACTCACAAGAATAAAGCTGCAAGTTTGGTGAAAACTGTACAGCAATTATTATTTGAAAAATAATATTAATACCAAATACTAATAGAAATAATTACAATGAAATTTTATTGAGCATTTTCTCAAAGCCAGCAACTTTTTAATATAATTCGTTCATCCTTAAAATAATGTAACGCCCACAGCCATGCCACCCTGAACAAGCCCGATCCCGTCCGATCTCAGAAGCTAAACAGGATCGGGCCTGGTTAGTACTTGGATGGGAGACCACCTAGGAGGACTAGTTGCTGTAGATGTAAAAAAGTTAAAAAAAAAATAAAAAAGGGATTGTAAGCTGACAAGGTCCTTGCAATCTGTGAGGTCAACCAAGGGTTGCCTTGCCTAAAAAAAAAATAATAGTAATTAAATAAAATAAAATAAAAATAATAATGTAACAAAGCAGTACTATTATCATGCCCATTAAACAGATGAGGAAACTGAAGCTTGTATTAAGAGATGCTCAGAATGTACTGAAGCTGAAATAGGAACCCAGAGATTCTGATCCCGAATCCCTCTTCCTCTACTATCTCACTGTTCTTAATTCTTTCACCTTTACCAGCTGCCACATAAATCTTCTTAATAAATATGCATGACAGGAATTATATCCCCATTCTGTAGATGAGAAGAGGTCAATTTCCTGCTCAGATTCCCCCAAGTGTATATCTGGTCAGAAGAGACCCTATATCTACGTGACTCAGAGGCCTACCTCTGTCCATGGTGCCCACCACTTCTCAGCCCGAGGCCCGTGCTGGACCTTTTCCCATTTGCTACAAGTGCAGACCAGTAAAGAAAGTGATGCCTCTCTCATAACCCCCATCGGCTTCTCTCTCCTGACTTGGCAGGGCTCTCCCTGGCATATGATTAAATTAAAAAATAAATAAATAGCTTTAAAAGATGTTACAATTTTAACCTAAGAAGAAATGGATGGAAATAAAACCATGTGGAACAATATTATTTGATTAATGATTTCAAATAGAGTCAACAATGCATTCAATCCGCAGGAGCATTCCAGGTGGTTGTCATGGTCATTCTACAGAAGAGGCACCTTGGCGAGGAGAGGTGCAGCGATGGGGCAGACACCATGTGTGCTCATCCTCAGCCCTTCAGTGCGTGCCATCCGTGAGCACGGCCTCACTTCCAGTTGCCAGTGTCCAAATTCTCTGCCTGAAGGCCTGGTTTCCTTTGGCAGATGAGCTCTCTCTGCCTATGTGCCAGGCAGGTCAGTGATGCTGGGGTGTTATTGCCACCGCATCCCACCACTCTCAAACGATGCCTGGTGGAGGCTGGTGGCTTCGTGTCTCAGCTCCCTGGACCCTCGGGCAAGATAATTCTGAGACATGTTCTCTGTCGCCTCTCAGAATTGTCCACAGTGCCCACAGCGAAACGTTACCGGATAAAACTCTTTAATAGTTCCCTTCTCTCTCTCACTTCCTCATTCCCTCCTCCCTTTTTTCCTGGGATCACCTTCCACATGAACTATTTGTACTTGAAACTTTAATTTTGGTTTCTCCCAGAAGCAAACTCTGAAACGAGGCAGATAATTTGCTCATGTTTATACTCACAATGACCTCATCCCCAACATCACTAAGCCAATAAACTAAAAACCCAGAACATTTATTCTTGAGTTTCTTGTTAAGCAAGAAAAGTATATACCCCCTCGCTTGTTTAAGCCACTATGATATAGATTTCCTGTCGTGTGATGCTAACCTCAATCCCTAGGTGACAAGGAAGAAAATCATATTGTAAAAGTTCTGGGCCGGAGGTCTAAGGCCTCTTCACTGGTCTCAGCTGCATTTTCCTCTGTCACGTTTCTACAATGTAGCCAGAGTGGCCTTTCCACCACTGTGTTTAAAATCTTTCAACAGATTTTCAATAACCTGAAGATAAAGTCCCACACCCTTGCTGTTGTCCTTGTGATCACAAGATGCTCTCATCTCAACTATTACGTCTGCATGCCAGACGAGCAAATAAGTGAAAGAAGGTAGAGAAATAGACACTACGCAGCCAAGGCTACTTTTAAAGGATCATTCATAAGAGTCTAGCTAATGATTTCTAGTTATATTAAAGTTGTCCCAAATCGTGTCGTGTGGCCATTCCCAGTCACTAAGGAAAATGCGAAATGCAGTTTTTAGCTGAAAACATTGCCATAGAGCAAACATGCAAAGTTCCATTAATAAGAAGAAGAAAAAAATGAATACGGGGGCAGCAATTAGCAGGCTCCATGAAGTCTGTGTACACAATAAAACAGTCAGATTAGATGAAGCCACAAACGCACTAACTGTAGCAAGAGAAAAAGTCATAACGGTGATAATAATTCTAATACTGCCTCTGTTCACAGAGCATTTGTACTTTTCAAAGTACATTTTGTGAATTCAATTCCCCTGTTTAATATACTTAATAAAAGGGTGAAGCATAAAGATATTGATGTTTCACTAAGCAGAAATACGCCAAGAAAAGCCGAAAGCATGATAAATTAGAATGGCAGAGAGAGCAACTTGTCACCGAGCCTTAGACTTCTTCTTCACCACGAACTCTTTTATCTGAGCTTTGACTCACATTTGTCACTGGTCATGTCTTCCTGAAGCAGGTGCATTCGGGGGCCATTTAACGAAAGGACCAAAGGTATTGTGGCAGGGTGGAGAGACAGAGACCCGGGTTCAGGACACATGACAAATGAGTAAGCTCCTTTTCCTTCGTGCCTCAGTTTTCTTGTTTGTAAAATCTGGTAAATTCTATCTGCTTTACAGGTTCTAGAGAGTTTTGAGAGGATTCCTGCCTCAATATATATTAATTTTAGTGCTTGTGTAGTCTCCTGTTAGTGTGCTACTGCTATAGATTAGACACTAGGGAGAATATTACGGTGGCAGATTTGTGGAACGGTGCGTAAATTTTGAGTTGGCATGGAGGGAAAAGGGTGGTTGTGTAGCCTGAAGCCAAACTGTGGCTGGCTGCGGGTGTGGAGTGGGCAGGTTGGCACTCTACTCCACACTCCACAGGCAACTGGGAATCTGAGCGGGGTTAGAAAGAGAAGCCTCCTGGTTCCACAGCCTCCCGGGGCAGAGAAGCACTGGGTTGAGTGTAGGGAGAGAGAGGAGAATGGGAAAGCCTTTGAAGAGAAGGCTTCTGATTTTTCTCTCCCCTTAGAATGGCGCGTTTGAAGGGCGGCCAAACATATGTTACTTAAAATAGACTCTTTCTCCTGCAAGAAGCTTTGGAAAATGCAGTTGCTGCAATGACTCAAGCTCCCAAGGAGAAAATCCCCAGGGTCTATGTGGTCGCTTGTGGGGCAGCCCCTACGTGCGTCCTCCGCCTCATGCCATGGACGACTGTGGTCTCACCACCCACTGTCACACACCTGCTGATGCTGAAACAAAATTAGCTGGCGCCGCCCCATTGCTGAGCTGGGTTCGGCTGCTGGGAGTCGCCAGGAGAGCACAGGAGAGGCCAGCCACACGTGTCTCAGAATGGTTGGCATCTGCCTCGGACAGGCAATCGAATGCAACGAGCATTTACCAAATGCAGACTTCACGCCAGGCTCTAAGCTCAGCTCTGAAGACGAAGAATGATGGGACATGGGTGCTTTCCCAAGGCGTCTACGGTCAGACGTGGAGGGTCACTTACACAGAGGGAAAGGCAAGGGGCCCCCGACAGCCCGAGAACCTCAGGGGGTTCTCTGAAGTGTTTTGTTTGTTTGTTTGTACAAAGTGAGAAATAGCAGAATGAAATATGAAGCCAGGGAGAGAGAATACCCACCCAAAGGCACAGAGGAGGGACGTGGCTTGGCATGGTCTGGTGGCCAGAAACAGCATGACTAGAAACTCATCTTTGGCCACAAGACCATGCTGGGCTCTGTCATGAAAGCAGAGTGGAAGGATGTGTGTGACAGTTTATTCTACAGCTGATGGGGAGTCAATGAAAGATCACGACCGAGGGTAGCGTATGTGAAGACATTTATTTACGTTAATAGCTCAGCCGAAAGGAGAAGGAACCAGAGTGAGGAGAATGAGCTAAGAAAGCAATGTGGGGGTCCAAGGGGACTGGGCGGAGGGACCAATGAAGACACGCTCCTGGGCAGCATGACGGCCGTTAAGGGCTGGAGTCTCTTGCACGGTGTGTGGACACAGACGCCACCTCAAGTTCTGTGCGTGACAATTCTGGTTCCATCTTACAGACAGGAGAACTGAGGTGCCAAGGGAAGAAGAAAAAGCTCGCCCTCGGAACACCATTCCGATTTGTCTGTCCCGGGCAGCGCGGGGACTCAACGTTTGCAAACGAGGCAGAAATCCCAAGTCGTCCCAGAAATTCCTGCCAGGCGGGTGATTCTCCTGAGTGCTTTTGAAAAGAGATCTTTGGCACACATGGAAAAAAAAAATTTCGGAAATACACCTGGGACGGTGCCTTTAATCTAGCTTCATTTTGGAGGACCCTGGAAGATAGATTTTTTTAAAAAAAATAGAGTCCTTAAAATTTAAGTATCTTTACTCAGCCCCCTTCTGAAGTCACTGTAAGAGCCACTTCTTGCTTTGTCAACTCTAGTCTGAAGCGCATGTGTTTAGAAAGTATCAATGATATTTGCTGGAAAACATAATCATTTCCTAACATTTGTATTCATTTCTTTGAGCTGTTGGCTTATTTCTGGATATGAATTTAAATCCGCTCCTAATTTTAATTAGAGGTAGGATTTAATAGTGTTGAGTCTTTTTACCTTTTTTTTTTTTTCCTTCTCCTAGAAAGAACGTTAACTTTCGCAATCCAGGATTTAAAGTATCTGTATTTATTCTGGGAATGACAACAACGAGAGGATTAATATTTGGGTAGGGAATCTGAGAGTGCATTCACTGTGCCTTCGGAAATTAATTAAAAATGTTTTAAGATTTCCTAATAGGTTATTTAGTTAAATCGCTCCAAAATAATGAACTAGTATAAGCCAAACTTCAATATGGCTTAGGCACTCGAGTGTTTTATAGTGTGTGCCTCTCCCGTTTGAACACTCGTTCACTCACTTCTCCACATCTCGAATCTTGCACAGCACCCCAGTACCCTCCTGGTGCACTCGACTGTGGCCATGCTCACTTCTTCTACCTTTTCTTGCACACCACACCTGTTAGTGTGTTTCCACACCTCATTCTCCGTGTTTGAAGCACCTCGCCATGTCCTTACATAACTGGAAAATTCCTAAGCCTTCATCAGACGCCCTGAATCTTCCAAACAGAACTCTCATACATCCCTCCTTTTATCATTTCTATACTTCGGAACAACTACATTTGTATTTCAATAAGGTGTTAACATTCGAGTCTAAATGCCCTTCCGCCTTTCCAGACTATAAGCTTTTTAAGGGATTATTTGCTTCTGTAGCCACCCTCCCCCTCCCCACAGGCTTAGCACAGCATGGAAAAATCTTGCTGACTCGAAATCCTGAACTCAGCTCCCCATCCTCCTCCAAGTGTTGTAACTACACAATGAAGGCTGACTCTTTTCCTAACCTGCCAAGTAGATTATACTTTCAATTTCTCAGCAGCACGGGTTGAATTCAGTCATACGTGGGAGATTTCCTAGGTGCAGTTATTAAATGCAGAAAACTCTATTGATTTTATAGCTTGGAATTTACAATTTTCTGTTTTAAGGGACACCATGGACATCAAAATTCGAAACGAAATAACCATGATATGGTCTGATTCAACTGGGCGAGCAGCGTCGCCGAATATTTTTCACACGAGTTTTTCTACTTTTTGCTGTGAAGGACTCCAAAGTGAGAATTTGGATAAAGGACAAAGCCCTGTTTGCTTTCTTTTTTGGCTTCTGGTTGTACCTGGGTACCAACCAACCTGTAATGCACTTTAAGGAAGAAGTCTATTTTATTTTTTTTTAATTAATGAATTTTTTTTTTAATGGTGACATTGGTTAACAGAATCTGGTAAGTTTCAGCTAAACATTTTAACAGTAAGGCATATATGTTTACATTGTGTGTTCCCCTCCCATAGTTAGATTTCTTTCTGTCACCACATATTTGACCCCTTTTACTCCATCTACCTCCTCCCTCCCCTCTACCCTCTAAAAAGTATATTTTAAATGCATACAAAGATAACTACATTCAGAAATCATGGTCTAAATGGACAATTTTTTTTTAAGATCATGAAGTCAACAAACACAACTAAAACTTCAACAGCGAAATTCTGAAGGGAACCCTCAGAATCATTTTCTTTTGAAACCGAGGATTTTATAAGACCTACTGTCAAAAATAATTCTGTCAACTCAGAAACATCTGTTTTACTTCCTGTATCCTCCCGGCATCATGGGTGAAACATACCACACACACACGTGCACACACACACACACACACGCACACACGCACACACCGCTTGGAACCCAGGCAGGGTTCACATCTCTGCTCCGTCACATGAGCTGAGCGGTCGCTAGCCAGGGGCTCACCTCCCCCAGCTCTCCTTTCTTCACTTAAGGATAATCTCTCCACGCAGGAGCCCACGGCAAGCACCTTGGGCAGTGCCTGCCAGGTAGAACGTGATTAAGACAAGGGAGCCCCTCCTCCTTCCTGCCTTCTCCCCTTAAAAGGGAGTGATAGTAAACTTTCATACTTAAGCTCCGCATCCTAAAGTAAGCCATGCTCTGATTTATCTTTTAATTTCCTGTGACTTGAGAGACCAGATAGCCAAATTTATTTGAATCATATGGGAGAAAAGAATAAAGGGAGTTAATGAAAACCAAGGAAGAAAATGCCAGAAATTTATTTAAAGATTTATACCCAGAATAAGACCAGGGATCAATAGAGTAGTGATGAGGCCACAATTAACAGCCATCATTCTATATCCATCAAACATTCATTTAACGAACATTATTGCTTTGCCTGCTGCGTCCTAGTTGATGTACCGAACTCTGGATTCAGAGATGAACTAAGGTAGAGGCATCCTCTCTGCAATCCAAGAGCTAACCATTTAGTGCAGGGACAAAGTCACCTGCTTTTGCAACCCTCTACCTTCCCACTGCACTCATAAAGCAGGCAGAAGTTTTGTGTCTCGACTCTCAGGGAAAAGCGAGTAAACAGAGGATGCTTTTCTGAAAAGCAAGGGGTAAGGTGGGCTTTTGTGAAACAGAACAAATGATGATCTGAAAACCACAGGAAGTAATCAACGGGTTCAAGGCTAGAGAGAGACTCGATAGCATGACCAGATTTGCGTGTTAGAAATGGGATATTCAGAATGCTGCCCTTCGTGTTTTTATAAAATCTTTTCTGTAGAGATAGCCGTATTGCAATTTTCCGTAACTTTACTACACAGTATGTTCTCAGCATCTAAAAATATCATGAGTACAGTGAAAAATCTCATTCTTCAAAGTTACTGCAGTCCAGCGTCAATGCCTAAGACTGGGGAGGGTCTTCCCTGAAAATGAGGACAGAAGGTGTCAGAGGACAGTAGGACACAAACAAAATGGAGAAGCCAGGACAATAACTTCAGTGAAAAACTAGCAGAGCCAGCAGCAGTATCCAGATCTGAAGTGCCAGGTGTGTGGCGGGTAACTGCAATAAAGAGAAAACCCCACTGTTTTCTGGCTTTGTAGTGGAAAAGATTGCAAACCTATTTTCTCCGTTTTCTGTGGTGTAAATAAAATTTTCTGAAAATCATTTCTGTATGATTTATTGCTTCGCATGCCTTCGCTTGTCCGTCAGTCCTTCAGGGGAAGGAGAGTATTATTTCTGAAGTGCTCACTAAGGACCGGGTGCCTGGCGAAGATGCTTCCACACTCTACCTCGCTGTATTTTCCCCACATCCCAGCGAAGCAGGCATTGCCTTCTCCACGTTATAGGCAACGAGCCTGCGACTCAGAGTCGGCGTCCTTTGCCCAAGGTCACAGGACTGGTCAGTGTTGGTTTTCGTTCACCTGTTCCCCCAGGGCTGCCATGTTTGTTCAAAGGGGTCGTGAATGGCACCCGGCAGGGTTGTGCAGTGTGACCGCCCAGCGACACCCCTGTGTGACACCAAAGGCCAGTAAGAAGTGCCACTCGGGGTCCTGCTCTGCCATCTTCACAGCCATCTCGATTGTGCTAATTCATGGCACTGAAGAAGCAGAGAGAGGACCCAGATACTAAAAAGTGGACTAATTCGCAGTGGTAACTCATTCGTTGTGGACTTTTGTTTGGTTCTCGTAAATATTAAAACAAAGCATCACAGTTCTGTCCAGGTTTTAGTGAATAGAATCCAATTATTTGGGGGTTTGTTCTATAGTCTGTCTCATTTGCCTTATCTATAACAGCTGAGAACACAGGAAAAGGCAAATAGGGCCCCCCAGAATCCCCCCAAAGTGTCCAGAGCAGCTGCCGGGAGATCCGTGCTCCGAAGCAGAGGCAGCTCATCCGTAGGGCCAACCGACGTCTTCCTTTTGCTCCTTCACTCACCACCCGTTCCCTCTTGGGTTAGAAAGAATTCTAACGTGCTCCATTACAGGTTGACCAGCTTATGGCACAGGTGGAGCTCCAAATTAGGGGACTGGGACATGCGATGGCGAAGACGAAGACCGATGAGAAGAAGGCAGAAAGACGCCGACAGGCCTAGCGGTTCGGCTGCCTGTCACGTGAGGGCAGACATCGCCCTGGACTTCAAGTGGCCACAGAGGGGTTCACGCGTGAGGAGGAGTCGACGAACCAGGCCCCCGGGCCAGAGCCGGCCTGCAGCCCGGGTTTGTAAAGGAAGTTATGTGTCAGATCACGGACGAACTCGCTCCTCGTGGCCGCTTCCAGGCTGCAACAGAAAAGCTGAGTCATAGTGGAAGGGACCCTGGGGTCCCCATAAAGCCTCAATTATTCGTTTGGGGGCCCTTTACAGAAAAGTCAGTCTAGAATACACAGTGTCACAAGGCTGTCCGACTCTGGAGCAGCTGCAGCCTTATCCTGTGACCCTGAACCCCGTGCTCTCGTGGTCACCAGAGCGTCATTCATAGAAAAAAAAGATCACCCGAAATAGAGTTACGACCTTAAAAACATATCGATGCTTAAGATAATAATCTTCCCTCCAGGGAAAATGTCCGTAAGCTACACGACGGAAGAGTCTCGGATACCTGCGTTGGGGGCATTTGTGTTTCATCCGGGGGGGTCTGCACAAGTGCCACTGCTTCGAGGAGCCCTCCCCTGACCCCCCCCCAAGTAGCCACACCCCGTCCCCTCAATCTGCTTTACTTTCCTTCGTAGGACTTAGCGCCAACCCCCACTGGATTGCAGAAGCTGTGCGTGCTGTCGGCTCTCTCTCACAAGCATGCAGGACCCACGGGGCCAGGGCCTTGTTCCCATTGTCACTCCTGCAGCCACGGCCCCTAGGGAACGACCCCACGTGCTCGGGAAATCATCGCTGAGGGAATAAACCAATGGAGTCGAGCATTCTTGGATCTTCCTCTTATTAATGATCAGGAGGCTTAGAAAGAAAAAAGAAAAGAATTCCCTAACTAAAATATGAACAGATTAACTCTATGACATACTAAGAACTCTAATGGAATTATAGAAGAAAATACTTTTCTATTCTGTGGTGAGACGATGAGACAGAGTGGCAAATGCATAAAGGGACACAGGTCTGGGTTCAAATTCTGGGTCTGCTTCTAAATATTTAGCCTTTTTGTATACACGATATTTGAAAACATACCTGTACATATACACGGTTTTAGAAATTATTACATATGTACTATTACATGTATACATATAATTATATGATTATATTACATATATATTTTATATATATACATATATATGCATATATTCAAATATCTTGTGTATGAATATATATACATATGTAATGTGATTACAATGACAGTTATTTACTCCAAAGGGTTATTGTGAATGAAGAGGATTTGACCTTTTCATATGTTAAATACTTGAATATCCATGCGTGTGTATGTACTCAATATTCACATTTTGTATATAAAATATTCACATTAGAGACATACATAAAACGTGGTCATGATTAGTTACCACCAGGAGATATCACGATTCAAGAAGACGTGTGTAAAGTCACTAAATGAGGGGGGACAGGTTCGCCCCCTCTCCCAGCGGGCGAGCTGCCCGGGAGGGAAGTGAGACCTTGTTGCTCAGCCTCCTGGTTCTAACTGAGCTCTCAGTTCCTTCCTTTTCATTTTGAAAGTAAAAATGAGAACCAAGAGTCACCTCCCAGGCCTGCCCTCTTTGGATCCAGTCTCGCTGCCCAGGGAACTCCGGGAAGTTTCTGGAAAAGGGATGCTGTTTGTTTTCTGTTTTCCACGGTCTCGCTGGTTGTCATGGCTGCACCTGAGGCAGCCCTGGCACCAGCTGCCTCGTGAAAATAAAGCCAGCTTTATGCCTGCGGCAGCCAGGGGCCCTGCATCTAAAAAGTGCCACTGGTCACCCCTTGCAAGGGGCAGCGCTTGCAGTCCCCAGGGGCAGACCCCCACATCAAGGGCTCTGCGTTGTCCATTCTCAGCCCTCGGCCGAATAGTAGGTTCAGTCGAGAAGTTTTTGGAAAAAAAATATCTTTCATCATAAAAGGCAAATTTTATGCTCTAATCAAAATAACTGCCAAGTTTTTAAAATATGCCACAGTTAAAAGGCTCTCTGTGAACAGGGTACTCGCTCTGAGAGAAGGAACAAGAAGTGAAGGAATGTTCTCACCCAGACACTACCTCACTGTGGTGAGGAAAACAGAATAAAATAAAATGAAACGAAAGGATTGCTTTCCGCCTTTGAGAACAAGTAGTCAGCCCAGCAAACAAAGAGCCCTTCTGAAATTTTAAGGACTTCTAATTATGACAGACAAGCTTGGCCTCAGACCAACTTTCACCCCTAAGATTTACAACCTCCAGCTGCCTGAAGAATTTTAATTCTTCAGTATGGTCCTTCCGACTAACGTAGTCAGTTCTTGTTTGCCTGCAACGTTGAGAAAATGGGGAATTTCCAGTCTATTAATTAACTCAGGTCAGTTGTGATAAATAAAACTAAATACGGTTTTAAATCCTGGGCCTTGTCACTTCAAGGTTGTGTGCCCTTGGACAAAATCTTAACCTCTCTGAACTCAGTTTTGTTATTTGTAGAATGTGGAAAATGTCACCTAACTTTAAAGCCTGGTTGGGAAAAGTAAGAACCTATTTTCGAGGTGCCTAGAACAGCATGGCTTGGAGTGATCCCGTCTTATTCCTTGACCTCTGCATACCATACATGAAGACAGGTGTGTAGGAAAGTGGCTTAGGACCAAGACTTGAAAAATCTAAGACAAAAGTGATGGGAATGGAGATGCTAGCATGGCGAAGAAAAGACTTAAGAAGACCTGAAAACCATTTTCAAAAAAAGGGCTGCT
>CM053513.1:87869667-87890050 GCA_028627145.1 Eidolon dupreanum
TGTGTGTGTGTGTGTGTGTGTGTGTGTGTATTTTTATTTATTTATTTATAGTCAAGTTATTTAAACCAAGGTTTATGAACAACTCTTAGCAATTCCTAAGAAATCGTTTGTAATGGGCAAACTAATCATTTCTCTGTAACGCATAAACTGAAAGCGTGTGTTAAGGGTTTGAGGGAGAAAGTGGCCGAACTGTGGGTCTGCTGAGACACAGGAGGGGCCCCAGAAGGATGCGAGACCTGCATCCCTCAGTTCAGTCTTAGCTGGACCAAAATACTGGACCAAAATAATAATAACAATAATTGGTCGTAAAGTCAAATTTAGAGTTTTTAAGCTAGGACAAAAATTTTAAACGTACAGTTTCCTTTATAGGATCTTCATAAACATTTAAATAATTCCTCAGAAGAAACTTCAGTGAGGACTTCGTCCTCGCTCTTCCTTTCCAGGGGCCAACAGTGACTGGCCCAGGGACCACACCTGCTGGGCCTCAGGCAGGACCAGCCTCAGCCATTCTCCACCCATCCTAGGACCTGTTCCAACGCCGGACTGTGAACTCTCTGTCTGGTTACCGTGTAGCCTCTGCGAGAGGAAGACGCCCATGCCCATGTCGGCCCTCCATCAGCAACCCAGATTTCACTCCTGAAGAAAGCAGGACTCCCTTTCCGGTCGCCATGCTCAAGGCTCTGGGCTGGAGGTTCTCGTCATCCCATGAGGCTCTCCCAGATGTCTCCGTGGACATCCGACGGACGTAATGAGTCCTCCACGCTCCTCACATGGCGCGTGAGCCAGGAGCAGGGTGACCAAGAACGTCTTCCCGGCAACATCTTTTATCCATCAGTTTGGTTCCCCTTGGCTGAAACAACATCGAGCAAAGGGGCAGCCACCCCTCCCGTCCCTACCGTGACTACAGGTGATTCTCACTGATGCGGCTCACCCCACACGCATAGTGAACAAGTTCCTACCACCTGAGCACATAATACATGTCTTAACACATCCGCTTGGCAAAAACACTTTGTTTTTTATATGAATTTGAAGGAAACTAAATCAGTTGTAGAGGATTTTGCCAAGTTGAGTGCCAATTAAATTCAAGAATAATGACAAATTGGTTTAGCTTCTACCTTTTCAGGCAGGGAGTAGAGAAGGAAATCAATTAATTTGATAAAAATAAGGTAGACAGTCCTTAGAAATTTCCTTAGAATGAATAGAGAGGTCATGAAGAATGAAAAAACAATAAGACAAGAGAGCAATGTTGGCCTTGCATCTCTGCATCATACCTCCTTTAGCTCCATCTCCATTATCCACCTGTGAATCCATCTGCCTGTCTGTCCCTCTGTCCATCGTCCCATTCATAGTCCTATCCATGTTCATCCACCATCTGTCATCTATATCTATAAACCAGGTATGTAGGTGTCTATCCACCTACCTCTCTATTCTTATTTTTACTTTTTCTTTACCTTACAGGCATACGTCGGGCATTCAAAACATCCGTCAGCCCCCTATTAGACACGCTATCACAGCCAATGAAGTAAAGACCTGCCCTCAGTTAGCTTACAATATACATGGGGGGAGTCTGACAAGGGACGACAATGACAATTCAGGGGGATAAAGGCTACGAACGAGGTTAGCACAGGTCCTCTGGGAACTTGGGATGGGGTGGGCAGTGGTGCCTGGAGGAGACTCAATGGACGCCTAGGAATTAAACAGTCAGGAAAGGGAGGAGGAACGGAACGCACTGAGATGTGGAGATACGCCAGAGTCAGAATCCGGTCAGTCCGGAAAGGTGCGTTGGGACCAGATGGAATCTTCGGTTCTGCTTTGAAGTTGTTCTCCACGAGAGTCATGAGTGTACCTGGAACTGTGCCCAGAGCACCTGCAGTCAGAGGTAAATACTGCATGTCCCTTAAGTCGTATTTCCAGGAATAGATGAACGCTGGCGTCACGTACAACATTCAGACTGTCAACACAGACTCGAGCGTACTGTCTGTCAGTTTAGGTTATAAACACGCACGTCGGGATGTCATCTGACACCATATGGAAAGCAAGTTCCTGTTACGAGAGGAACTAGTCGGGGGAAAGAAGGAAAGATAAAAGGAAAGAGAGGACAGACGTCGCTCAGCGCTAGGCGTACCTGCTTCTCATCACCGCTCGGGGAATTCGCTCCTCCCTGTGCTGCGTTGCCGTCTTGGGTGAAAACATGTGAGCACTTAAGTTATTACCCACGCAGGATTAAGAACCTGGTTTCTCCACTGACGTGTTGAGCTCGCATACTTTCCTCTTTGGATCTGGTCCTCTAAACACAGCTTATTAAAAGTTGCTTTCATTGACATTTCGTTAGAAAGTTAACGTAAACTTAGCAAAAACAGCTTGCAGGAGAAGCAGATAAGAACCCAAGAGAAAAATACGTTCGAATGGCTCAAATTCTTTTCTTTCATCCAAGTTTCTTTTCAAGGCAGTTTCAAAAATAGCAGGGTGGGTGGGAAAGGGTGAAGGGGTTCAAAATATGATGAAGGAAGGAGATTTGACTTTGGGCGGTGAATACACGATGCGAAATACTGATGTATTATAGAATTGTACATTTGAACTCTATGTAATTTTGTTAATCAATGTCACCCCAATTAATTTACTTTTAAAAATGACTATTTTCACCTCACTAACTTCACCTTTGGCAGTCTTATCTCTCCAGTCGTCTCTGTGAGAAATCTCTTCCACTCCTTTTTCTATTCTTCTGTTTGTGTATTGTTGGCTAGAAAAATTTCTTATTCACCCAGCCTCTGCTTTCTGCACACAATCTCAATTTGTTTGACTCTTTTCTGTTTACCTTTTTTTCAAGAAACTACATGTTCCTGTGTCCTTTGAGAACTGTTTATAAAACCCCCGGCAGACAGGTTTCAGTATAGTCGGCAAGTATTCTTTTCACAAATGCAAAAGATTCACGTTGCCTGTCTCGTGACAGGTAACAAAGGTCCTCACTTCCAGAAAGTTCATTGTCTGATGGGCAAGATGGATAAACAGAAAATTACAGTAAAATTCAGTATGTGAAAGGTTAAAGATCTCTATGGAGACAAAGAGAAAGGCAAAGCAACAGAGCCCGGAGAAAGATGAAGAGAGTTTTCAGTTCCTCCGACCTAACGTGCAGAAGGTCTCAGAGGTCATGAAACGTTACTAATCCTGTCGGTTGTTGAACTTGTCCGAGGTCTCCTTAATATGTCCTTTATTTGCATGTTCTTCATTTGCATGCTATCTTCGCATAATAATCAAACAATTACCCTTCTCCCAAAGCTATTAAGAATCCCTCGAATATTTAAGAATCTAAATATGGCTACCGTCTCTTTCTCTAGATTTCCCTTCCCACGCTGCCTTGCACTTTTCCGTTTGTATGTGCCTTGGTCCTTCACAAACCTTCACTGCCGCTCTTCTCTCTCTGGAGCAGGTGGGCCAGTAAGACCACCAATGTATGACTCAGAGACAGCAAGAGGCCAGCAGACACCTTGGCTGCCACCCTCATCATCACAGGGACCATCACACTTATCAAACGTGTGTGGTGTGTGGGATGCACATTTCACCAACACTCTTAAGAAAGCCTCAGGTCGACTCCAGGAGGTTGTGATTTTTCTTTTTGTTTTGCACATGAGGAAGTAGGTGCTCAGAGCGTCCCCAGTACTAAACCAAGGTCACTCAGCTGGGCAATACCTGAGAGCTGAGGCACAGGCCAGAGATGTGGGACAGTCGCTAGGGTCATCCAACCTGGAGCACAGAGTCCTGCCCATGTAATCGGTGCATCTAGGAGCGGTTCTGGGACTGCTTACACTCCTCCTTCCTCGTTCAGTTCTGAGCATCCTGGCTGTGGGGAGGAGGGAGAGGCAGAGACAGAAGGCAGGCGGAGCTGGCCAGGCAACCCTGAGGTCTCGCCCTACGGTCAGGAAGCCGGTCGCATGGTCTTTGCTCACCAGGCTCCACGCTAACCTCATGTGGCATGTCAGGGCTGCTTAACTTTTCACGGAGGAGCCAGCTTCGTTCAGCGTCTCATAGACACAAAACGCCCAGCGGGGATTTAAGGCCAGGCATCTGAAGCGCTACAGCCCGTACCCCTTTGCTCTGCAAGGCTGCAGGCGACATATTAGCCGAAAGTTCTGAGTGTCAGGTCAGCTCATTCTGGTTGCCTCTGACCTTCTGCCCTGGTTCTGGAAACGGAGTTTTCTTGTGATCCCGCAGCCCAACCACCCACGTGGTAGCCCAGAGCTGATCCCAAGCCCCAGGCTCATTCTTACCCCTATACACCAAGATTGATAACTGGATTTCCATCCCCGTCCCCTGGCCTGAGGCCCTATTAATTACCCTTGATTCCTATTATCCCCAATTTTTCAGTGACCAAGTCCCAAACATCCTCTTCCATGGCTTCCTTCTGTCCTCGGATAGAAGCTTCTGCGAAAGGCAAACGTGAAGCCTGAGCCCAGCTCCCTGCTAGGAACCTAGTTTACGCTGCCGTCTCGCCACCTGCTGGTTTCTCGGCATTTCCCAACTCGTGTTCCGATGATTCCATCCTTCTCCTAAGCCTTCTTTAATGTCTTACGCATTTGGACCCTGCTGCTAACTAAAAGGCAGCACCAGGACCTGACACCCCTCCACCTGCAGAATAAGGTCTTAGCTTCACACGCAGAGGGTGTGTCCATGGCGACGAGGCCACCAGCAGCCTCTCCAGGCTCATGTGTCACCGTCATCGGCCACACCTATGACGACCCGAGACCAGCACGCTGCATAGACCTCCCTGAGCCCAGCGTTCCGTTCCTCCCGCCCCCCCCCCACGTGTGCTTTTCTTAAGACGTGCTTTTCTTCCACTTGGTTAAACTCCTTTTCACCCTTCGAATCTCAAGCTTACATCACCTCCTCAAAGAAGGCGAAAATCGCCTGCTTTTGAGAGAGACAATTATGTGCATTTCTACTGTCTACGGAGAGTCTGTACTATCTCTGCTCTTTTCGTGAATTTCTCTCTTTCCATTCACCTTTCCCCAGAGTTCCATCCAATTTCTCGGCTTCTTCCAGGGCTATAACATGACAGCCCTGAGGGCCCTCCCGGTTGTCAGACATCCTTAACAGATGGTGGTGCTTTTTCCCACGGAGCCTGCCCGTGGTCTCAGAACCCTTTGTAAAGCAATGCTCCCTGCGACCACCGCTAACCAATATAAAACGGAGCTGAACCTCTGATCATCAACAAAAGTCCTTGAGAACAGTGAGAAGGTGAGCCTTACCCCGGGGGAAGGTATCTGTAATGTACATCACAAAAGATCAGCACCGGGTCTTACAGAGACGCTGACAAAAGAAAGAAAAAGGAGAAAGGGCACGTTGATCCCTTTAGTTCAGGAGGGAGGATTCTTGTACTGGGGGAGGGGAGACACGTTCCCTGAGCTGGACAAAGCACCACGAGAACATGCGACTGTTTGATGTCAACAGCAGCTGTGAGTCAGGCTTGTGGCCACCTCGGCTCTGCTCACCTGCTCTGTCCCAGAGCCAGCAGACTCCAGGCTCCTGCTGGCAACTTCAGGTCTTGTGAGTCGCCAGCAGGGACTTCTGCCTGATTCGGTTCTCCCCGACCCCTGCATCCGTCAGCTAGACCAAGATATTTACAGACCAAGGTCCTTACAAGGAAACCAGAAAGGGATGAGCTGTCTGAAGGATTGCCATATTTCTTGCTGAATTTCTGTGTCGTCAATGGTGAGTCCATCAAACTTTTCTTTCATTAAGCTTCCCTCGCCTGTGGAAAAGACGAAATGGGCAACAGACTGGTCCCCATAAAAGGGGACCCGAATAAAAAAGGAGGAAGAGATTGAGCTGAGGGATGTCAGCATTCCCTCGCCTGATGCTACAACGCTCCTTCTGTTGTTATCTATAATGTTCTGAGAGCTCATAAGTGTTGGCTCAGACCGGAGCGGTGAGGCTGGAAGATGCTGAGCAGACTGACAGCATCGCCACAGCGGAGGGGTGAGGCTCCGGGGTCAGGCGGGTTCAGGCTCATTGAGTCCTGAGATGGGGGCAACGCAAAGCTAATACTCTCTGAAAAGAGGTGAACACGTCTCGGGACAAATATAACGGTCATCGGATAAACAGTCCCACTGAATTAAGGGCCCAGCTTGAGAACGTGGGCGACAGGGTGCCTAGAACATAGTAGATGCTCAGAATCAATGAGAGAATGAATGGGTCCTTCGAAAACACACAGATGCAAGGTCGGCCAGGCAGCAGATAAAGACAGTAATCACAGACGGTAACACGTTATCATTCCTTGATTGTGCTAGGAACTTTGATACACTCATTTCTGCAACACCTAACCCAGAAAAAAATCCCATTTCATAGATAAGAAGACTGAGGCCCAGAAAGGTCCCTGGCTAGCTTACCCAGTGTCACGGAATCAATACGTGATGAAGCAGGGACAGGACTATCTCCAAGGCCATTTTTCTTAAAGCCTCAGCCAGGACTGACCAGGACTTACTCTGGAGGGACGGTGAGGGGAGAGGCAGGCCGTTCTCAGGAATGTCCAGGGTGGCACTGGCCTACAGGGAATTGTTCCCCGGGGGACAGTGGGTTGTGGCACAGGGTCCTGGCGCAGACGCGGGGGCTGTGCTGGCTTCAGGGCTCCTGTGGGGGGAGCTTTGAGCGTACCCTGGCAGAGGCACGCCCGAGGTAGGCAGTCGTGGAGTCGGGCACCTGTGGCTGAAACCTAGAATGCAGAGGGCTTCGGAGAGGACGGTGCCTTCGCCGTGGCCACGTGTAAAAGGGGGCTCTCTGGCAGACGGCTAACCCTCCCTTTTGAGAGGCTTCAGCAGTTTTCCAGATCTTGGGGTGTGCTCTCTGCACTCTCCTGCAAAGGGATGGCCTAAAATGAAACGTTGTTCCAGCGTTTACTGTCCCGTTCAGTCGCAGCAAGAGGGAATGGCATGAATAATTCACACGATCCCTTTTAGGATCATGTCGGCGAAAATATATCCGCAGATATAATTGTCTGACACTTCGAGGAAGTGAGGTTTCAAAAATAGGAGCCCGTGGGGAGGGGCGGAGTGAGAGAGTGAACACCTGACTCGCTTTGCTTCCTGTGGCTATTTACTTCAGAGAGAGGCTTGTTTTCCTTTTGGCCTGAAGCTGCTGGCATATTTATATATCTGTTTCTAATGTGCAAGGCACCGTCTCCAGGCTCTTAATTTGTCAGTTCTCACCTCTTCTATCTGTCCCTAAAAAAAAAGTGGGTCTTTCTCTGACTGTCATGGAATTCCAGGGTCGAAAGGGATTTCGAGGGCATGTCGTCCCCATCCAGAGCTTCAACTCTGCCTCCTGAGCCCTGACCCAGATTCGACCAAAATCGCTCAGTGACGATGGGAAGCCACCCACCTTCACCACCCTCCTCCCACACCAGGCCTTGCCCAAGCACAGCCTGATCACTCCACCTCTGCTCTTAAACCTGCAAGGGCTACGTTTGTCATGAGAAAGAAGAGCTAAAAGCCTTAGCAAACTCACCAGCTCTCCTTCGGCACAGGGCCTTTGCCCGTGCTGTTCCCTCTGTTCTCCCCACATCTCATTAAGTCCTCCCAGCCTCCAGTGCTGTGTTGGATGCAGCCTGCACGGACCCACGGGGCTGACTGGTCAATATCCAGGGATGTCCCACGCTGTTTGTTAAACACAGCTAGCATTCAAAAACAAAATCATGTGAACTCATGCCTGAGTTATATTGAAACGAAGGGAATAAATCCCGGAAATTCATCATTTCCTGATTATTATTTTACTAGAGTCCAACTTTCAGTCTCTTCCTGTCCACCTTTATTGAGATACAATTGACATATAACATCTGTAAGTATAAGGTGTACCACACGTTGATCAGCTACACTCACGTAGTGCAACATGACAACCACCACGGCATTAGCTCGTGTCTCCATAATGTCACATAATTGCCAATTTTTTTTTTTTGTCGTGAGAGCTTTTAAGATCTACCCTCTCAGCACCTTTTAAGTATATAAGACATTTTTGTTAACCACGATCATGATGTCGTATGTTAGATCACAGAACTTTTTCACCTTATAACTGGAAGTTTCTACCTTTGACCAGTCTCCTCCTATGTCCTGTACCTCTGGGCCCCTGGCCACCACCATTAACAATTCGTTTCTATGATTTCACATAGAAGTGATATCACACAGAATGTATGCCCCTACGGTCATTTCGTATGATGGAAATGCTACACAATGGCTGTCACTGTGCCTGTCTTTCCAACTCCACATTCAGATGTGCCAAATTCGGAGCCTGAAATCGGACATAGAAGGAACATTTACGCCTCGGAGCTTGTCCCTCTCCCCCATCCCCACCGGCCAGAAAGCCGGTCGCTAAGCATTTAGCAGCACACCACCGCTTCCAAACCGCCTCCACCCTCAGCCCCTGGGAGCCTGGCCTGGTCCCCAGTCAGATCCTTATGTGGTGTGATTTCATAGGACTGATTTCCTTCCTTGCAAAGTCTCCTCTTTCCGTGATGGCGCAGTAACCGTGAATGGCACAACTAAACACGTAGGTTCTACACGCTACGAGAGCGGCACCCTCGCTGGGCTTTGCACACGTGGTGGTGCCCCGAATGACAGAACGATGCCAGCTCTGAGGAAGGTCCCCATCAACGGTTCCCTGTCGGATGAGTCGCAAACTCAGACTATTAGAAACGCTTGACCCGAGTTGCAATCTTCAGTCCCTTTTAAGGGGTAAACATTTGTTATCTTAACCCACGAATGAGAATTCCTCCAAGAAGAAAGTTCTTTGGCCGTGACCTTGATAAGCTATTGGAGGTTAAAAGGAATGCCTGAACACGGGGTGTTTGCAGGAGCCGAGGTGCAAAGGATGTGGCTAAACCCACTACGTGAGAGGGGAGGCTGGTGGCCCGATAGCCTGAGGCTGCTGTCCGCTGAGAAATCCCCTGTGGCTGGCCAGAGAGCGTTTAAGAAAAAGGATGTCTGCTTGTTTCGTCTGAAGTTTTTGTGGATGCGAGGTAACTGACTCAATTTAGACTTCCTCCCTAACGGACCCCCGGTAAAATCTCTGCACACCGACGCTGCGCGTGTGTGTGCACATGAGTACGCGTTACAGGAAGCCCTGCATGTGTGTGCTTGAATCGATGCAGTTGTATGTCCATAACCTGAAACAACTGAACGCATATAGGAGGTGATCCTAAGTTAGGGAATCTTCCAGTTCGTGAAGCACGTAAGACTTCGCGTTGGTGGTGGTGGTACTGGTTGCTTTTTCTCAGATCTTAAGGTTCTGGAAGATAGAGAAACATTTGTTTCAATAGTGGTCCTGGTTCTAAACCTAGGGAACAGAATAGATTTCATTTCTGGCTGAAAGTTCTTTCTGAGGAAGGGGAAAGGAAGAAGGTTGGAACCAGGCAGACTTGTACTCAAATGCAAAATTAAAAATGTACGTCTCCAGTTCAAGGCCGTTATACTTACCCAATGAGAGCTAATGGAGGCAGAATTTAATGAGAGCAGAGAGAAAGGCGTGGGCGGATTTTAAGATCTATTTTGAAGACAGCACCATCCGTAAGACTTGTTAATAGATTACTATCGAAGGCGAGGAAAACAGAGGAGTCATAAAATGACCCTCAGATTTCTGGGTATAGTTTCTGAGGGGATGGCGGTATCATTTAATGAATTGGGACGAAAGTATGTCTGCACAGAATAATTGCTATTTTATAAAGTGATCAAACTTGGATATATTTAGTACACAATAGAGAATAATATCACGTGCATAGGCCAAAATTATGAGAAAGGCTGTATCGCAGACCAGGGACTGGAGAGAGCAAATCTGTAGCAATTAGCTGGTAGAAGTGCCCGCTGACCAAGGCGGAGCCTGGACATCTTGCTTCAGGCCTGAGGCTAGGTTTTTTCTCAACATCAAGGTCAACTGCACAAGTGAATTTATACGTTGTATCAAACACTCTCGCACTTTAGGGTGAAATGATGCTCCACTGATGTTTCTTGTCCCCACAGAACACCTAATTTAAAACTTGTGGCAGGCAAGTATTCTTTTAAACACCATTTGGCAAATGTTAGCTTGGAGGAGACAAGAGGTTTTGTGTGGGACGTATATCAGGCTTTGTCAACGTCATCTTTAGGGCTAGATAACTCTGCTGTGTGGGGACGTCCTGTCCATCGTAAGATGTTTAATAACATCTCTGCCCTCGCTCATAGGATGCCAGGAGCCCTGCTCCAGCCGTGACAACCAAACGCATCTCTAGACATTGTCAAATGCCCCCTGGGAGGTGAGATCTCTTGAGAGTCACTGAGCTAAACCCAAAAGATGAGAAGAGCTCGAGAGACATATCTATGAGTCCTTAACCCTGTGACCTGGGGCAATTTCCCAAGCTTTCTCGCTTTGGCCTCCTCATTACTAAGAAAGGGTGATGGGAGTAGGTGTGCCCATGGGATTATGGGAGAATCCAGCCAGGCGGTGCATGAGAAAGACCGACAACCACATCTAGCACAAGGTTAGAATTTGATCAATGCTGTGTTTGTTGTGAGTTTTCTCTCTTATTTTGTCTGTTTGTGCAGAATCTTGGGTGCAGAAAATTGAATGAAACCCACTTTTCAGACGATGGCACAATATCAGCATATATAAAGTTGAGACAAGGCTCAAAGCTTCTTTTCTTCCTCTTAGCCCTCATTCCTTCTCACATGGAAGAAGGTCGTTAGAATGGGGGCCTCTATCATCAAGTATTTTTGTGCAAGTGCATGCTTTTCATTTAAACAAATTTTCGTTGAGCGATAAATCTCATTTTCTCTCTTATTTTTTTAACCCGAGACTGGGGTTTAATATCTACCCAGGTGCACCTCTATTTCAGTCGTTCTCAACCTCCAGTGTACCCCAGAATCTCAAGGAGGGCTTGTTAGAAAAGATCATTGGACTCCACGCCCCGATTTTCTGATTTATTAGGATGGGGGTGGGGCCCACAAATTTGCATTTCTTACAGGTTCCCAGGTGACGCTGATGCTTCTGGGCCCGGACCCACAGTCTGAGAACCACGCTCTCGTTTGCTTTTCTTCCAGCTGCTGCCTCTAGTGTTCCGCTATTTGCATCCTCAGTATTTTATTCGTTCACTCTGCTAATGATAAATGACCTGGCTGGTTCTTCTACTTTGCCCTCACAATCGATGCTGCATCCGCATCATCCTCGTGCCTGTCCCCCGAGACACTGAGTGTGACCTTCCCGAGGTCTAGAACCAGGAATGGCATTGCCGGGCTCGAGGGCGCATAAATGCTCTAATGCTATAGTACTGCCTGATCGATCGCACTGCGGAATGGCTGAGCCTGGCTGTGCATAAATAACTTTATCCCCATTTCACAGAGGAGGAACCATGAAACAGGAAGTTAGTTCAACGGACCCCTTCCACCCCTGCCTTGAACGCTGACAGTGAGCGAAGCGTTGGTGTAGATCCTGCTCCAACGCTGCCCTGTTCTTACTTACTTAGCAGCGGCTTTGCGCTCCACCACAGAATTTTCCACAGCTCTCAGACTGATCTTTATTACTGAGCTCTCCCATTCATGTGCTTTCTCACCCTTCCTACTAGGCCTCACTGTCTTACGCTGGCAGAAATGCATTTATTTTATTGAGAATCTTGCCAGTTAAAAGCACAAAAGAGGCTGGTTTTTATGAGCTGCATGCCAGGCGAGGTTGCATCTCTCAGCCTGGTGAAATTCCAGTTTTTTAATGGCAGAAAAGTAGTTTGCTGTGATATTTTCCAAGGGAAGAACTCCAGACTTGATGTGTTGCTCCACACATACCTAAGGCATGTTGACTTGTCACTTGCACCTTAAAGAAATTACCTCACTCTTATGTCTGTCAGCGTTGGTAAAGCATCTTCATGGCAATGGTCTCATTTGACCTTTATCCCCCCGCTCGGCAATGCCAGACCATGTCATTTCCAAGTGGAAGGCAACATCCCAGGAGGTGATGCGAGGTCACGTGACTCGTAAGAGATGGAGCTAAAATCCTGAAGTGGGCAGGTCCCTCCCACCGCCCCTGACTCTGAAACATCTCTGGTCTTTTATTTTTCCCGCACAAAATGCGAAGGTTAAAGAAGCCGTTGGTTTTTAATCTTGAATGACTTTACAGCTGAAATCTTTGTCACACCATCTACAGGTTGATTTGCATCTCCCCGCAAACTCACACGCTTAAGTTCTAAACCCCAGTGCCTCGCTCTGTGCCTTATTTGAAAACCAGAGTTCTGCAGATACAACTGGTTAGGATGAGGTCACATTGGAATAGGGTGGTTGCCTCCTCTAATAGGATGGGTGTCCTTCTCAAAAGGGGAAATTTGGACACAGACACACCCATGGGCCAATGCGGCAGAAGGCAAGGAATACCAGAGACTGCCAGCAAACCTCACAGCCCTCAGAGGCAAAACACCCTGCTCGCCCGATTTCAGCCTTCTGGTCTTCACAACTGCAGAGAATAAACCTCTGTCATTCTAATGCCCCCGTTCATGGCCGCTTGTTACGGCAGTCCCAGGAAACGAATGTGTGCCCTAATATATTCACAATACCCAATTGGCTGGCCTCCTTCTTTTTAATTCTAGTTTCTACATGTTCCAGAATGTCTCTTTAGCTAGCAGTGGAGTATGGGGGCTGGCGGAGGTGGGCGGGCGGAGCCGGGGAAGAGGGTAGAGTTTTCTCTTCTTGTAGCTGCAGAGTAAGCAAAAGAAAGACATGTATATGACCTACATGAGAAATATATATATATATAACATAAAACCTTTATACGGTTTCCTTCCTAATAATAAGTAACTATGCCGAAAGCCTCCCTCAACCCCTTGTATCGCTGCTCTGAGATACTTCACAAAGCATCCCACACCATAATTCCTGGACAAATGCATATATCCCCCTCATATGCAAAAACAGCCTAAGCCACACTACCTTCCCTCCTCTCTCTCTCTCTCTCTCTCTCTCTCTCTCTCTCTCTCGCTCTCTCTCTCTCTCTCTCTCTCTCTCTTTCTCCGGCCCCTGGCATTTTCTCAGACTCAGTAGGATTTCGGTGAACATAGATTAATGTGATATAACTGGAAGAAACACAAGAGGTCCGGCAATTTAATACTCCCAAACAAGCTGTTTCAATAAACATTTATTATCTCCTATGTAGCAGTAAGTAATACGTTGATGGCAGGCATGGTTAATATTAGCAGCCTTATTATCACTGTACAAGAGTCCAAAAGCTGGGAATAACAAAATGAACAGGAACTAGACCCTGCCTCGAGAGAAAAAGGAAGCGGACAGAAATGCAGAAAAGATTTCCCCTGACAGAAAAAGAGCTAAGGTTTCCTCAGCTCAGAGCCCAGGTCGTTTGCTGAGCACCATCCACATGTTATTTCTGAGTCCTCATCTCGCTTCTGAGATAGGATCCCATTTGCATCCGTAAAGTCATAAGGAGAAAGAGATTCTGAGAGGTTAACAAGCTTTCCTGAGTTAAAACAATCAGTAAGTGGAAAAAGTGGAATTCAGCCTCTGTCTGTTTGATCCGTGAGCCCACTAATACCCTCCACTGGCATACAGTTAGAGCCTTAATAATCCATACACTTGAGGGCGACGGGCACAGAGAGGAGGGCCATGCGCTCTCCCGTGAGGAATGATGGGAAGGTGCCCAAAGCTACAGAACAGGGGGGCTTTGGGGTCGCAAGTGGGGAAAGAACATTCTCATGGAGGAAACACGTGCAGAGAAAATGGCAACCATCATGAGCCTGACGGAAGGAGCAGGAGATGGGGTGAGAAAGCGAGGTCGGGCCACCTCGTGAGTGTCAGGCTTGGGTTCCATTCTGGGGCTCGTCAAAATTCTGTTCTGCGGGGTGTATGGCATGACTCACCCCCATTCCCACAGGCTGGCGAGTTATTCCCCTCTCCCGTTCTGTACCTACCTCGTTCGGCACCCAGCTCTGAACATAAGCTTCCTTCATGTAGTCAGTGAACAGTTGTAAAATTAATGGTATCATGTTTTTATGCCAAGCAACATGGCAGGCCTTGGGGATAGAATAGGCACTTACCAACATCGGATGGTTGGTTGGTTGTTGGCAGGTTGAGTGGGTTGATCGTGTATTTGGTTAATGGAATGTATTAGTGAATTCCTGGAAGCTCCCTAAATTCAGAGGCCATGCCATACCCCTTCTTTTATTCCCTTAGTACGTGGTATCATACCTCATCTACAGCTGATCTCAGTAATTACTGTTTTGAACAAAAAATAAGATGAACGAGTGAATTAAATGTTTGTAAATGAATGCGTGTATAAACATATAAATGAGTGGATAAACTGACCACATAGACGAACAAATGAATGAATAAATGAATGAATGTGTCAGTTTCCACCCATCTACGTCTTTCCCTGCAGAAAAGAGGGATTTTACCTGCACAGATCACATTCTCTCTACACTTCTTTCAACCTCTTTTCCCCAAAACACAATCCAGAAGTAGCCCACATTCCCGGGCAGAGGACGATGTCAGCGTGTTCTTTTTATTTTTAATCATACTTTTTAAATTTGAGATCACTGTAGAATCTCATGCAGTTGTTAAAAACAAACAAACAAAGCAAAAGCTGGAGCGTGCGCCCACTCAGTCTCTCCCAGTGGTGACAGCTCCCAAACCTATGGTAAAACGTCACCACCAGGACATTGACACAGTGGAGACGCAGGACATTCACCCCTGCAAAGAAGGGTCCTTCCTGTGGTCCTTTCACACCTACGTCCCTCCAGCCCTCACCCTCCTCACCCCTGGCAACCATTTACCTGGTCTTCACTTCTATAATTTTTCTCATTTCAAGAATGTTGAATAAATGAATCGTACAATAAGTAAGGTTTTGGAATTGGCTGTTTCAGTCAACATCATTCTCTGGAGACTCATTCGCGTCATGCATGTCACTTAACTCATTCCTTTCTATTGCCAGGTAGTATTGTATCGTATGGATGTGCCACAGATGGTTTTATCAGTCATCCCTTGAGGGACATGTGTGTTGTTTCTGGTTTGTTGTTTTGGGTTTTTTTTTGTTTTTTTGTTTTTGTTTTGGTTTTTGTTTTTTGTTTGTTTTACTATTACAAATAATAACCTATATTTGTGTGCATGTTTTTGTGCAAATGTAAGTTTTCACTTCTCTGGGATAAACACCCAGGAGTGCAATTGTTAGATGTTGGTGTTTTAAGACACTGCAAAACCATTTTCCATTGACATTTTCACCAGCAATGCATCAGTGGCCCAGCAAGGACACAGAGAAGCCAGATCACTCACGCAGCACACTGGGAATGTAAAATCTTACGGGTTCTCTGGCCAGTCACTGCGCTGTACTTCAGCAACTCTCACAGGTGTGCAGTGATATCTTATTGAGGTTTTGATTTGCATTTTTCGAATAGTTAATGACGTTGAACATCTTTTCACGTGCTTGTTTGCCATCTGAGTATCCTCTTCCATAAAATGTCAGTTTCTGTTGTTAGCCAGTTTTCTAGTTGAGTTTTTGTCTGAGTTTTGAGAGCTCTTTAAACGGTCTTAATATTAGTTCTTTGTCAGAGACGTGGTTTATAAATGCTTCCTTCCAGTCTGTCGTTTGTCTTTCATCCTTTTAAAAGCCTTTTGCAGAGCAAAAGGTTTTCATTAGGATGAATTCCAATTTATCAGTTCTTTCTCTTATTAATTATGTTCTTAGTGTCAAGTCTAAGAGCTCTTTGCCTAACCCTTGCTTCAAAGATTTTGTCCTATATTTTCTGTTTTATAATTTTGCATTTTACATTTAAGTCTTTGATTCATTTTGAGCTAATTTTTATGTAAGTGGGAGATGTGGGTCGGGGTTCTTTCTTTTTTTTATTGCCTCTGGATATCAAAATATGTTACACCAATAACATGTTTTGAAAAAACCATTCTCCATTGATTCGTTTTAGTACCTTTTTGAAAAATTAGTCGGGCCTATTTCCAGGTTCTTCGTTCTGTTTCATTCATCTGTACATTCCCTAATACCACACAGTGTTGATCACTGTAGCTATAGAAGTCATATAATTGCATAAAATGATTCCTACCTTTTATTCTTTTTTTCCTCCAAAATTGCTTTGTCTATTCTAGTTCCTTTGTCTTCCCATATAAATTTTAGGATAATCTTACCTACAGCTACAAAAAAAAAAAAAAAAAAAAAAAATCTTTTTGGAATCTTGATAGTAACTGTGTTCGGCAAAGATCCAGCATAAAAAAATAAACACCATCGTGGACTGGCCTATTTCTTCCTTCATTTCTGTCAGGTCAGTTCACGTATTTTGACACCTGTTTTTTGGTGCATGGCATTTGGGATCGCTGTGATTCTTGGCACATTGGCCCTTGTATCATTTATGTTCATTTCTGTCTGGTAATTTTCTCTATTTGGCACTAAGATTGTCATTCCTGCTTTCCTTCTATTAACATTTTCCTTCTATTAACATTTGCAAATTAATTAAAATCTAAAAATTAGTATCTTTTTCCATCCTTTTACTTTCAACTTACCTATGTCATATTTAAAGCGAGTTTCTTGTAGACAGCATACAGTCAGCATACTTGTGAGATGAGCTTTTCGTCTGCTCTGGCAACACATGTCCAGCTTAAAGAAAATTTGACCATTTATATTTAATTCACTTATTTATATGTCAGAGCTGAAAATTTCCATTTTATGTTTTTGTTTACAGTTTGTTCTATTTGCTTTTCTGTTTTCTTTTTCCCACCTTCCTGTGGGTTATTTAAACATTCGTTTTAGAATTACATTTTGATTTATCTATAGTGTATTTGAATGTATCTTTTCAAATAGTTTGTTCAGTACTTGCTCTGGTTTTATAGCAGATAATATATAACATATGTAAATATATCTTAGTCTACTGCTATTGTCCTTTGTCAGGTTTTTACCAGTTCCTGTAGAGTATAGAAACCTTTTACATCCCTCAACCCAATCTCATTTATAACTGTCCTGAACATTTTCTCTACATACGTTCAGAACACATGGTGAAATCTTTTTTTTTGCTTCAGCCATCAGACATCATTTGGAAGACACGAGAAGAGAAAAGTTTTAGCTGATCAGCATTTTAGCTCACCCTGTTCTTTTGTCCTTCGTGGTGTTTGAAGGTTGCTTTTTTTAACATTTCCTTTCTGCTTAAAAAAATTTCTTGTAGTCATTCGTTAGAGTAGGTATACTAGTGAAAAATTCTGTCTTCCTTTATGAAGACTGTCCTGATTTCTCCCGCATTCCTGAAAGATATTTTTACCACATAAAGTATTTTGGTTTTCTTTCTAGTTCTTTTGAGTTTTTCTTCAGCACTTGAAAAATGGGCCACTTCCTTCTGTTCTCTGTGATTTCTGAGAGTCACCCACTGCTCTCCAAGCTTATTTCCCGTATGGTGAAGGAATAAGTAGCTTCTCTCTTGCTACTTTAAAGATACTGGCTTTGTTTTTGGTTCTCAGAGGTGTGACTACCTTGTGCCTTGGTGAGGATTTCTTTGGGTTTATCCCATTTGGGATTCACTTAACTTCTCGAATATTCAGGTTTCCATCTTTTATAAAATTGGGAAGTTGTCCCATTTCTTTGAGTATTTTTTTTCCAACGCTGCCCTCTTTCTCCTCTCTCTGGGGACTCTGGTGATACAAGTGTTATGTCTTTTGTTACAGTCTCACGGGTCTCTGAGGCTCCTTTTGTTCATTTGTTCGTTGTTTATTTGGTTTTTGTTTGTTTGTTTCCTTTTTGTTGTTCAGACTAGAATAATTTCTATTGTTCTACTTCCAGTTCATTAATTCTTTCCTCTCCACCTTCCATTTACTATCGAGCTCATCCATTAGGGTTTTTATTTGTTATTGTATTTTCACTTCCAAAATTTCCATTTTGTTCTTCTTTTCATCAACCATTTCTGTGCTGAGACTCAGCATTTCTTTGCTAAGATTCTTATTTTTTTTTATTGGTTTCAAGCATATTCTTAATTGCTCACTGAAGCATTTTTGCAAGGGCTCTTTAAAATCTTTGTCAGATAATTCTAATCTCTGTTATCTTGCTGTCGGCACTTACTGTCTTTTTCTCATTAACCAGAACTTTCTGATTCTCGATAGGATGAGTGATTTTAAGTTGAACATTTACGTTCTGGGTATTACAAGATTCTTATATTTTAACGAGCTTCTTCTTATGCCACTCTGCCCAGGGCAAAGAAGACACTGCCTTATTCCTCCCAGGGTTAGTGAGGGTGCAGATGCCCGAATATGCCACTTGGCCTCCGTGATGCCCAGTGGGGTGTCCCTTGCTATTGTAGGCAGGGGTGGACATTCTCCTCCTCACTAGCCCTCACATACCTCCCTGCCTGGGGGTGGAAGCAGGAGCATTTTGCTATGACTCCCCACTAAGCCTCCTTTGACACCCCCCTCCCAGTGTGTGGGGAAGATGGGGGAAGAAACACCTCATTACTACCCAGAGAGGTTAGAAGCCCAGGTATCCTACAGAGTCTCGCAGACACTGTGGTGGGGAGGGGGTCGTTGCTGCCCAGCTCCGTCCTCCAACACCACCCTAGCAGAGGGCTTGGGGACCCTTGTTACACCTGGGAGGGTAAAAGTTTAGGCTCCCCACTCGGCCTTTGCTGGCATGTATGGGTCACAATTTTTTCTGTGCTATTCGGCTATAGTAAAGCAGTTATTTTCTAAATGTTCTCTGTCCTGCCTGCCCTTTTCTGTTCCCCTAGGTAAAGAGGGCAAGATTTGTTGAGGCTTTTTTTTTTATTTGTGTCTGTTGACATTTCTGGGTGGTTGGCTTCTTCAGTCTCAAGTTTCGGACATGTGAAGCAAAAGAAAAAAAAAATCGGGAAACTTATCACCTGCTCCTCGGATCTAGAGGTCCCTAGTCAGTCTGGCCTCTTCTCCCACATTTCAGCGTTTCCTTGTATTTTTCTTAGTGTAATGTGTAGGGTGTTTACTCGGACTCTGTGGAAAGAACAGATCAGAGTAAATCTCCTCCATCTTCTGAGAAATCCCAAGGTGTTCCCGTAGAAATATTAAATTACTCACACACTTGGCCTCAAATGAGACATTTTTGTATTTCTTATTAAACTATTTACTTGACTTTACCAGAATTCTAAACCTCAAAACCAAAAGAAAAAAAAAAGACGGGGAAAAAAGGGGAAAAACAAAGTTATAAAAATTTTCCTAAGCCAGAGAGTGTTAATGCTGCCACTTAGCAGGAAGAGGGCTCTTGAGAATTCATGCAGGTGGAAACTGCTTATTTTTAATTTAATATTGCTGAAACCTCAATTCTGCCACGTTCATTCAGGAAGCCCCGTTTTAAAAATAATCTCGCAGGCTCAACTTTGGGTTAGCTGTCATTAAAAACCTCCCTACCTCTTCAAACAGCAGAGACTCAGGAAAGGAATTCACTTTTTCTCGATGACTCAGACGCTCATTCTAAGCGAGTGATGGGGGCAGCTTTCTCTCTGCCAGACCTCTGCACACTCTCCCTGCGCTGTCTGCAGCCACCTCCCCACACCCCTCATTCCTGCCCACCCTGCTGGGGTGTTGCAAATGAGCTCAGCACACCTGACAGAGCTGCAGGGGATTAGGAGTCAAATGCTCGAGGGAGGACCCGGGGCAGGTCCCACCGTTCAACCAGCAGGAACTTTTGACTCACGGTGGTTTGGATAGTAATGTTAGTGCCACTAAAGTAATGTCAACTTGATTGAAAGTCTTAGTTACATTCTGGGTGGCTGCAATTGCCAAACAAGGAGGCGTGAAAAATATTTTTTTAAAGAAGGAAGAAAAGAAAGAGAAATTAAGCCGTTACTTTGACAATAGTGGGTGCGCCGTTATCTTGTTGGAAATGAATTCGTGGGGTGTCGGTATGAAGCAGATGGCACACCGGAGCCGTTACAGACACCGTTATTTTGAATGCGGCCTACTTTGCAGAGCCGTGGTAAAGGATATTATCCAGTCTTTAAAATGAGAAAATTGGGGCTGTAAAGTTGAGTGGATTGGCTGAGGTCACACGCACGGTGAGCGGTGGAGCTTGCTCAGACCGGATTTGCTCAGATCCTTTCCAGCACGATGGCGTGGGAGTGCAGGCCCACGAGATCCAGCGAAGCACACGGACCATAAACCCCCGAGAGGGTGCCTCGCAAACCGCGGCAGGTGTGCAGATTCCAGCCAGGTGCGTCTAGAAAAAAGGGCTCGTGGTTCTGTACGTCTAACAAGGCCCCAGATCCTTCCGATGTTCCTGGTCATTATTTCCTTTCACTGATCGAAAAGAAAATAACGAACCATTTAAAAATGACGACATTTTAAAAATCGGAGATCTAAAATATCCACTTCGATAATATACGAAGGGTGGGAATATGGATTTGCTCTTCCATCGAAGGTATTTTAGGCTATTCGTT
>CM053513.1:87890550-87931793 GCA_028627145.1 Eidolon dupreanum
ATAAAGCATCGAAATGCATGGAAAAGGCCGGCTCTCTTCACTCATTGTTTAAAGATCCTTTCGTTCTGCTGGAAGAGAGACTTGAGACACCCACCCATAAAACATTAAAAGGCTGAATGTTTTCATTCTCCTCTTTCTGGAATTGGAACCCCCCAGAATGTTGGCTACAAAATTCTGGAGGCCAGGCCAGTCGCTAGCTTTCTTGGCTGCCCATCATGGGGACAACCCCCTAGGAGGGCCGCCTTGATTCGAAGTAGGTCACCTGAAAGTGGAAGTTACCTCCTGTAGCTCCTTTAGAGATGTATATATTTTTTAATTTTCTAAATTGCCATGGTTTTATTTCTGCTTTGACGTGACTGTAGAATCGTGCAGACCGGGCTTCCGCTCATGGGGACAAGGAGCCTGAGTGAGAGAAAGTTGGGGTGAAATGCTCACCTCGAAGGGTGCCAGGAGGCATCTCCAGCAGGTTCTCCTTGGAGAGAACAAACGAATGATAAACTAGAGTGAGACAGGAAAGAGAACGGGCGTCATCGATGTCCCTATACTTAAAAAGATACCGATGCTAATGTTATTTCTCTGATTTTCTCTTTGTCTATACCACGGCACAGCTCCTCAGCGGTGTCATTTGTCTGGGTTTCCAGGATCCCCTCGAACCCCAGGGCATAGTTATTTCAAAAATCATGAAGACAATGGTAGGTTCGTCTAATAGGAGGTCTACCAGAGAGATGACAAAGTTTCAGAAACTCTGTGAGAAACTTAAGTTAAAACGTGCCCTGGAGAAGCAGGAAGGGCAGCTAGCGCCTGTCACTCTGCCTCTTGCCGGCCGGTCTCCATGCATTGACTCACTGCATTCCCGACTTCCAAAGTCGGGTAGTGCCCCAAAGTAGAGGTGAAGAACTTGAGTGGCCAAGTAAATGGTCAAAGTTGGCCAGCCACTAATGGCATAACAGAGTCAAAACCACAATGGTTTGCACCTGAGCTGACTGGGAGGGACAATGGCCAGTGTTCCTTTACAGCTTCACAGTTATCTTTCAATCCATTCCTGGTGTGGTCTTTGACCCTGGCCATCGTCATGGTGACATGTCTCTTCTTTCTCTCCAAGGAGCTTTCTCGGATGACCCTATAAACCAGACCATTCTAAAACCAAGGGCTGTAGTTCTCTGTACCATCCTCCCACCTCTGCCCTTACCACCAGGAAACCCTGTTTCTAGCTCACTTCGCCATGCGTCAGGTGCTACCTTGAAGAGAATGTAAAATTTGATAAATGACCAAGTTATTCAGGATCCAAACTCTGCCCGTTGGACCAGGGGTGTTACTTTATCTCTTCTGATCTGTGATTCTTACCTCTTTATTACGGATCGCGTAACATTTGTATCGAAAACTGTGTAGCCTTGATAATACAATCTTTATATTAAATAAAATACTTACATATTAACATTTTATATGTACTCAACAAATGTAGGCTTTTTCTCCATCACTTTCCTTTCCTCACCCCAAATCAGCTCTGGCCTTACTCCTAACTCATGCCCATAATCGCCACGGACTTTATTAATAAAGGTATGAATATTTTATTTTAATAATCTTATTAGAGAATAGTAATCTATCACAGTTGCATAGTCTTGTATGATCTACAGAGCCTTCAGACAGATTTTCTTATTTAATGAATTTAATGATCTTAACAACTTGATGAAGTTGGCAGAACAACGTTAGGTCATTTAAAAGATGAAACTGGGGCTCAGAGAAGTGGATGAAGATGGGCAGCATGGAGACGTGGAAAGGGAGGAGGCTTTGAGATCAGGCAAAACCGAAAACAAACGTCGCGTGTGTTTGGCTAAGCGGCTTAAACCTCTCCGAGCTTCGGTTAGCTGTCGGTAGTGTTGTGTAGTTGGAAATTGAGCAGAATAATACATTTCGTGGGTTGCTATGAGGATGCAAGTAAATACACTGTCTGGGTTCGTATGCGGCGTCTGACGAGGAAGGGACATTGGGAAACGGTCAGATGGCAGCTGTGCGGTGTCGTCACCAACGTCACCCAGGGGGAAGCAGAGCTGGATCTGGAAGTCTCCCTTTAGGAATACCAGTACACCCACCATCGCAGGCAACCGCCAGGGTCTACCTGCCTTCGGGAGAGTTACCCAGGCTGTGCCTACCCATCCTCATGTGAGAGGGAGAGACTGTTCAAAGGGCTCAAATCATTAAACGAAGATAAGGACTTGAATCTAAGTTATACTTAAGATTTTCAACAGATCCAACCAAAACTGCCAGTGATTTTGCCAAGTAAGGTATCAATAAGACAACATCAGGATATGTGGATCAAATATGAGTACTTAATCAAGAAAAACAACCACGAATAACAAAATTATGGAAAACAGCCATCATGGAAATATTTGTGTGGTGATGTTGTTGTTGTTCCTTTTTGGGCAGAATATACTGAGAATCGTTATCATGATTATTTAGATTAAATTTAGTCATGTCCTCCAAATAGCGACGTCTGGTAAATTATCCTTAGAGTGCCTGATATGTGCTAAACAAGGATAGTCACAGCTTCTCATTTTTTTAAATAAGCCTACTTATGCTTACTCTGTAGAAGAGGATGCTGAGAGCCGGAGAGACTCTATACACCATCCATTTCACACGGTGAATAATAGGGAAAGCCAGAAAGGAGACCCAGGTCTACCAGAATCCCAAGTTCCCGCTCTTCTCCCAGCCCTCCATCCATTCCCTCCTGGATGTGTTCAGGGTCATGACCATAACAGCGCTTTCCCTCAAGCTAATCAGCATTTTGGGACTCCCAGATAGACCACCAGCAATAGCAAAATATGAGTGTTGGATTTTGTGTTTCATTTGGCGATGTGAATGGAAACATTGTCTCCCAAGTACATAAAGCCTGAGAAATGGAATGCCACCGCGTTTGTTAAGTGGCCCTGTGCATCGTGTTAAGTGGCCCTGTGCATCGTGTTAAGTGGCCCTGTGCATCGCTGTTGGCTGCGTGAGCTCGGATGAGCCAAAAGCTCTGGACACACCATGGAAATTTATATCCACGTGTCCAAGGGCACAGCCTTTAATCACGGTGGATTCTCGGTTAAATTTAGCGTGAGACAAAGGGGAAAGTGGCCAATAGCCCAAGCTCCACCTCTGAGAGGAAGGAGTTTTGTGGAGTCCCCAGGGACTGGAGGTTAGCCATCAGCTTTGCAGATTCCGAAGGCTCATGTCATAAAAGGCACGCGGAGTTGTGGGGCCCAGGGGTGTTGTCTCGCTCCAGAATTCTGGCCCATACATCCACTTTCTGTGACTTTGTTTGAGTGTTAAAAGTATACTCAATTATAATTCCCCCCCCACACACACACACACAGGAGGCAAATCTACACAGGAAACTTAATGAACACCAGGTCAAAGCTGCGTCATTGCAATAGCTGGACCAGCCACGCTACTGATGGTCCAATGTCTTGGTAGGTAGCTAGGAGCCAGTCTGCTGCGTGACTACTTACTGACCTTCATGAATCAGGGCACCCTTACTCCTGGGCAAGTCTCGGATCTGCTGACCAGCTCCACCATCTGTCTGGGAATTCCCAGAGAACACCCCCACTCTCCACTTACCCCGGACTCCTACTTCTGTTCCCAAGCTCTTTGTACTGTATCATTCCATCCAGTCTTTGAGAAACAGATAACCTGGGATGGGATTCAGACTGTCACTTCTTAACAGAGTGCTTTTAGGCAAACTATTTAAACTTTCGGAATTCCTCAAGCTAACCCTTATAAAAGAGAATCGTAATACCTAACTTCTGGATTTGCGGTGGGAGAGGAGATGCAATGCATAAAAAGTACGTATTATAGTATCTAGCAATGAAATGGTAGTGTCGATGTTAATATTCTTGTACAATTATCATGAGTTTAATTTACCTTCAGACAAACCATCATTAGATCGTTTGGCCTTTTGTCCCTTGTTAACTATTTCGACCTAAAGAAGTTCTATTTTCAGGTGATTTCTATAGTAAGCTAACCATCATCTCTGTATTTAATGATTCATCTATCAAAGCCTTAGTAGTGTCTTACAACTCCCCACGTGTACCAGTCCTCAGAAGATATTAAGACTTAATGAAAATGATAGAAATGTTTTTAGAACACTTTCCTTGCCAATTTCACATCCTCGGTGTCCTTGGTACCAACAATATAGAAATTGTTCAATAATTACCTGTTGAACTATATACTTGCATAACAGCTTAGAGTTTACAGAACACTTTCATTCCTGTGATCTCGTTTGGTCTTCAAAGAAGGTTGAGTGCTTATATCTCCATTTTTCAGGCTAGAGATACTGAGACTCGTTATCATGATTATTCAGATTAAGTTTAGTCAGTTGAATAATTCAGCATCCCTGGGCTTAAAGGCCAGCCTCCCAGACAGCGTGCTAGGGGATCCCTCCTGAAGAAGGGACAGAAAAAGAGTTAAAATCATTGGGAGGAAGTTCGGTTCAGGAGTTAAGTTCTAAATGCACTTGATGTTACAAATTAGGTGATGATCTCATCTGGATTCATACTGTGCATTTGTTCACTGGGCAGATTTGGCTTAAGAGGACTCTTGCTGAACAATATGACAGAATTGTTTAATATTGAAAACTCTGAGTCATTCAGATCGTTACCTTATGGCAGGATCTAAATTAAACAGGATGTCCTACATAGGCTTCTGACATTCAGTAAATGGTATTATTATTATTATTATTATTATTATCATTATTATTAATTATCATCATCAGCATTATCTTTACATTACTCTTAGTTCATTCTTGGTTCGATGACCTGGTCTTTCATGCCTCTTCTTCAGATTTTAAGTTTCTCTCAAATTTCTTCGAGGCCCTTCTTATCATGAAACACCTCCTCAGGAAATGACTAGAACACACCAGGTGCTTAGCGAATGACTGTTTAAAGAGCTACGGGGCTTTTGGCTCTGGGCCGGCGGTGTTTGGGATGTCCACAGGAGGCAGGGCTGGCCTCTGAGTTGTGGCACATATATCCCAACCCCTGAATCTCAGTGTATTTTCTTACACCTTCCTTTTTTCCTAAAATGCACCGTCAGTACTGCCCCTCAGGCATTCATCCGTCAGTGGGGAGTCCGTCACCACCACTGGGACCGGCCTGCCAGTCCCAGGGGTGAGGGAAACAGTTAAACTTTCCAAAAAATAAGAAGAAAACTTCTAATGAAGCTCTTGATCATTTTTTTTTTCCCAGAGTCTCGTTTTATCTGAACAGTAAAACAACTTTAATATCAGAGAACAGAAAAAAAGAAGATAGGAAAAAGGAGGAAAATTGAGGAAGAAAGGAGGGAGGGGAGAGGGGAGAGAAGAATATGAGGAAACAGAATGAACGAGAAAAGAGAGAGGAAAGAGACTATTTACTACAGGATGGAATAAAAGGGGAGGACAAAAAAATACTGAAGAAAGGGAGCCTTTTCTACAAAAGAGAAACAGATGGCTTTTGAAAACAACTACCAGGAGTAATAAATTCCAGACCTGGAGATTTCATCGGCTCATTAAGGTTTTTTTCAAAATCATTTAAAAGGAAAAGTGAGCGTGCGTACACTTTGCCTCGAGATACTTAAGGGAAGTTACTTGTTACCAAGACAGTTGCAAAATCTTTCTTTTTAAAAAATGCCCACACATAATAGCAGAAAAACTAGGAGAGGAAAAAAAATCTGTAACAATCCATTTGACTTCAAAGCCTCCATTCATCAGAAATCCAATAAAATTAAATGTTGTATTTAATCCAGTTTAGCTGATTGCCCTGACCAGGGTATAGAATTAGAAATCCCATCAGCATTTTTCTTTTTCTAAGTAAGAGCATCTCTAAAATGTAAGTTAATCATTTTGATATGAAAATAGAGAAAAATATGTAAAATTATGACCAAATTGATAGATATCTGAGAAATCTTGATTTCAAAATATTTACTCAAAGCTCATCACGTGTGTCCTCTCTCCACACCCCCCTCTCTCTCTCCCCCTGCCCCCTGACCCTCCATCCCAAATATACACACGTTACCCCCTCCCTCAACTCCAAATAATATCCATCATTTTGGATTTGCTCGATGTAAGTGTGTGGAGAGAATCAGATGTATGTTGTATGTATTTTACATTCAGACCTTTCCTTGTTTTCCTGTTTTAATGAGAAAAAGCATCGAGTCTTAATTTAGATCCTCTCTTCCAGCCTTGACCCAGTTTGAGTGGCACAGCTACATCTGACCTTCCTGATTTTAATATTCTCTTTGGCAATTCGTAGCTTGCTCCCAGTCATTTCCTACCTCTCTTTGGGTAGATTGTCATTATTAGAATGATGGTTCTTAAACTTTGAAACGAACCGGGGCTAGCATTTTTATAAGCTTTATCTGCAAGGAATAAGTGACAAATGTTTGAGAGCAAAAATATTTCTTGACTGAAAAGCATTGTTTTCCCTTCATGAAATGTTAATTTCGGATCGGGTGAAATGTAGCAGAAATATTTATGAGCAAATGTCTCTTTGTGAGCCCAGTTTGGTAGCACCGGTGAATCCCCAGTGGAGAACCAGTGTTCCCCAGGATAAAACGAGGAAATGTGATGTGTTTCTTTACATACTTCCAGTTGTGCAAACCGCTAATGATACCATAAGGGTATTAATTATTTTCGGATTAAGATCCGCACTAAAATCCAATCTGTTTACGAAACGCGTCTTTTCCTCCTAACACGTCTGCTGAGACCTCGCAGGTGGGTCACAAGCTCAGAAGCAGCCGCCCCGATTTTGACGCCCAATGTGATGGACGATCTTAGGACGTCTTAAGCTCCCTCCCGAACTGGAGCGCCCTCCGTCCTTGATTTTAGTTTTCTGAAATATTTATGTGTTTTAACCACCCATTTCATGACCTTGACAAAGTGCTTTTCAACCCACCAAGCAATCAATCAATCAATCGCCTCCCAGACGGTGGGCTCGTTTGGCCGAATGGGTGGTTGGGGCAGGAACCCCTTACTCACATGCTGCGCGGCTCACTCACGTGGCCCTGGTCACACCTGCAGGGGAGCGAAGTGAGCCTTACAGGGAGGCGACGTAGGCCAGAGCAGCGTTTCTCAAACTGGGGTTCAATTTGGCACGCACGGAGCCCCAGCTCCTTCTGGCCCGCAAGCCCCGTGGAAAGGCTGCCATCGCAGTGCGAGCACAGACTTCTAAGCCAGACGACGCTGAGCATCGGCGTATTCTGGCCCTTTTGCCTGCGCGTTGCAGCCACGTGGTTTTCACGCCCAGGTTGGCGTTCGTGGTTTGATTCGCATGGGTGTCCGACTCGTAATGCAGCTGGCATTTTCCCTCGCTGCAGAAATGAAGAGGCATCATGGAAAGGGGTGGTCTCTTCCTGTGCTCCCCCGAGGGCCCAGGGTCTCCTCCTGCCCTGCCCCTCCCTGACCGCGGGCCCCTGCAGGTGCAGGCAGGGCCCGGTCTCCTCTTGAGCCACCGGCGTGTGTCTGCCAGTGTCCCCAATGCAGGGCCAGTGCTGGAAAGATGAGCACCATTCGCACCAAGTGCCCTGCTGTGACGGACAGATGGCCCTGAGCGTCACTTTGACTAAGAGCCATACTTAGGCTTTATTCCTGTGGCTAACTAGGAAGAGAAGCTAAAATAAGTGCCCCGTTTCCTACAGAAAGTGAACGTGCAGAACATGATGAGCTAGGTCTTCCCCACGCTGAGGAGCTGCCTCTCACAGTTCTCAAAATCCTCTTTGATCTTGGATAGTCTCTGGAAGCCCCGTGAAGGAAGACCTGCAGGCTGGGGGCTCCTCAGCCCAGAGTGATGCCCCTCATGACCATGCCCCCGGCAGGGAGCAGGCTGGCTCCTAAGGAGCTTGAGAGAGGAGCTGGGAGGAACCTCTTCTACTGACCCCCCAGGGAGCCACGTGGATGCCCTCCCGGGGTGACCTCCTCTGCAAGCCAATATCACTTTTTGTTCCTCTATTATTTACAAGTCCCTGTTTCATCTTACTCAGTGCGATCATTTACTGCACTAGGGAGAAGACACTAAGTGCTTTGAGGACAGAGCCTTGCTCTGTGGTCTCTAAATCCTAACATCCAGGTGGCGTCCAGCACGTAGTAGATCCTCAGCAAACGTCTGCAGCCTCCCTGGACCAAGCCGACCTCGACGACAGGTGCGTGAGCCTGAGTTTCGCACACTCGTCACCCATAGACTGGACTGACAGATGGCTGCTCGGTGAGGTTAGACGCTATTCCCGACCTCATCTGTGTCATGAATGTTTGGATGTGGTACATTTTCTTTAAACAGTTCACTGACAGTTAACTCAGAAATAACTCTAAATGTAGGGAAGATTCTTTACGAGCAGCGACAGCTCCTGAATTTCCATTGAGGATGAGCTTGAGACGCCAATGCAAATGAAAGTGTGGTCATTTGGTATTCTCCCTCGGAATGAGAAGACATCAGTGAGTGGAAGTGGGCAGATGGAGACAAGAATGACCAATGTCTTTGTGTCCACTTCCTTCTGCCTTACTGCCCATTACAATACCTGGGGCATCAAAAAAATACCAGTACCTGGGCTGAATCCCAGAACAACTGAGTGGAACTTCCCGGGACATCAGCATTTTTTAAAGCTCCCCAGTTAATTGTGAGGGGCAGACAGGTACGAGATCCATGCTCGCCCCATGAACAACAGGTAGGCGCTTCTCATTTCCGGAGACCAAACCCTGAAAGTTATATATAGGGCACTTAATTCATCTGAAAGCTCAGGTTGTCATTGATCACTATTGCTCCACGTCTTAGGTATCTTAGGTTCTCATACAGTCCTCACGAGAGCCCTATGGACAACTTCAGTGTTACCCCCACCTTACAGATAAGCCAACTGAGGCTCAAAGCAGGAAGATAGTTGCCCTAACACAGATGAAAACATGTCAAGGCCAGTGGTTGGCAGCACCAGTTTATTTATCCCACAATGATGTTGCTTAGCGTCTGTGAGCATCAGTTTGGTTTTGTATAAAATAAGAATGACAACGCGGATCATACGGGATTACTGTGGCGGGGGCAGGGGACACAGAGCAGGCATCCAGGTTCATTCCAGTCTTTTTGACAATAATCCATGTCAGGAAGGGAAGGGCCTGGTCTTTCCCATAGCATATTACCTTCCTGAAACCTATGGACGTGAAATTCTGTCTGAGTCGCCGCATCCTTTACAAAATGACTTAGATCTGATTTAAAAAGAAGAAGAAGAAGAAAAGACAAGACTCAGGTGCTCTCAGGTCTTAGAGATTCTGAGCAGAGTAGAGAGCTGTTTGCCTGAGAGAGTGCCATTCATCTGTCATGCTGACAACACCACCTGGCTGACTCCTACTCCCATGTTGGTCCCTAAAAGCCCAAATTCTGCTTTTTAAACGCCACGAAAGTTTGGCCTCTCTTCGTGACATTTTTCGATTCTTTTTACACAAAAGATCGCTCCCATCTCTCAAAAGCTGCTAGTAAAATACCTTTTGTGAACTCTTGTTAAGATTCTGAAATACAAGCCTAATAAGCACTGAAGTTACAGATAAAATAATTTGCCAAGGTTTAAGCGCAAGGCAGAGGTTAAGGATCCCCTCCCCACCTCCTCCCTCCTTGGCCCTCCCTGACGTCCTGTGTGTTAGCGCTTTGTCAGAGACTTCTCTGATTTTGCTCCGCAAGGAAATTAGAGATGACAATAAAATGTAGGAAGCGTAATAACCGATTTCCAACTTTTTAAAACTATTTTCACTACCAAATACCAATGGATTGTAGTTTCTTAAATGGAACTTTTTTATGGAATCTTTGAGCTGAAAGAGACCTATGGGGACTAAACGGCTTGTTTTTCAGGGGACAAACTGAGTCCCAGAGCGTCCTCATGCCTTGTTTGAGGCTACTCAGTAGGTGACAGGGGCAGGGCCAGAAAACAGCTTCTCTGGCCACCTCTCCAGGCCTCTGATCCAAGACAGTTTAGTCCCTCTAAATATCAATCTCCAAAAGTCAGTGCCAATACAACCCTAGATACCTAGATATACCGTGACTGACGTTACAGCACCTTGCAAACTTCACTTCGTTATACAAGTAATTGTCTATCCCTATTTCCGTGGCACTTTATAGTTTGCAAGACATTCTCATATGCATCAGCTTATTTCACACTTAAAACAGTACCGTAAAAGAAAGATACGGATGCTACCATTTATAAACGACAAGAGACCAAGTGTTCACGCGGCTCGTTAATGACAGCGCTGGAATCGAACAGAGACCCTCAACTTCCCAACCAGGACTCACAGTATCGGGTGTGCATCGTTTGTGTGATATTGGCTAAGGTTCAAGTCCTCTTCTCTCCACCACAGAGGGACAGCTTCCGAAGGAGGCCATGACTGGACCCTCCACACCCCATCCAGAGAGGATATTCAACGAATAAGAGCCTAGGAGTTGCCTCCCTTTTGCCGCTGCCATTCATTGACCCAGAAGCATTAGACGAGGCATGTGGGGGGTAATACACAGGACGTTTGGGGACCCGGAGCTTAGTCCCAGCTCTTTAGCAGCTTTCCTGAGGTTACTGTCCAAGATCACACAGCTCATGGCCAAATCTCACCCCTCGGCATGCATGGTCTTTGACAGCTGGAATCCAATGGACCTTCCCAAGTTCTTTTCCATGTTCTACCAACGTCCAGACCGCTGACCTCTGTGCAAAGCCCCTCTGATACACTTTGCATTTTAACACCTTCGCAGCATTGCACTTGGCCCTCCATTTACCCAGACGCCTTCCCTAAGTCTGAGCCCCGGACACACAGACTTAGTCCGCAAGACCCAGCTCGGGAACTGTCTCCACGATGGTGATTCCCCTGGCTCTCCGAGGCAGAGTTGGGCTGTGTTCTGTTTTGTCTTATGTGCATCTCTTTTTACAAAGCACTTTGATGACAGCTGTCACGGGGGGATGCGGAAATGATATCCCTGAGTTTGAGCAGTGCCTAAAAGGCAGGGACTGTGTCTTATGGACACAACTATTTTCACAAAGTAAGTTTTCAGGAAATGGCAGTTGGACAGATGGCTGGGTGAGTGGATGGACAGATGGATGGGTAGATGGATGGTAGAATGCATTGGAGGTGCCTGGAGCTCAGTGGAGTGACATAGGGTGACTGGCTAGGAAATGGGGTTTCTGAGTCCTGTGGATCTGGGCTCTTATTGCGGATGGCTGATCTGGGGCACGCAGTGTAACCTCCTCGAGCCTCATTCCCTGTGGTATCTACTCTCTGCCCAGCGGCTCTCGGCCGGGAGCCGCAGGAGGCTGACGGGTAGATTCCATGTCGGTGCCTCCTCACCCCTGGCTGGCTGCTGTGTTTGCCCGATGGAGACAGCGGCAGGAGATCCGGGGCCAGGGGAGTGTGAGATGGGGGTGTTTATCCGCTGCCGCGGCTCCCTTTCTGTGGGTCCCCACCTGGAAGCTACAATCCCCTTTCCACCATCTCTGTCTCTGTCCCCCAGTGGCTCGCCTCCCCCCTGCAAGACCAGGCACGCTAATGGCACCTGGTCCTTTGCTGTGCTTGGTGGAGTCCCTACGCCCTGTCCACACCTTTTAAATGGTCTCTTTATTAAACTCTTCTCAAATTACCTCATTTGAGGGTGCCATCTGCTTCTGGCTGGAACCCTAACTAATACAGTGGGGTATATCCTTTATACCTCCCAAGGCCTTTATGTGGATTAAATATGATCGTTGACTGACATATAACCCTTTTCGGCCACTCCCGGGGGCTCTGATGCTAATTTACATGGTAAATGGGGCTCACCATCTCTCCTACATGAGAGACTACAAGCTTCAAGTAAAATGCTGCATCCTATGTGAAGCAGTACATAAATGTAACTCCCAATAAATATTTCACGGCCAAGTCACACTTTGAATGGAAAAGGAGCCCAGCTCCAAGAGCAGAGCCGGCTGAGGGCCCGGGGGAGGGGGGACACACCAAGGAAGAGCGGGCTCAGGAGAGCTTTGCTCTGCTCCCCGGGGCAGAGGGGATGAATGCTGACAGAAAGAGGACAGTCTGTCAGGGAAGAACCTCCCGCCCCTCCCAACCCCGCTCCAGAAATAAACCAATTATTGACCTCGATTGATTCTCTCTCCGACTCTCCTCCAGGCCGGCACCTGTATCTCGTTCTAACAAGAAGCAGCAGCAGCATGCTCACCAGAATTAAGACACGCTGTGTGAGGCGCACTAATGGGTTCGCTTTTGTTTCCACAGGCTGAGTCGAAGATCCCTCTCATTCGCGGGGTGCCAAGAACAATGAACAGGCAGTAAGTACCTCCCTGTCGCCGTGAGTTCAGATCCCCTCGTGGGCATGGGAGTCAGATCCTGGAATCCCCACTAAGGGAGGGCACCACTGTGCCCCTCGTGGGAAGGACTCTTCCGGTGTCCGGACCAAGCCTGAGAGGCCGGGGTCCAGGATGTGCGCGTCGGGGTTCCATGAATACCTTTCCCAGTAATGACATGTTTTGGGGCCAGGCCGCTTGTTGTCACAGGTATTTGGTTGGGGCAGGGATGAGATACCCCACCACCAGAATGCCCAAAGGGCACCCAGAAATGCCAACCATTATTTCACATTTTGGTGAAGGTAGAACTACAAAAAAAAAAAAAAAAAGAACAGAAAAAAAAATGAAAAAAAGAAAGAAAAAACAGTGGTTTGCACACTTATTCCTATAGCAGAAAACCTGGAATCCAGCCTCCTCCTTGGGGAACCCCCAGAGAGGGTGATGCAGTCAGTTTAGACTTTGGAAACTCAATAGAAAAACGTTCGTACACATTCCGGAGGGCAAGAGCCCCCAAAGCGTCCTCTTTAAAATACCCCGGGAAGGTCTAACTAACAGTCAGCTAGCTTTGTGTGTTGTTTAACTATTTCTAGTCCTCATGGAAATTTTAGAAAATATATACAAAAAGTGCAAAGAAAACAACACTCGCCCATGATCCCGTCGCCCAGAAATAACCACTCTTCAGCTAAAGATTTCTTAAGTCATTTTTCTATATTTCTGTGTAATATTTTAAGGTTTTGGGAAACCTACTTTTAAAACTCTTATTGTTTTCCATCACTCATTCAATAATGCTGTTTTACATTATGAGCATCGTCCCCTCTTATTAAAACTTCTTCAAAATCACAGCGTTTAAAGGTTAGTATTTAAATGAAGTTCACGACCCCTTACCCGTAATTCCAAAGTCAAAAGGCTTCCAAATACTGAAAGCTTTTTGTCACTAATTCAACAGCAAAGCTTGACCTGCGGTAAGGCAAAGTTGTGCATGTTCTTTCGCTGAGCCCACTTAGTGCGAAGTCCATGTGTCACGGCAGAAATATTAGTGTGCTTAATGACCAGGTGTTGTTCCAGAACTTACGGGAGACATTCCATGGTCTCCAGTCCATGCACAATACTCCTTTTCCAAAACCCAAAATATTCTGAATTCTCCAAATTTGGATAGAGAATGGCAGACCTGCATTTTCTCCTGTGGCTTATATTACCTTGACCTTGGTGTTGGACATTTCAGTTGTTACCCATAAAGTTTTATGAGGCAGTTTTGTTGCTGAGACTAAACTTAATACTCTGTGCTCTGGAAGTATGAGAGTAGGCCGTGTCACTACGGTCCCTTGTGTGCGATGCTATGTGGTCCTATCACAGATAATGCAATTACACCGCGATCATCTGTTATCGCACAAGAACACAGGTTCAATCAAATTATCTGGCAATAACCTAGTTTGATCCCTTGCGTCGGGAAACTTGTCTTTGATATTTATTAATTTTGGAAAGAGTTTTGAGGGTAAACAAGGTGTAACGATGAAGTAGTTTGAGAGCTAGGAGAGCCTCCGAGGTGTGCAATTCAAGCTTCCACACTGGGTCGTAACCGGGTTGTAACCCCTTTAGCAATAGCCGCGTGAGATAGAATCGAGACTTGCCGAACGCCCTGACGAAGGGCTCATGGCATCCAACAATAAGTTCCTCTTTGCACTGACACCAACAGAGCAGCTTCAAGTCAGCATCACTCATTGAGCCGTGCACTTGGCTAAGCAAAATGACGGTACTTCCCTGTAATACGTTCTCATTCGAATTCACTGTCTAATCTGGAGAATGAAAGAGTCAAGAGAATAAAACATTCTACGGGCCGGGAACCCTGCTAAGTCATTTTGCAAGGGAATCTGGGCCCTGCTGTCTCTTCACTCAGCTCTCAAACGCCCTTCCCGAGCCGCCACATAAACACCCACCCAACCTTGGGATAGCACTATCCCGACTTTAGAGCCACTTCTCTCTCATTCCAGAATCTTGTGACCTTTGCCCCGTACTGAACCGCTTCACAATGACTAAAGAATTACCTTTGTGCACTTCTCATCAAGCAAGGACGCATCCCTGAACTGAATGACTGTTTTGCTTAGGAGAGGCGTTATCTCTTCTTTGAAACATCACATGACAAAATTCACTCAATTGCCAGGTGAGGAAGGATATTAGGTCCTCTCAGAAGGAGCCAGCTCAGTATCTGGCACACAGAAGATGCCCCATAAATATTTCCCTCTCTACGTATCCATGATAAAACTCCTCATAAGCTCCAGGCCATTACTTTCCTTCATGATAGATGTGAACAACCCCTACTGTCAACCTCAGGGAGTGACTTCATTTTGATGTGCAGGAATTAATAAGTGTAAATCTGATGGAATCTTGGGGAAACGAGAAGCAGAAATCCTGCACCCAGCAGAGTAGTCAGTGGTCGCCTTCCTAGTCACCCAGGAGTCCTTACGAACCAAGCCTCGGGCCAAGCAGACCCACCCTCTAGAGCTATCAAAGTCCCATCGCTAGGACTCAGCTTCGTGGTTGGCTGGTCATTAAAAAACTACAAGCTATGAGGGCACACAGCCAAGATGCAGGGAGAGACTGCAACAGGGGTTGCAGACATGGTCGGTGGTACCTTTGCAGGAGCAGCAGGTGTGTCAGCCCTGGGACTCGTGAACATGGGTGTGATGGGACAATGGGGAATTTTAAGACGACTTTCCTTCTTCTCTTAATGGCAAAATTGCCAGCTGGTAATGGAACTAGCTGACTTAACTCGCTTGAGAAACTTCTAGCTGAACAAACTTGTCCCCTGCTGACTGTCCACAAGCTTGGACTTTTCATGATTATGACCTTTAAAAATGTCACCAAGAATAAAGAATGCCGTGACTTATTATAATATTTGAATTTTTCGTTATCATAGGAGTAATGCACATTCATGTTAGAAAATTTAAAAATACAAAAAAAAATGTATACAAAGAAAAACTACCACTAATCAAAACACTAAAAAGTGGTCAGTGTTACTGGATATTACTTTTTAGGCTTTCTTATACGACGGTGCCTCCTATTTTTGTTTTTGAACTTTAATGTATCATAAGTGTTTTTTCTATGCCACTAAAGTTGTTTTGATAGGTATGCGATAGCCCATCATTTAGGCATCTCATATTTTATGTGACTATTTTTATATGCTTCTGCTACTGGGAAATCAGCACAACTCGTGAACGAATTTGACGAGCCCTATTAATGTGATCACTTCTAAATGTGAAGATGCTGTGTTTTATTACCTGGCAATAAAAAAACCAGACACCCTGGGGAGTCCTATAAGCCAGACCAGCGTTCAAAAGACCTGCCCCACGTGACAGTGTGTAACGATCGCGTAGCGTTTGATTATGTCAACGTGCAGAGAAGTTGGAAGTAAGGCCCCGCATGTGCACAGGCGGGGGGCTCCACACCATCAGTCATCCGCATGGTCTACTTTCCAACACCCCTCCCTATAAGACATAGGAAGAGAGGAAAGTCGACTTCATGAAAACCTTTGGTCATGTCCGAATGCACCTGATACCAAGAGGTAAAAAGGTTCCCCAAAGTTTGGGATGGATATGATTTGGGGCCAATAACAGGAAGTCTTGGATAACAAGTGCATTAGAAAGAGAAGACATGGTTTCCTGAAGGCCTGGCGCCTGGAACTTCAGAACTCCTGGTGAAGGGAGGCCAGAGGTCACCACCAGGAGCAAAGCAGTTTTGATCGTGGGCTAAATATCGTGTAGCAGGCTTAAGAATATCTCCTGCCCAGTCCTCTATTCTTGCCTTCTCATCTTCTCTATTATTTTTGGAGAAAAAGAGATGGTTTGTAAGATGTACATTTTAACAGCTTAAAAGAACCATGGCGAGTTAATCCGAGAAAGAAGGTTTCAAGTTCAAACACTTATTTAGCTCCCGCAGTGAGGAGGCCAGATACTCCGGCGATGATAAGCCTGGGCCCTGGGGTGATCTAACGGGAGCATCAGCTCTGCCGCTTACCAGCGGTGACATCTTAGGCATTATTTAGCCTCTCCAAGCTGCATCTTCTTTACCTATGAAACGGAAATGGTACTTCTCTCAAAGCGTTGCAGAGAAGATTAAGTGACAATGACCGCGGTAGGCTCTGCTCCGGATCTGGCACATAGGGAGCTTTGCGGGGAAGTTGTCGCAGGGTTCACCCACTAAAGATGGCCACAGCTTTACCTCCCATCCCATAAGCTCGAGTGCAGTGTGATCCGGACAGTCCTCATTCAGAGGTGAGTCTAGTTCTCCAGCTCCTGTCACTTGCATGGGCCTGTGACAGTTTCGCCAAGTGAAGTATGACAGAAGGGACATTTGTAGTCCGGACAGAGGTTTTAGCCACCAGGCAGCTCTGCTTCCTGCCTTTGAAGCCAGCTTCCGCCAGTCTTATGCTATGACCACCATGTGGTGGGAAGCCTGAGCCTCGTGGAGAAGCCCTGGGGAGACAGTCCCGTGGAGACAGAGACACTAGTGGAGGGGCACTGGGTCCCAGTCACACAATTCAAGGGCCGTCTTGGACATGCAGCCCGGTTCAGTGTTGACGTAACCATCTGAATGCAATAGCGCGAGGGAGCCTAGGAGGGACCCACCCAGCTGAGACCAGGAGAGATCAAAAGGAGTCACTGTTAAGCCCCCGCTTAGGTGTATTGGGCAGAGAGATGACTGAGACAGATACCGTCTGCTGTTTTTATCATCATCTCAGTTATTACGTCATGCTGGACCTTTGCAGTTAGATATTCAGGATACAGTTTAGAGATCCGTATCAGTTGACAGTCCCCCTTGAAGGATGTTCATGCTAGATTAAAAGGGCAATAAACCACCCACAGTGGGCGGGCAGGGGCTTGCCCATGAGGGGTTCTTTGTTCCGAGTGCGTGCAAAGTACGAGGGGACACAGAGGAGTGACTGGCTGTTCTCTTTGGGGACAAATCTTGGGTAATGGGTGGTGGTATTAGAAGAGACATCCTCACAGAGGAGGTGACAGCTGGGCTGAGCTTGGGGACGGGACGATGGGATGCTACTGAGCAGCAGAGGGAGGAGAGAGCAGGGCTCGACCTTCTTACGTCGTTACCGCAGCCGGAAAAACGCTTTCAGAACGTAACGTAAAGGGTAGCATCAGATTGACTGATGATTTGAATTTTGTTGCTTAAAACTGATTCTAAGTAACTGGAGAGATCATTTCTGGATGACTTATGATAGATGCTGGAATTTTATTTCCCATATCTCTATCGGCAGCAAAAGGAAGGAGCTGCGATCTGTAATTAGGAGTATGAAGGCCTGAGCTGGGGTCACGAGTTTAAAGCCCCATGTTGGTGTGACGACCCTTTGGACTAGGTGGCTATTAGAGGTGTTTGTTGCCATTGTTGTTTGAACAAAAGTGTCCTGAATCATAAAACCTCTGCATCTAGATGAGTGTCTCTGGACTTTTCTCAGGATTCTGTCAGCAAAGATCTAGGACATTTTATGAGAAAGGAGCATGAAGTCCTTCTCTGCCATCTTTGGCAAGGTTTTATTTTCTTCCTTTTCTTCAGTTGTCTTAAATATTGATTAGAAAGAAAAGAATAATCACACAATATGCATAAGGGATGAACAATAAAATAGTTCAGATATGTGGGCTCATTCTCTGTTTTTCAAAATTACTGTTAATTTTGAAGTTTTCATTCCTTCTCCTGTGATCACAGCTCCTCACCCCTCGCAGGGAACAATTGTCCTGAATTTTGTGTTAATCATTCACCTGCTTTTATTTTTCATGTTTTACGTTTGCTTCGTGAAAGGTAATACGTTTAGTTTTGCTCGTTTTTGAACTTTAGGTCAAAAGAATCACACTCCAGGGTATATTTTGTGCTCAGACAAGCTGGGTTTTGATAACTGGCTCCACTGGTTAGGAGCTGGTATTCTTTGGCAAGTGAGTAAACATCACTGTACCTGTTTTCACAACTGCAAAATGGAGATCCTAGTGGTGCCTGCTTCTGAGTGTTCTTGTGAAGACTGCGTGAGCTCACTCACGTGAGACATTTAGACGCGTGTTTGATGACTTCTTCAAGTTGCATCCCAAAGACGACTCATGTTCTTGTGGATAGCCGTAATTCCTTCATCTTCATGGCTAAATAATATTTCCTGGTGTGCGTAGAATGCCATTTGTTTATTTATCCACCATCCAGTCATTTGGATTGTTTTCCAGATTTGACTTACACCAGTGCTGCTGCTAAGAGCATTCTAGTTTGCGTCCTGGAGCATATATTTAAGAGCATTTGTATATACAAGTGCATTCTCAGGGCTGAAAAACGGGGCACAGAGTGTGCATATCTCCAACTTTACTGGACGATGTCACCATCTCCAAAGCCACCAAGCCATTTGGCATTCCCACAAGTGTGTGCAAGTGACCCAGTAGCTTCGCTACCGCGTCAACCCTTGATCCTGGCAGTTCACGTTTTTACCAGACTGGTGGGTGGTTTTAATTTTCCTTCATTGACTGTGGATGTGCTTAAGCATCTTTTCAGGTGTTTATCATCCATTACATTTTTCTCTCATCGGTACACAGAACTTGTTTGACTCTTTTGCTCATGTTTCTGTCAAGTTTTTTCATCTTTTTTTTTTTTTTGTATTGATTTGTATGGGATATTTATTCTGTATACTTTTCTCAGTTGGTTACTTGGATTTTCATTCTCTTTTGATGTTTTCATTGGGTGATCATAATTTTGAGGCAGATGAGCATATCATCCTTTTTTTTTATGATCTGTCGATTTTGTGTATTGTTTAAAGAAATTTTCCTTAGCCTGAGATCATGAAGATACCCTCCTATACTGAATTGCAAGCATCATAAAATTTGCCTTTGGCTTTAATCAACCTGGAGTTGATGAATTTGTGTATGGAATGAAGTAGGGAGGATCAACTGTTTTTATACGGATAAACAATTTATCCAGCACTGTATATCAAAAAGTCTATTCCTTCTACGCTGATCTGCAGCATCAGCTCTGCCATAAACCAGGTTCCCCTACACGGGAGGATCCTTCTCTGGGCTTTCTCTTCTGTGCCATGAGTACAGCATCTACCCCACATCAATTACACAAGCCCTCATTAGTATAACTCTAGTAATTCATGATATCTGGGAATTTATACCCCACCCCCCACTTGCACTTCATCAATGAACTGGCTCTTGAATGTTGACTCTTTAATGTAAATATTAGGATTGGCTTGTCAATATATAAATACACACAAAGCCTTTTGGGATTTTGATTGGAATTACTTTGAATCTATAGATAACCTTGTAGAGAAATGGCATCTTTATGATATTGAGTTTTCCAGTTCATGAACAAAATATATATCTCCAGAGAGAGAGAGACAGACAGACAGATAAACTGACAGACAGACAGAAAACTTCATCAACATAATTCCATAATGTTTTATAGTTTTTTTTTCCAAAGGACTGGACTTTAACTTCTTTTGAGAGATGTGTTTCCAGGCACTTTACACATTTTAAAGATATTGTAAAGGTTAAGATATCAAAATCTCACGTTGGCACGTTTGTTGTCAGTGTGTGTGTTTTATTCATGATGCAAGCAGCAGACTTGCCAAGCGTTTCATCAGTTCTAATGATTTATCAGTTTATTCTTTTGGGTTTGCTATGCAGATCGTAATGTCACCTGTAAAAAACTGGATTTCATTTCTTTCTTTACCTTTTTTATATATTTTTTTGGCCTAATCGCACTGGTTAGGACCCAGAACACTGATAAATTCAGGTGACGATAGTGAGGCCTTTGTTCTTCTTTTTAAATGGGGTGCTTTCAGTGTTTCAGCGCAAAGCATGAGGCCCGTTTCCTGGTTTTGGTAAGCTTTGGTAAGCTTTGACCATCAGGTAAAAGACCCTCGGTTGAAAGGTCCTATGCTGGCTGCTGAGGCCCAAACTCAATAATCCAGCAGAGCCAGTGGTGCAATGGACCAGCCAGGAAGGGCTTTCTAAGCCAGGGTGCATATGAAGTGCTAGAGGGAAGTGAAGAGCCGTGCAGGAGCATGGAGGGAAGGAAGCACACCTACGTCTACCCGGCAGAAGGTGTGCGTGGGAGGTGGAGAGACACAGAAGGTCTTCAAAGCTCAAGCTGAAGATAACAGGGGTTTTCCAGGCACACATAGAAAGAAAATGCATGCTTGGCATGAGAACACCTAGTGAGGTCTGGAAAAGAGGCTTCCTCCTAACCCAGCAAAGGCCCCTGGTTCTGTCCCCCAGGAAACCAGAACCGCCTTGTTTGAGGGATGAACCTAGGGCATTAGCAGAGGTGAGTAAATACGACCCTTTATACCTCTCGCTCTTAGGGAACCATCTTCCCGATACTGTGATGCTGAAGGCCTTGAGATATGAAGCGTGAGATGTTTGCGATATCTCTGAAGGGCTTGGCGTTCGTACAGAACTACTATGTTTTCTCAAGCTTGGGCAGAAGGGTCTAAGAGACTTGGGACAATGGGACAGCCACGGTCTCAGGACTGGAAAACCTGAAGCCTCACCTTCTCTCTGCCATTCCCAAGCTCTTGGAATCCAGGCAAGACCTTCACCCTATGAGCCTCAGACTCCTTGCCTAAGAAAGAAAAATAATAGCACCATTTTCCTCCCTCATCTTTCTCATGGCAGACGTGTGAAATGGCAGCATGTTTGCTCATGAACATAGAGGGCTGTGGCTGCTGCGGAAAGAGATTCTGTGAAGAGAGAGACTAAGCCTTGGAATCAATCTCAGTTCCAACCTTTCTTCCATCACTCGCTAGTCAGGGGTTACATGCCGTAATGAATGTAGATACGTGGGGAATGGCTGGCGTGAGGTGCCTCTTAATTGTGAGTTCTTTGAACTTGGGGACTTAAGACAGCAAGAGCTCCAGCACTGAGTGACAAGAAGGACTCAGATACCTCACCCAGTTTCCTCAGCTTTGGAGCAGGATTACGGTCACACGATGTCCCTCCAGATAATATGTGGGGAAAGTCTTAATCAGTTCAGTGGGACCGAAAGGGGGTGATGTCTCATTACGTGGTAGTTTGTACAATGAGATGCATTGCTGAAAAGGTCAGTAACAAGGTGAAGGAGCAGGTGAGATGCAGAACTTGGTGACGTCCAGAGAGGGGTCACAGCAGAATAAGCAGATTGGCCCAACTGGATGTAGTGAAGTGGGCACTGACTTAGGATCTGGACCCCGGTTTCCAGGCAAAATCTGACTCCTGATGGCCTTTTGAGGGTCAGAGTAGGACACTTGTGGGCATTAGGACAGCTAACATGTCTATGTTCATCATCCTTGCATTGGGTTAGCTCGAATGAGTCTCGTACAGGTCAGCTGAGTACATGTGTGAAGTGCTTTTTTATAGTTGACCACCTGCTCTGCGAAATTCTACCTTTCAGAATCACTAGGTTAGACAGGAGAAACCTCACCTAGGACAGAGCGAGCGCTAGATATAGAGTACTTCTCTCCCTCCACTGAGAAGAGGCTCACCTCTGTGCAGGTGTATTCAACACAGCCTTTTTCTAGACATACAGCAGTATGTCTATAAACTAAGTGCCCTTCCAGCTTCCAACAGGCTCTATCTTAAACTGTGTTAAGAAAAGGAATATTCTTCTAATGGACAGCGAGTTGATGGTGGTGAGGTCAAGGCCAGCCTGGGATAAGCCATGGCTCCTGTGCATTACACAGAACCAGGACTTACACGGTGGGTGGTGATGACGCCCCTGCCCCAGTCGCCGACAGTCTATAACTACATGGGGAGTGCTGGGGTCAACATGTATACAATGTCCAGTGAAGGCACTAAAAAGAGTGTAGAAAAATCTGCCCAAGGATAGAGAGGACAGTCCGGGAAGACTTCCTTGAGGACATTCTTCTTCGGCGTAGTCTTGGCGACAAGAATCTTAGTACAGCAATTTCTTCATGTTGCCAAACCCATGACCTTGAAAATAATTCTGGGCTTGACCCACTTCCTGTAGAAACATCTGCATAAAGTAGATCCGAGGGGGCAATAAATAGTTGGGAATAGTGGTTTGAACGCTGGCTCTTAGGGCTCCTGTGAGTCATCTTGAGTGTTATTTGCCCATGAAAATACTCAGCATTTCACTTAGAATAAAAGGAAGATGCAGGTGAGAGCGACAGCCTTCCCCATCACGCCTGCTTGGCTCGGAGGACACAGGACCTCTCTCTCGCTCTTGACCGCGCTAATGTCACGTTCCCTGCCCAGAAGCACACGGCTCGGTGGCCGACTTCTGTCTCCTCCACTTGTCTTCCACAGGCCAGGTTCACCGACAGTGACAGCTTCTTCCCGACAAAACGATTTGCCTGAGCACATGGGCTCTAAAGCGGGTAACGTGTCGCGGAAACTCATCATTGGACCATTTCACTTGGCACTTCAAGTTCGGGTCCGTTTCCTGAGCTGACACTTACGTGCACAGACTGTCTCTTCTTCCAAAGCTCTCTGGGTATAAAAATCGACCTTAACCTTGCAGAGTTCAGCCTCTAGTCCAGCCTCGCTTTGGGTTGTATTTTAAGAGAGCATTAAAGTCAGCCGACATGCAATTAGAATGTGAAGATTTCAAAACGGATTTCTATACCATCAACCGTAGCGTGTGTCTGAGCATGTCTGTGTGTATGTCCACGTGTGTGGCCATGCTCAAAGTGCCTCCTATGTGCCTGGTACAATCATACGTCACAGGATCATCCCAAGAATTAAATGAGGGTTAAAGATATCATCGTCTCCAAAGTTAGAAGCTAAATATGTAAACTCAGTTATATCCGACTTCAGCACTTGTGCCACTTCTGCTTAATAATGACAATTTACAAGGTTCTTACCCTCAGAAAGGGGAAGAACCGAAATGTCAAGAGATGCATAGAATCCTAGAACAATAGAGCTAGCTGTCCCCTTGCAGCGCATACATTCGCTCTGCGGTCACCCAGTGAACCCTCTGTTCCAGGCCGGGCCCCGGCGAGACCCTGCAGACGGTGACGTGAGCACACTGCCAATCGCCCCTTCAGCGTGTCTTCACACCGTGTCATTAGCTATCAGAGACAGCAAGCACATGGCAGAGGACAGCACAGGGTGCCCACACCCATCTCAGGCTGGGGCAGGAGCCCAGGGAGGCAGGGGGCCGGGGAAGGCGCTTTGGGGGAAGTGTCTTCTTTAGCCATCCACGCTGCTCCCTTTTCCGGCCGAAGGTCTCCAGCACAGCTCACAACAGTCAAGCTATGGAAACAACCCGAACGGCCATTGACTGACAAACGGGTAAAGAAGATAAATGGCACGTGCATCAGAATGTTATTCACCCCGGTATCCACTGCAGAAAGTCTTGGCATAGGCTGCACTTTATCCCCAGGGCGACGGGGGAGCCCCTGGAGTCAGAATGGTACCCGCAGTTTCCCTTCCACCCACGGAAATCCTTGTTTTCCATTGAAGCCATGCCGCGCCTTGGTGCCGGCCCGGGTTTAACCGGCGGTGCAGACTTTGGGAGCCATCTGGCTGTCTCTGCCCGCCCGGAGTCTTCCGCTCCATCCCGTATAACTTCGGTCAGGCCGCTGCAACCACGCATGCCCCGGTGCCCGCCCTCCCCCACCGGGGCACCTGTGAAACCCTCCGGCGAGCCCCCAGCAAAGCCCTCGGCCGCCCACCCCAGCTCTCCCACGGGAGGACAATCCTCTATTCAGAGGTCCACATCAGGCTTGAAAGCACAATCACCTTCCCCTATAGTTTAAAGACACCCAGGGTGAAAAATCATACATTGCAATCTAATACTTGATTTTAGTTTTCACGTGAAAAATAGCCCTGACACGTTGGGAGGTGAGGGGAAGGGGGGCGCGGGCTTCCAGAGGCCCCCTCTCGCCTGCCTCTGAAGCCACAGCGAAGGCTCCCAGGCGAATCCTCCCCACTGCTTTCCAGCATCTACTTTTCATCCACCTCTAAGTAGGTTTCGCGTTGCTGTTTATAGTTCTTGCGACAAGGACAGTTCTTGGGGAAGCGGAAGCCTGCAGCGCCTGGGAGAAGGCAGAATCATGACGAGGGAGGAATGAGAACAATAGCAACAGCTCGTCCTGTACAGCTCTGTGCAGCCTGCATCGCAAGCCTCCTGATACGGACTAATAGCCGAGCTGTAGGGTTCCCGATTCATTAAGGGAGCGAAGTGAAGAGTGTTTATGCAGCTTGTTTACGGTTGCACAGCAGTGAGCAATCGAGGGAGAATTATGATACGTGAGAGGTGCGTGTGTGCGTGTATGCGTGTGTGTGTGTATGTATGTGTAACAGAAAGACCAAGACAGAGGTAGAGAAGCCTCTCAAAGTTTTTGAGACCTCCTCTCCAAGTTTTCGCCCAGCCCCCAGACGGATACCAGTGCCCTTGGCAGAGGCGCCCAAAGCCAAAAGTCTACTCCTTGCCTTGCAAGTGAGACCCCAGCGTCGCTGACTCTCGTGACTGAAGGAGAGTCCTCTGTGTTTTCATGGGTAATGATCCGAGCTGGAAATGGGAGGCGGTGTGCCACAGTGGACAGACCCAGGCTTCACAAACCGGGCCGTTTCAGAGCCGAGTCCCCGTTGCTCGCTTTATACGTGCCGTCGAAGGGCCCGACCATCGCCGGAGTCGTAGCCGGGACCTTCGTGAGGACGTTCGGGACGCCCGTGACAGTGGCCCTGTCCAGCAGTGCTGTCTGGGACGGTGGACACGTGCAAAGTCTGGACTATCCAACAGGGAGGCCGTTCGCCACATGCGGATACTAAAAACTTACACCGTGACGAGCGCGACCGGGAAACTGCATAGTTTTAAACTGGCTTTCGTTTAAATCTAGGTAGCCGCACCAGGACGTATGCGGCTGCCGTACTGGACGGTGAAGGTCCAGAAGCTGCCCACCCACGGTCGCCCGTGCTCTCCGTGACAACGCTGAGTTATGAGATGCAGAAGGTCTCTTCTCATTTCATTGACAAGTGCCCCCGGTCTCAGGGGAGCTCCCGCCGAGAACTCACGGGGGGCCGCTCACACCATCCGAAGCAGTGAGGGGCAGCCCCACCCGCCCAGCCCCACGGGGCTCATGCGGGCCCCCAGGCCAGCCGAGCGCTGCCTGAGTGGAGAAAGTGCTTTGCACAGCCAGCCGCACGCCGCTGACCAAGTATTATTCATTGTGTCAGTGCTAAGGCATTCTGTCTAAACCGTTTCCCGTCACCAACGGGAGAGGGCCGGCCCGGCAGAAGGCTCGGAGCCATCGCATCAGCTTCATGCAGCCTCACTTGGCAGTGCATGAAAGAGCTCGAAAAAAAACTCTTTTTTTTTTTTTTTTTGGTGGCTCATTGGTGCTCAGGAAATGCCTCTGTTTAAAAAAATTAATTTATTTTCTAATTACAGTTGACACACCGTATTATTTTAGTTCCAGCTGCACAACAGAATGATTGGAGCCTAAAATTTGATGCTACAGTGTGCTGTGCGTTGGCCAGAACTGACTCGAACTCACCAGAGTAAGACGATTTTTGACATTTCTTCAATACCATGAGGTTTGGCCTTGAAAGATACCAGCATTTCTGTAGGTGGGGAAGACATCTAGGATGGGCTGAATTGTGTCAGCACTCTCTAAATTCATATGTTGAAATCTAACCCTCAGCACCTCAAAATGTCACCGTATTTAGAGAGAAATGCTTTAAAGAGATAATTAAGGGAAAAAGAGGTCATTAGAGTGGGCCCTCATCTGGTATGACTGGTGTCCTTATAAAAAGGGGTGATACAGACACAGATTAACAGAGAGACGATGACGGGAAGACGGAGAGGAAGATGGTCATCTACCAGCCAAGAAAAGAGATCTTAGAAGAGAGAACCCTGCCAACACCTTGATCTTGAACTTCTAGCCTCCAAAACTGAGGTAAAATGAACTTTAAGCCACTCAATCTATGGCTCTCTGTCACAGCAGCTCAAACACACGAATACAGCATTTACTTGATGAATCTTCCCAGACGATTCTAGCAGACAGCACAGGTAAAGAACCCCAACTTTAATCCACCAGTAATCACGCCAGTGCCAACAGCGAGGATGATGATAATAGATTAAAGCATTATAGATTTTCACAATCGATGCTCCAGTTTCACAGACAGTTTCACGAAGTTGTTGTCAGGATTCATCATTCTCCCCAATTTACAAATGAGCAACTAACCTCAGGAAGTAAAGGAGTTTGTTCAAGTTCATGCTCTGTGATTCATAAAGTCAGATTATAGACGCTGGTTCCTCCTCAATCCTGAATTCCATTTCATCGTGTTACCCGCTTTCCACCAAAACCAGCTCTGAGCAGGGTGACCACGTGTCCCAATGTGCCCAAGATAGTCTGTACTGTTTTCCTGGATTCATTACGGATAATGCCCCTGTCCCTCTTAGAAGCATCTGGATTTACACAATTTATTATATGGTCTCCTTCCCTATGAGCCTCATGTGAGGGTGAACATTTTCCCGGCGGTGAAAGAATGTCTTCGTGCAATCCGTGGTGTCACGGGCGCCCCGAGTAGGTACAGACATGGACTGGGTGACGAGCCGCGGCGTAGATGACAAGGTGCATACCCTCAGCGCTTCGTTCAGAGACCGGGGGCTTGATTTGAACCTGCCACCGGTTTGCAGAGGGAGCTCAGGCAGAAAAGAGGGAATGATTTTGACAGCCCCGAGCAACTCCAGTGTAATTCTCTGGCTAATGAACAAGGGCTTAATCTGTGTAAGGGCCTGTGGACAGCGGCGGGCAGGAACGAGGAAGGATGGCCCTGTTCTTCGGTCTCTGGGAGAAGCAGGACCTGTGTGTAATTCCGAGGTTTTGCCGCTAAACACCTGAAATAGGGGTTTGTTCATTGGTTGCAGTAACAACCAAACCCTAGGAAGATCGGTTGCTATCGCGTAAACGTTCATTATTTTGTTCACACAGGTGTTATGAGCAGGCACTTCTCCAGGGCAGAGCCTTCTCACTCGGTGGTCTGGGGATCCAGGCCTCGCACCTGTAGTTTTGACACCTGGATCAGGTGTCTGGGACCGGTGGGCAGAGACCTAGCGGGTGATGACACGCCTTCCTTTTGTTCACACCCCAGTGTCCAGAGCAGTTGCACGGCCCCGCCTAGCTGCAAGGTTCCCTGATAAACCCTGGCCTTCAAAATTCAGTGCCAATCTAGTACTTGAACCTCGTGGCCTACACTCTCCTGCCTGCACAGCTGAGCTCCTACCTTCTGGAGGTTGCTGACGATTCTGGGCATTTCTTGACTGGTAGCTACATCACCCTCGTCTCTGCCTCCACGCTTACGTGGCCTTCTGTCTACATGTCTGTGTCTTCACATGGTGTTTTCCTGTGCATCTCTCTCTGTATCTCTTCTCTTATAAGGACACTACTCATATTGGATTCAGGGTCTACCCTACTCTAGTACGAACTGAACCGACATCTTAATCACATCTGCAGAGACTCAACTAATCTTTTTGGAGGGCACAGTTCAACCCACACTACTGTTTGAGAAGTCTCCCCGTGTACCTTTGATCAGAATTACTGACTCTCATGCATCGCATGCCACATACCATGAGCATGGCATTCGTACCAGTGTGGGAGTTAGTGGTTTGCATACCTGTCTCCCACTTTGTGGGCAGGTCCAATGTCTTATGTACCCTTTCTGTTTCCCTGGCAACACTTCGTGATGCCTGATGCTGTCTAGACAGCCTAGTCTGGAAGAAAGAACTCAGGCATCGGAGGGAGACATGTATTACTACCCCCTAACCCTGCCCCCTCCGAGCCTCGTGACTATGAGAGAGGTGTTTAACCTATAAGATTTCCAATTTCTTAATCTTTAAAATGATTATAACAACCAAACCATCTTTAAGCCACAAAAGGAATGTACTCTCCCCTTGAAGAATGCCCAGTGCAACTGTGCATTTTATCAAAGTTCCTTCCAGCGATTGAATTCTCTCTCTAATGACTTTCACTCATCCCAATGAACCTGAAGAGGGATGTCACATTGTTCTCCTGAGCCTGCACAGGAAGGAAGCAAAGAAGCTTCAGGAGGCTGAGAAGTGACAGATGCTTCACAAAACTAAAGTTTGACTGGGAAGCTGGCGACGTGGGGGTGCCCCAGAGAAGCGGTAGGGCAATTGCAAAGCCTTAAAGTAATTAGCGCTAAAAACACAGTCTTTTGGAGAGCAGTAAGCCCAGTAGACAGAGCCCAGGCTGCACGTTTTCTCTTCCACTAGATCAAACTTGGAGAGGTAGAAAGCGTCAAGCTTGAGTTGCAGGGGAAATGACAGGCAAATGCAATAAATAGAACTAATTAACTTCAGCTCCATCCCCCGGGTTACCGAGGGCTGGTTGCACACAGCGAGCTGGTGAGGAAACCGTGGGCTCTCTGGGCCTGCCCACGGACCTGGGACACCTTGTAAGACACCTCCCAGAGCGACTGCCCTGGCATTTCTTTTTATATCCAAAGCCTCCTGCGGGCCACTTTTTTAGGGCACGTACTCAGCCTTCCTCCCTAAGCCTCTCCTCGGCGTCCCCTCTTTTCTCAGAGGCCTCTCCCGAAGGCCCTCATGGCTTCCACCTCCCTCCTCTGAGCTCTGGCCCCTTCAAGATGCAAGCATTGGCCAAGGAGCGGGAGGGCTACACAAGAATCGGGGACCGGGCTCAGGGTGAGCCCATCGGTCTGGACCCAGCTCTACCTGCGTGATCTTGAAAGGTGCCTGATCCAGCCTGGGTCTCATTTTCCTTGTCTGTAAAATGGAAGCTCTCATTCTAACCACCCCCGCTGTCCTAAGTATTAACGGGAACATGCGAACCCAAAAGACAGTCGCCATCTCTTCACGTGACGGAGCATCCAACATTGCTTAACCTGTCCCGTGACCACCGACCGCCAAGAACAGACACAGCGAGCAAAGGAAAGAGAGTATTGAAAGCAGGACGCTGCCCAGCCCTTCTTATATGAAGGTCGCCGATCCCGTTACCCTACTCTGTGGGGTGGATTCTTCGCCTCTTTCCGCCCAGTTACGTTCCCACCGTTCAGCGTGATATGTAGCAGATGTCAAAGCATGGCGAAGGAAGATGGCAGAAGCTTGGTCCTCAAGAACTTGCAGACCTCCAAGTGGGCACTAAGAGTGAGAGTTGGAGGGTCAGATATTCCTGGGTGAGGCGTGCCGTCGCCATCGAGTTGTTCATCTCATTTCCTGCACCTGCAAACTGCAGTCGCAGTCAAACTTCCCACGTGGGGAATGAGAATTCGAGGAGAGAATGTGGACAAAGTGTTAACGTCTCACCCAGCACGTAGAAAGTACTCAGAAAATGCTCGTTTTCATCAGACCCTCCAAGGAAGGTGATCAGCCGACCAGTGAAGGTGATGAGGATGGTACCCGTAATTAACAGCATAAAACAGCCCTCTCAAGCGAAGAGAATGCGCAAGCCTCACTTAGGAATGGTGAACTCAGCTTGAGTTCTATAAATGAAAAGAAGTTCCCGATTTAAAATGCTCCTGCTGTGGGTGGTCTAGCTGTACTTGCTTATCTGGACCCCAGTTGGAGGTGCTTTTTAAATATTATTTAGTTCATGATATGTGATGAATGCAAAAGTAGCGTGACCATGCAAAGTGGGAGAAATCAAAAGAGAGAGTCTTTATGTGAAAAGTGAATTAAAATGGTGAATGTCACATGGCTTATGCGGCATGAATTTCTTAACAGCAGCAACATTGTGGAAGATAAATAGGGAACCTGTTGTATTTGAAAAGTATGGTCATTGTGCACCAAACTCATTCATTTATCGAAAGAAGAGGACAGTACCTGCCAGACGCTGGGCTAGGCCCAGGGACACATGACACAGAGGGCAGCTCCCTGCCTCTGGGGCCTTACAATAGGGTAGAGGGAACACATATTCTACAATAGTCACACAAAAGCCGGGCATGTAAATGAGAGTTGTACGTTGAGATGTACACGACACGTTATGCAGACGCTGGGGGCCAAGTCAGAAGCCCCTCAATTTCTTTCATGCGCCTTTATGTGGAACCCCGATGAGGGCTCACGATATCGTCCGTACCCTTCATGGACCAGGAGACAGGCAAAAGTGATGCAGGTGTGGTGGAGGTCACAGGAAAAGGACTGGACAGATCCAAGAGGGAGTTTGGAGAGAAACTCTCCAAGATTGGAGATGGCTTGGTTGGTCTGGGATGGTCGAGGACGACCCCTGGACTCCCCTGCTGCACAGCTGGGTGAGAGAAAGGGCCAGCGATAAAAGCAAGGAAGCCCCGGGAGGTGGAGACTTGCAAAATAAGAGTTAGGTTTTTGGACATTTTAATTTTCAGATGCTTGTCAGGCATTCAGTTGGAGAATGATTGATGCCACCCTATACAAGGACTATCCATGCAACCACCAGTAATATTGCAAGTCAACCTGCCAATCAGGTGTCATACATATTGAGCCCTCTACGCAAAAAAAAAAGAGGCTAGAGCTTCAAATGAAAAGACCTCAGGAGCAGACACATTTGGCTCCTTCCTCTATTGTCCATTAGCCATGTGACCTCTGAAGGACAGAGCTTCACTAACGTGTAGAAATAATTTCTGTGTCACTGAGGGGCTTGGAGAATGAAAAGAGAGAGAAAACGTTCTAATTCCAGACACTACCGTTCCACTATTTCCCTTGTCCGTTTTCTATTTCCCTCTCTCTCTCTCCTGTTGCCCTGTTACTTGGCGATGGGGCTGGAGTGAATTACAAAGACATGTAATTAAAGATCATTGAAATGGTTATATAATGTTAAAAAAAAAATGATGTGCTTTACTCCAAGCTCCTGTTTCAGGTGGATGAGAGAGAGAGAGAGAGAGAGAGAGAGAGAGAGAAGAGAGAGAGAGAGAGCGCAAGAGGTTTATATAGCTAGACATACAGGTACATTAGGTAGATGATACAGGTGTAGATACAGACCACATGCTCTCATATTATTTCCTAGCTCCCTGTAGTCGTTATCTTTCCAGCCGTTTCCTTTCCTTTTTCTTCGTCTGAGCATCTGAGGCAGAGGCGACGTCTCTCTCCTCTCCCACCCGTCTCTGGTTTCCAGCTTCTGCTTTACCCGCTGCTGCCCATCCTACAGCAGAACGCAATTAAATGACAACCTACAGAGGACGCGTACCTTAGGCAGCCTGGAAATGCTGTTCGATCAATGCACTCCGGGCAGGGGTCACTCAGACGGTGCTTATATCCTGTAGACTTCTTCAGGAGCTGACCTCATCTTGTTGACCCAAAAATAGCTAGACCTCAGGAGGAGCAGGAGGTAGATGGAAAGCCGGAAGAGAAGGCTGTCATTATGCTAGGACAGGAAATGAAAGTGGATCGGGAAACGCTGATTCCCCAAAGAATCATCTGGCTCCATGGATGGGGCATGGTGGAGGGGGGGTGGCATTTCTCTGTGTTTCTCTCTTCTACTTTCCGTAAATACCTTGATCATAGCTCTTATTCATTTGCCCGTCCATCTATTCATCCATTCAGCGGATGTGCACGGGACAGGTGTGCACGGAGGTGAGCCTCAGCCTCAGTTCTGCTCACCCATTTGAGGAACTCCCCAATGTGGCATACATAGGGCAATGAGGCTCATCTGGCTTGCAGTAGGCACCCCATACATGTGGTTTACTGATGTAATTACTAAAAAAGCGCATGAATGTATAAATAAATGAGAGGATGGACAAATAGGTGAACGAATGAATGAATGAATGAATGAGGAGGGAGGCTGGGCCCAGCCTGTGAGATCGTGTGGGCAGGAAGTGGGAATGTGGGATATGAGGGGAGAGGATGATAAGCCTTCCCAACCCCACTGTGTTGCTATAATTGATTTTATTGGCTCCTCCCTTCCTAGAGTTCACAGTCTATTTGGAGAGCAAGTGTCTCCATAAGTTCTGAATCCGCGAGGCACAGCTCAGATCAGGGTGCGGCTTCGAGTGAGAAGGAAGGGGCGCATCACTGATTAAGTAGCCGGGGTTGTCAGCCCAACTCCTCCACCCCACAGCTGTGAGAACTTGGGCATCCGGGGAGCTCCAGGGTCTCTGTTTTCTGCCCCACCCCATGAGGGTCGTGACGGCCTCCCTCTGCGTACCTCACAGAGTAGCCGCAGAGTCCAAACGGGGCACGTAAAAGTCAGAGTAAGTTGCCGATCATCCAGTGCTATCTACAGGCGACCTCGTTCAAAAGACACGAGCAGGCTTAGGAGAACGGACAGAAACAAACCCAGTTCAGCTCAGGTGCTTAATTTTTAATCGGCGTCCACAAGGCCGAGGGATTTTCATACGAGATGATCCGCGTCCCGGGTGGGGACCCTCCCCGCGTCCCTTAATTGCTGTCACTCTGTGCGCGTTTCTGACTCCGAGCCGCCCGGCTCTCAAACACCGCGCATGCGCAGGGTGGGCCGGCCGCGCCCGCAGCAACGCGTGGGGCCCTTTATTATTTTCACAGTTTCTATGAAATATTTCTGAAGCTTTGGGGAAAAATGGATGCCCGGGGCTTCCTGCGGAGGCTGTGATTCCGAAGCCCTGAGACAGCATGTGACCCTGCTTCCGAAAGGCCTTGCTGCGGAGCAGGCCGGGCAGGAGCCACTGTCCCCTCGCGGCCACGCGCCTCGCCCCGCGAGCTCCGCGGTTTGGAAGGTGCAGCCTCAAAACCTACTGGGGCTCATGAGACACTGGGATGGGGAGGGGGAAGTCTCCTCACAGAGAGGTGAAAGCCCCTGAGGCTGGCTAAACGCGACACCTTGAGCTGAGGCTTTGTAGGTCTGGGTGTCCTGTCCCCTGTCACAGTCTGGACAGATGCTGGCGCCTCCTTGCCCCTGCTCCGTCTGTCTCTGCTTCTGTCTGGGGCTGTGGGTGCAACACCAGGGGGGCCTCCCAAAGGAGCACCCTTTTGCCCGGGTCCTCAGATTGCTGGTGTGTGGTGGAAAGGTGACCTACCCCATGCCTCGTCCCTAACGCCCAGGTTAGCTCTAGTAATACCCACCCGTTGTTGAGCGAGGCTCTTTGCACAAGCCTGTGAGCAAGGCAGGCTCTGTCTCCACTGAAAAGTGAGAAGATGAGTCCATCTCCTCCCGCCCCCAGAGCCCTGCCGCCCCTAGACAGCCCAGCGGGCTTTTGTCCCCCGCTCCATTCTGCAAAGTCCCAAGCGTCTTTCTGGGGCTGTCATATCCTGGCGAGCAACTGAGAAACAAACCCTGCCTTTTAGAAACGTAACATTAATCTAGAGAGAAAAGGAAAAGTAAATAATCTCACAAATACGTATTTGCAAACTACGATACGTCCAGGGACAGCTGTGGCAGGGGCGCTGGTGTCATCTGAGTTAGAATGTAACCTTGAGTTGAAATCTGAAGGACGATTGCAAGACTAAGCAAAGAATGAAAATAAATAAACTTCCTGTCTGAGAGAACCCCTTGAATTTGCAGGAATCACAGCCCTTTTTGAGGCAATGTCGGGTCAGCGTGGCCCGAGCAAGGGAGGAAGATCGGGGTAACGCTGCAGTGGCCCCCTGGAACCATGCAGGTCCGTGTGGCCTTTGCTCAGAGAACAAGACCCTGCACGTTTCTAGGCACAGGATTTATGGAAAGAAATATTCATTTGCAACGTTTCTGCAGGTTCTTGTCTGGAAATGGATTGGAGGAGGGTCAAGAAGGGGTTGTGGGAATGTCAGCCAAGTGAGAGCCGGGGGCGGGGTGCATGCCTCATCCATCTCATTGTCTGAGAGACCTTGTGCCCTGTGTCACTTCTCCAGAAGCAGAGCTGGAGACGGGAGGTGCGCCTGAGTAGCTGGCCAGGGCGTGGTGGCAGGGGAGGCCTGCAGGGGGCGCCTCACCAGGCCAGGGGCACCTACTGGCAAAAGGCCATCCTTCCGAAGGGGATGCAGATGTGAGCTGTTAGTGGTCACTCCCCAGCCGCAGGAGGGGGGTGCACTGGCCCAGGAAAGAGGGTCTGGTGGGGCACCGGGGACATCTGCCACAACTCCAGCCGTGGACCCAAGCGGTAATATTGTTCGAATAGGTGAATCAAGCCCAACTTAACACTGTACGTAGCTGTTATCAAGTAGGTGACCACACAGAGTAACAGGAAGAGGCACAAAAGCCACAGCGCTCAGGTTTAGTGCCGGTCCTACGGGAAGAAGGTAGAGGCAGGAACCGCCTGCCCAAAATGTACACCTCTTAGAGATGAAAAAAAGAATTAGACCATTGCCCTCAGAGAAATCCTCGTTTCATAGATGTAGAAACTGAGACCTGGGGGGCTCTCGTTCCCCAAGACTCTGCAAGGACTGAGGCAGAGCTGCCCCAGAATGAGCCCCTGGTGGCTGCACAGTACGTGAGCTCGGGCAGAGAGGCCTGGGTTTGCAGACAGCGTCACCGCCCGCCTGCCAGAACGCACGGACAGGTGGCAGGTGTACCCCAAACAGTCAGGAGACGAGACTCCCCCATGCCCACATATTTCTGTGAAGATTAACTTCCTTGAGCAGCTGAGGTGAACGTGCCTGGAACAGAGCGGGTCGCAAATGTTGGCTTCTTTTCCTGTAAATGAGATGACCCTTCTCCGCAGATTAGAGCCCCCTCCCCAACTCCAAGCCAGCCCTCGGTGATGCTGTGGGAGTTTAAACAGTTACAGACGCAGCGTGGCATTAACAAAAGGAAACAGGCTTCTCTCTGTCTCTGTCCCTCTGCCTGTCACAGCGTGCACGCACACACACACACATGCACACGCACACGCACGCCCTTAGTACAATAAATGCCTGGCTCTGCATTTCCAGCGATCGTAAGCGATCTCACTGGGTGTAAAGGGAACAGTCTACCAGAAAGAGAGAGATGAGCCCGGAAGAGCCAAGCTCAGCGGAAAAGCAGCAAGAGAAGCAAACTCAAAGTGTTAAAATGAGCTCACGGTGGCGTCGACCTGTCACGTGAGCCTCGGCTCGCTCCCGTTATGCGGGTAACACCCCCCCTCTGCAGAGCGGCAGGCAGTTCTGCTTTCTGGGCTGGAATCCCCCTGTAAAGCCATCCTCAGACCCTGCCCCACATCCCCAGGGCCGGGCTGGCTGGTCTCGGAAGAGTCTTGGGTGGTTTTACAGCTCCCTACACAGGAGATCTCCGGGTTGAGGGCACCCCGGAGCTGTGTTCGTGGTGTGCCTGGAGCTCGTGGGGTGGCAGACACGTTCATGTTCACAATATCATGATGGTCATTAAGTTACCACCCGTAAAACTACAGCACCTCATCCTTCTGGAAGCTGCCAAGAAAGACAGCATCCTGCCATCAGGGAAGTAGAACCGAGGGAGGCTCGAGTCCGGCCTGGGCTCGCCACGAGCTGGGGTGGAGACCTTGGGACCCCCACTTCCAGTCCCCATGCCCAGGGCGGTTTCCCCAACACTAACAAGGACTTTGGATGGAGTCACGTTCCCAGCGTGCGTTCCTCTGAACAATAGTCGCCAGCATTCTCTAGAAGAAGAAATGGGCTGTTTCATATCCAAATAATATGGGAAGCAGGACAAACTCTTTCGACTTTCGTGACACTTGCCAGCATATTAAAGGTACTGAGAAGTCCTGCAGGAAGTATGCCCGCCGTGTTCGACGTCCAACGGGCTCAACAAATCCACTGGCCAGCGGAGCATCTATTATGTAATCCGTTTTGAAGTTACAGTCCAGCAAAGCACAACTGTGCTCGCCGATCCCAGCGTTTATTGACGCGCCCCGGCTCCCACGCTCCGAATGACTCAAATGCTGTAAACCCGCTCAGGCCGTCCCCTGTGCCACCCTGGACGGGGAGCAGAGAAAGCGCGCCGGACGGCTGTGTCGTCCCGTTGCACAGAAATTCGTGTCTTAGGCGCATTCCACACCCCACGTGTCCGGGGAGACACGTACTTTGCTGAGTGGGACATTCAACCGCTCTCCTCCCTCTTCACCGTCCTCCTTCTTGCCCTTTAAATCCAGACGTCGCCGTCCTCACCGAGGGTTCCACTGACGGTCTTCCAGGACCGGATCCCCTCTGCAGGGGCCGGACAGCCCACGTCACAGCACCTCCGCACCGAGCTGGAACCGCTTGTCCGTGGGTCTGTCCTCCCTCTAAACCGGGACACCCTAGAGGTCAGGGCACAACTATTTTTAAAGTATTACACCAATATCAATACTTAAAATTCATCGAGTATTTATAAGGCGCAAGGTGCCATTTTACTTAGTCATCTCGAGGGTCCGGTGACCGAGGGACAGGGACTGTGTCTGATTTACAGACGAGGAACGCGAGGCTTGGGATCGGGCACCGATCCTTCCTGAGTCCACACAACCACCAGGTCAGGGGCTGGAACTTGAACCCAGGCAGGCGGACCCCAGAATTCTTACTCCGACCACCTATTATACTCGCCCAAAGGCACTGTCGAGGCACGCAACAAATACCTGTTGAAAGAAGAAATGAGTGAAGCTTTATTAAAGGGTCTGCCTACGAGGGGGCTCGTCTCTTCCTGTGTCCTGAGTCTCGGAGCTGGCTCTCAGTTAACCCTCTCCTACCCAGCTGTCTGTCTCTAAAAACCCTTAACGTCAGGAGCTCATGAAATCAAGTACTGAACTAATTGAGTCAAGGAGAGTCTCTGGAACGGGAACCGTGTACAGTATAGATATTTTAATAACTTTATGAAGGTCTACCATGCGTGATAAAAGTTATTCAACTGTACACTTAAAATCGGTGAACTTCACGCTATAGATTCTAATACGCAGCTGTCCTCTGGCTCCCGCTACCAAACTTTGACGAGCAGTTTCAATGCCAAAGTCATGCCGTTTCTCAATAGAGAGCTGGTGGAAGCCTCCGGCACGTGTGGGGGAGACATCTGTCCTGCGATGCGAAGGCCCCTTCCTTCCCCACGGTATTTCACCCAAGGGTCGTGCCGAGACCCTGTTCGGTGGGCTCGGGGCCCTGGCACCGGTGCCACAGGCAGCCACGAGCTACGGCATTCGGTCACGTGTCCTCACAAATGGCAAGCTCTCAGAGGAGCCCAAGAAAAACTGGAGAACGAACAGTCACATGAGTACCTGTAGGGAACGTGGGGCTTGAAGTCGGATGCCCTGTGTTTGCCTCCCAGCATCACCCCGTTTAAGCTGGGCAACTCCAAGCCTCACTTTTCCCAGCCATGAAATGGGACTGGTATCTAGTACGAACCTGGGTTCTAGACTGGCGAGGCCTCTAACGATTCCTTTATTTACCAAATAAAGGAAGAGAGTTCCAGGACTTTTAAGCAGTTTCTGTTCCCTGGATTCTTTCAATGGCTAGAATTAAGGACTCACCTTTGCAAACAAAAGCTTCTTTTCCTAGTCTCTAAACAGCTATTGTTCCCAAACCACTTGCTTTGATGACCTAGATTCTGCATTCCAAGTCCTGTTTTGCCAAGATGAAAGGTCATTTGAGAACCCTTCAGAGGTATAAATTTCCTCAGCATCACAATCAGAAAACCCTGGACTAAGTGGCTCAGCACTGATCCGCTGTGAAAATCAGCGGAGTGTTCAATTACCTGTAGGGTTGTTCACCGGTTACCTGCGGCCCAGCCTCTAATCATGGGACAATAGCCTGCTGACAGGAAATTCTTCACTGCACAGAGACAAAGTTCAGTGGGAAACTGCAGACCCCAGACCCCAATTAGAAAGTGCCGTATCCTTCACTTGTCAATACGTGGTTATCTTTTTCTCGACATTTTGTTCTAAAACATCTTCCTGGAGAGGAGAATAGTGACAATTTACCTGACATTGGTTTAGGCAGTCAAAGAATAGAATGATTTCAAGGCCCAGAAAGTCCAGTAGCTAACGCTCCTGGGTCCTCAATGCGGATCACTTCCGACATGTGGCCCAACTCTGTGTAGCGAAGATTATACCCTTGACTCCAAGGACCCCATAATGAGAAGGCCCCAATGACACTTAGCTTTCTCAAATTGCATTATAGACTTATTCATCCACCCTTTATCCCACGACTGTTTAATAAATATTGATTTTTTGCCAGGAACTGCTCTTGGGGCTAAGAATTAGAAGCCAGTGAGATACAGGGTCCCGCCCCTCAAGAATCTCCCTGTCTCAAGATATATTGCTGCTTTTCTGCCCCCTCCAGGATTCTCCCAAGGGACAGATGGGCAAACAAGCCCGCAGTCACAGTTCCGTACATTAAGCCTTAGGAGAGAAGTAAGCACAGGACCACCAGAGCCAGGAGACAGCCACCGGAGGGGGCGGGTGGGCAAGACTTGCTCAAGGAGGCAGAATGGGATCTCAGTTTTGGAAGATGACTAAGAAGCAACTGGCCGAACAAGAGAAACTCCACGGGTTTGAGATGCTGTGTACCACGGGCACAGTGGATGGGGCGCCTTTATTGGAAAATGAAGTTGGGGTGGCTGTGGAGGTCAGCAAGAGCCTGGCCGAGCCGCTCTGGGTACAATCAACAGCACTTCTGAGACGCTTAAGTCAGTGTCTGAGAGAGTGACTTTATAATTGGACTTCTGTGGTATCAGTGGACACCCTGGGTACAAAAAAAAAATCGTTAAAAAGGATAAAACAGTTGGTTCCCAACTCTCCCCCCCCCAAAAAAAAAAGTCACAGAATCCTAGTAAAATGGTGCCCCCCGGGGACAGAGGCGCCTCTGGCCACTGCCTAAGGGCGGGACTGGGGTACGTAGCTGTCCCCTCCTGCAGGACCAGGCTCTCTTCACGGTGAGGACCTGTGAGCTCTGAGCTTCCGGAAAAGGGGGCAGATGTCAGAAATCAGAAGAGGCGCCCGGAGCTCTTCCCTTTATCTCCATATACAGAATTCCCCCCTCCGCCGTGAAAGCCAAAGAGGAAGAGGGAGTGTCCAGGCTAGAGAGCTCTCACATCCTCGTGTGGGAAGGAAACCAGGGCTAATTACTGAGGCTGCCTCTTTCCACAGCCCTGGGACACGGTTGGTGACTCTCCAGACAGGGAATGGGGGAAAGAATCCAGAGCTCGAGCCAAATAGGAATAAGCTGGGCTCACAGCTCCCCCTTGTCACTACAGGGCAAGGTGTTTTACCTCCACCGGCCTCAGTTTCTTCACCTGCAAAATGGGCCTCAGAACACCAGCAGTCTGGGAGGATGACCTGAGACTCTTCGTGTAAAGCGTGCTGCTGTTAAACATCTTTTTTATTCATTCGTGTTTTGACTTTTTGTTTGTTTTCTCGTTTTTGAAGATCACAGAATTCCATCCCAACCCATTCGTAATGCTGAACCCCTTCTTTCCTACCATGTTTATTTGCTTTCCTTGTCTTCCTTTTCTGGTTAACGCTCCACCCCCCACCCCACCCCCATGCCTGTGTTTCCTGCAGAAGTGAAGCTAATTCTTCTAATAACCAATGAGCCAGGCCATTGTCACACAGAGCAGCCACGGGGCTCTGAGAAAGACGGTAGCTCGGGATGCTTCGTTTTATCTCCAGCCAGCTTTTGACCACATTATGATTACCCAGACGCAGTCCCAAAGGCTCCATCCGTCTCCCATTAATGTCCGTTCCTGGTTTGCTGGCAGCAGCTCAGGAAACGAATGGGTTCGAAAACCTAAAGCTCCCAAAACCAGAGCTAGTTTGTTTTCCCAACAGGTGATTACTGCACTTAACTCTAATTCAGCAGGAAAAGGCTCTGGGGTTTGCCTTGGGAGAAGGAGTTACAGGGTTCATCCATGGGTATTGGTCTACCTGCAGGCGTAGCTGCAGAAGGACTAATCCATTATTATGTGTCCCACTTCAGAGATGAGAAACATGTGACTCAGGACAGTAAAATCATTGCCCTGAGTCAGAAACCCAGGGTCTAATCACAGATGCACCACATACCAGCTATTTCCGGCACCTAAACTGACCTCATCCTCCATAGAACACCACATGGCAATGGTTCGGGGTGTGTTAGCCAGTGGCGTTTTGGTAAATTTTATAAATGTTTAATAAACAGCTCTTTGGGGGAAAAATATGCATATATATATATATATATATATATATATATAGAGAGAGAGAGAGAGAGAGAGAGAGAGAGAGAGAGAGAGAGAGAGATGGATATACACACACAAGCTGGTTATAAATGTTAAAGATATAAAGGATGTGCAGTATATAATTTATAAATAACAATGACATGTGCAGTATTCTTTACTGTAAACTTCTATATAGTCCATTGGTTCTCATAGAAGGATTTCGATTTTTGCTGAACTCGTACGTCCCTACCCAACCTACGGCTGCAGTTGACATATGAGTACAGTTCTGACATCAATAGTGATGGACATTTTCCTTTACGTTCATGAGTAAAACAGATGCGATGCTCCCTGGTTTGTCAGTGATGTGAGCAGAGCGACTTCTGGGCCGAATCAGAAAATAGTGTGACTGCTGGGAAAACGTCCCCTCCGTTTTTGTGCTATTCACAGTGTTACCCCTACAGACACGACGATTAAATCCGCTTTATTAGCTTTCCCTCCATCCCTTTCGTAAGTGAGTCTATCGACAAAGCGAAAGATCGAACCCGGGCCTGTAGCATGTGGTGTCAATGCTCCCGCCGTGGCCGAAGTCACCCGCAGGGTGAAGTCGCTGAACGAGGAGCTGGGAGGAATCCGTGCTAGAATCCGCGCTAGCCTCTTTCCGTCACACAGACGTGGTAGACGCAAATAGCATCCAGACGACAGCTAATAACAAAGTGCAGCAAAATAATTAGGAAGTGATGCGATGCGAGTGTTTATTGCCTCTGTTTTTAATATAATTCATTCAATTGTAATTTTATATAATTTAATTTTTAATGACGGTGTTTAGCAACTAACTGGCTTTTAAAATCCCTGCCGTCTTAACAGCTGTGCCGTGCATTTCGAGCCACCCCAGGACGGCGGTGCCACCCCAGGGGGGACCACACTCGTGTCCCCTTCCCCTGGCAGGCCCGATGCTGAAGGTCCCATGACTGACTCTCTGTTAAACAAAATCCCCAAGCTTTCCCAAACTGCCAGTTACCAG
>CM053513.1:87932293-87966645 GCA_028627145.1 Eidolon dupreanum
TTTTTTTTTTAAATTGCTCTTTTAGCTTTCTCTTGGTTAGAATTTGCCTGGTATACAGTTCTCCATCTTTTTGTTTGTGATCTTTCTGTGTCATTTTATTTTAGGTATGTAATTAGCACATAACTGGAAGATTTAAACCAATTGGTATCTGCTCTTTAAATGCTAAGCTTACACCTTTGATATTAATTGTGATTACTAATATTTTTTATTTGCTTTCATATTATTTTGTTCCTCCGATTTGCCTTGCTTTTTACTGATTCTTGGCTTCTTTTCCTGCAGACACTGGGTTCATTTCTTCTTTATTCTTTTTTCTTTCTTGGAAGTTATACTATTCTCCCGCTGGTTTTATTTTTAAATAAAAGCATGCTTGAATTTTAAAACTCTAAAGTTCACATCGTCTTCCCAAACAATACAGAAAACATTTCAAATAAAATTTTAAAAGGAATAATGTCTTTAGAAATATTCCTATTTTAAAATCTTAAATTAGTGAGTGAAATTAACTTACTATGATGAATACAATTTAAGCTTTAAGTGATCAAACAGTTCTCTACAACAAACATTTTAATATACATAATTCCCTATAACAACAGTCTTAAGCTTGATGTTAAAAGCCACAACCCTTGGAACCATTAAAATAGAACTTTCAGTGTTTTGGGAGCACTGTTTCTTCTTCTTAGTAAACCTAGAGAGATACATGGCTTTTTGATAAACAGAAGCAGAATAAACGTGCACATACCTAAGTTACAGTAACTGGGACGTAAATATTTGCTAACGTTTTATATAGTATTCTGCCTCAAAAGGTACTGTGTCAAAAGTATCCTATTCTTAGTTCTTGTCAAGCTATTGACTAAGACTATAACTTCGGTTATATTTTCTAGAGTAAATTAAGACTTTATAGCTTGTGATTCTGCCTGCGCACTAATCACCCCTCTTCCATTTTATGTTATTATTGTCAAGTGTTTTATTTTCCGTTTTTCTACCCTCGAGGCTTTATAAATTTTTACAGTTATTCCTTGCTTTAAATTACTAAATTATTTATAAATATTTTTGTTTACTATCCCTCCTAATGCCTTCTTCCCTGTGGGCTTAATTTCCTAGAATTCAACTTTAGTTAGCATTTATTGGAATGAAATGGCATGCAGTAGAAATATGTTATTTTCATTGAAGTATATAGAAAAAAGACCACATCAAAACTTGACAAGTGATAGTATCCCAAAGCTTACATACCACATGAAATGAATACTTAAAAATCTATTGTTCTATCTTCTCTTTTAAAGAATCTTTTACCCAGGCATGATTGTGTAGCATCATATACTAGTCACTTGAAAAATAATGATTCACAGACCTGAGCAGATCTTTCCAACGTTAACGTATTTCATTACAAAATATTTTTTAAATCATGTTTCTAAGTACCACCACCGATCTCATCAGAAAAGTCTAACTATTAGGATGCTGTTACATCAAGATGGCAGAAGCAAGTTTTCCCAAATTCCGATCTGCATTTGAAAAGTCTAACTTTATAACTGGCAACAAATACTGCCAGTTGTTTTCCAGGAAGTAACAGGCTCATTTCGTTTATTTCGAATAAAATATCCACCAAAAGCCTGAGTATGAATAACCATAGCTTGTCAGTCATGTTTCAGGTTAAAAATGCGATATTCCATTAAAACAAAATGTTATTCTTTCAAGTTAAAAAAAAAATAGTGTTTCCTGAGTTGGGAACAAGCTTGGCTTGTATAAGAAACTGAACAAAGTTTATTATGGCCAGAAAAAAAAATGAACGATGGGGTGTGGGGGGTGGATGGATGGATGGATGGATGGGTGGATGGGTGGATGGGTGGGTGGGTGGGTAGGTGGATGGGTGGATGGGTGGGTGGGTGGGTGGGTGGGTAGGTGGGTGGGTAGGTGGGTGGGTGGATGGATGGATGGATGGAGAAATCAAAAAAGAAAGATTATTCAGAGCTTTATCAACAGAAGTCAAATTTTTGGGTTTTCCTCCAGGTGTACAGGAAATTATGGAAGAATTTTTACCAGGGAGAGTAGCGAAATCAGAGTTCCTTTTTTTTTAAAGATGACTCTGGATGCCCCAGAGAGAAAGAGACAGAAGTCGAAGCAGGGGAAGGGCCCAGAGGAGATGACCGGTGGGGTGACCACGAAGGCTGCCACCAACCCGGGGAGGAGTGACAGGCGACAGCTCCTCGTTGGAGAGAGCCAGTCTGAGACAGGAACAACGCTGTGTTTTAATGTGAATTTGTTTTGCCCAGATCATAAAGAAAGCACCCAATCGCTTCCTCCTTCCGCGTGTCAGTCTCCAGCCAGCTACAGCCCTAAGGAAAATTCTCGTTGCTATAAAAACATGAACTGGAGGAAACCTTTCCCCACGAGGCCCGATGAAAAGGTAAGAGACACGTCTCTGCCTTGTCTTTCTAGATAAACTCAGCCCCTACGGAGAGCTTTACGGATGCCCCAAAGGGGATCCTCGTGATTGACTTTCATTTTTTTTCCCCTTCTGACTACATATTACTGAGTTTTAGTATTTTTAAGTGTTTTGCTGCATAACATTTTATGTTGCTCTTTTACCAGATTCTTTCGTCTGCATACTATAGTCCCTTCTCTTCACGAGGGATGCATTCCAAGACCCCCAGTGGATGCCTGAAACCACAGATAATACCAAACCCTATATACACTATGATTTCCCCTATGCGTACCTATTTACGACAAAGCTTAATTTATAAATTAGCACAGAGATTAACAACAATAACCCATAATAAAATAGAATGGTTGTAACAATATACTGTAATACAAGGTCAAACAATTTCCTCCAAAGGAGGCCTCGCATGAGAGATTACGTTGAACCCAATCTTGATGGATGAGAATGGCAGAGCTGAGGGTGGGGCGAGCAGGAGGGATTGCGGGCAGCAGGGCCAGCTCGTGTGTATCCACAGAGTGACAAGCACATCTGGCCAGCCAGACCCACGTCCTCAGGCCGGGTGGTGGCAGGAGTGAGGCCGCAGAGTTAGGTGGGAGCTGGCTCAGGGCACTCACACGTGCTTGGTGCGGCCACCATTGGAAGAGTGAGCTTTGTGCTATGAGGACAAGAGATTCAGACTGAGAGACCAAAGACCTGATGTCACATCCCTAGCACCTGCCAACCAGGTGACCGATGTTGACATGCCTGCCTCACAGAGCTGTTGCCGAGATGGATTGGGATGAGGAGGAGGAGGGGCCGTGGGTGTGTGCATTCATGCAGGGGACTATTTAATAATATGCAGACCCACTGTGCATCTGACCGTCCTTCCTTTTCTCTGTGACGGCAGATTTTATAATCAAAAGAAATCGATCGGTATAAATAAGAGCGTGGCATGAGGATAAAGCCAGGCAGACTAGGGTTCAAATCCCAGTCCCACCATTTGTGACCTTAAGCAGGGGCATAAGGATGTTCTCAGGCTGCACCTGTCGGCCCCTGCCTGCTGTTTTCGTTATTACGGCAGCATCAGCTTCCCAAATAACATCCCGCGTTCAGCAGGTGAAGACTTAGAAAGCATCGCTCGCTGAAGCCTTTATTATCCATCTGAGCATAAAGGCCTTTCCTGGTAGATGGAGAGAAATTTCTGGTTACTTTCATTGGCAGACAGACTCTGTCATGCCAGTTTCATAATTCCCAAGTGGCAGTGACTTTTTCTGTCCCCAGATCCAGGGACAGAGTTTTTGAACTATCAATCAAACGGTAATTTTGGCACAGGTGGAGCGAAAGTAAATTTCCATTAATTAATAATTAGTACCTCCCCTTTACTCCAAAAGAGTCCTCATGTGACCTATCCTTGCAGGACATCCGCCACAGCAAATGGTACATCGGAGAGTACAGCCGCCAGGCGGTGGAGGAGGCGCTGATGAAGGAGAGCAAGGTGACTCATCCGTCGGGGTCCACCCCTCACGGCTTTCTATCCGCGGGTTACGGGCTGTAATGGGCAGGGTGCTCTGACGTGTCGGTTCTTGCACCACCTCGGGTTTCTCCACACGAGGGAGTTGTCATTGAAAAAGGCATTTCAAACAGAGTCTTAGATCTGAGACTTGGTTGTGTCCCTTTTCAGAAGTGTGACTTTCACATGTTCCTCAATATCATTAAGAGTCCGTTTCTTGGTTAAAAATCAACTCTAAGGAACTATTTTGAAGATGGAATGTGGAAGGTGGGGTCGAAATGGAGGTCAAAATGGAAGATGCCTTCCTTTGTCCGCTTTCTTTACATTTCCTGTCCTCACAAAGGTCTGCCCAAGGCCCGGCTGGGTCTTTATGTCTGGCTTCTTTGGGGAAGGAACAGGGACTGTGAACGCTGTGATAGTCAGGATGCGAAAGGTTATGCTGCAGTAACAACCCTAAGATCTCGGTTGCTCAGCATAATTAAACTATATTTCTTGCTTGTGCTCCATGTGCAAGATAGGTGTGAGTGAGTAGGTGGGTAGACCCAGACTGCTGGAGGCTCCATCTCGGTGTGTGCTTACACCGATCACACTCTGGCTCCTAAGACAGCCTCTCAAAAGTAACATGCTTCATCTCTGCTCACATTTCTTTTGCCAGAGTCACATGACCAGACCTAACTTGAGAGGAAGTGGGGAAGTAAAAACCAACCATGTGACCAAAGAGAGAGAAAAACTGGAATATTTGCAATCAGATCAAATGATTACTATAAGCATCATCACAACTAGCAATTAGCTATTACACAACTATGCTGCTACATGCAGAGAACTATACTAGATTGTTTAGAAGGAATGGCTCTCAAGGCCATGCACACCTATCCTCAACTAACAAGGACGATGGTCGCTGTTGAAAGAGGAAATGTAAAAATGACTCAGTTAATTAATGGATGAGTGGATAAATGAAAGGTCCCCCATAAATTTAATAAAACCTTACTCTCAGAATCGACATTATAAAATCCAATAAAGTATGGGTAAGTTGCTATGAAAAATAGAATAAAGCCCCCCACAAACAAGATGTCCACACCCTGATCCCCAGAACCTGTGAATATGTCACCTTACATGGCAAAAGGAATTTGCAGATGTGATTAGGTTAAGCATCTTGAGTTGGGGGAATTACCCGGATTGCCTGAGTGGGTTTAATGCATCAGAAGAATCCTCATAAGAGGAAGCAGGAACGTTGGAGTCAGACACTCTGGCACCCCTGGAAGCTGGAAAAGGCAAGGAAGGGGATCCTCTCCTAGAACTTCCAGAAGGAACTGAGCCCTGTTGACACCCTGACTTTAGCCCAGGGAGACCCAAGTTGGAATTTGACCTCCAGAACCATAAGAGAATAAAAATGTGTGTTTTAGTGTAAGTTCACAGTAGGAAATGAATACAGTTGCTCACAGAGTCTCTTGAACCTCTTAGAAATAAATTGGACTACCTCATTTTCCAGATGGGGAAAGTGAGGCTAAGTCTACCTCATTTTCCAGATGGGGAAAGTGAGGCTAAGTCAAGGTCTCTCGGTCACAACGTGGAAAAAGTCGCAGAGCCTATATTCGGGATCAGAGCTCTTCACAAAATCACAGCTGCCTCTAGCAACCAGTATCGTCCTTTCCATTCTAGATGGGGACCAACTGATTAGCCATGCCCGGTTAGGGGAGTCACTTAAGGAATTAGACCCCAATTCCCTCGCCTATAAAATGCAGATAAAACACCTCCTCGAATTTTATATTAAGGTCAACTATTGCCATCTCCCCACAGAGAAGCTCAGTCTATTATGCTAAAAGCCTCTCCTGCTCAGAGCCTCCCACTCTCTCCAGAACGATCCCTGAGTACCGGGCAGAACAGGAAATAAGCCACCGCGGGCAGGTGAAGGGCGGCAGGTGCGAGGAGGGAGGAGGCTCCTCCACCCGCCAGCAGGCAGGACGGTGCCCTTGAGGACGGTGCCAGAGCCAGGCTCCGGGGGCCGGAGACTGCAGGAGGGACACGGGACAAGACCTCACACAGCGTGGTGCATTTATCCACCAACGCCATGCCAAGTTGTGGGCACGACACTGAGGCCCGGGCGGGGTGCGTCGGAAGATTTGGAGAAGGGGGTACCCTCACCTGACTGGTACACTTCTCAGAAAATAACAAGAACCCTCATGCATACTGGCACGCAGTGAATACTGAGTTACGTTGAATAAAGAACGGGTTTGCCACACAGAAGCGGTGGGGGACTCTCACACACGCGAGCATCACCATAGCCACCAGGCCAGGGTGGGACGCCGGCATGCCCGGGGCAATAACTGTCCTTCCCCTGTGCTTCAGGATGGCACTTTCCTGGTCCGAGACTGCTCCACGAGATCCCGGGCCGAACCCTACGTGCTGGTGGTGTTCTACGGGAACAAAGTCTACAACGTGAAAATCCGCTTCCTGGAGAGGAATCAGCAGTTTGCCCTGGGGACAGGACTCAGAGGAGATGAAGTGGGTACCACATAACCGCGACTCCTTTCCATGCCAGACACAGACGTGGGGGGCGTGGGGGGCGTTTGGGGTGGCGGGCCCAGGCATCTCCACATTCACCCCCACGAAGGCAGGATGGGGGAAAGAGTGCCACCTGGCAGTGGGGAATGTAATTAACCCTCCCACCCCCCACCCACAAGCATCTCTATGCGTGACTTACATACACCTCAACCCCAGGCCAGCGGCCAATCCTGACCGGTCCATGCGCCCCCTATGCAGTTCGACCATTGAAGGAAACTCACTCCCCAAGACATCTAAATTCTGCCTCCCAGGAAGCCTCCACTGACGCGCACGTTAATGGCACATTCTTTCCCACCCCACTGCAGGGACTGGTGACAACATCCGTTAGCATTAGAAATCGGTAGGGTGGTGTCCCCAAACTGAAGGTGAGATTATCCATAGCGCTCAGAGCTACCTGCGGCGTGCCTGGTCTGGGTGCAGACGAGCCGACGGGGGGTTAGGTGAAACAACCAGCCAAGCAAAGCTTTCATTCATAGCTGTATCAATGAGTCGAAGAGGGAGGAGGTTGATGTCCACTGAATATGTGTATGCTAAGCCTGGTCTGTCTGCCTGGTCTCATTTTAGTTTCCCACAACTCTTTGTCATAACGATTGTCCCAGTCTTGGACGTAGGGAAACTGAGACGCGGAAAATTAGTAAATGGCTAGAGATACACAGGTAGTAAGTGAAGGGCGAAGACAGCCTGCTCCTTCATCTCTTCTTCTCAGAAGCAAAGGGGGCAGGGAAGGGGGGAGGGAAAAGCAGGGGTCAGTCTCTGAGTCACCATTCACCCAGTGGGTGAGCTCCTGCCAGTCACTTCACTTCCCTGCACTTGACTTTCCTCAAATACAAACGTTCTTTTCAAGTCTAGATTCCTATAATTCAGGCATTCCCTTTTAGCCTCCCCAGACCTCAGTTTTATTGGTTGGTATCTATATTACGAATTAATTGTATCCCCCCACCCCTCATCTCATATATTGAAGTCCTAACCAACCCATACCATCAGAATGGGATGGTATTTGAAAATAGTTTTCGAAGAGGCGATTAAGGTAAAATGAGGCCACTGCGGTGGGCCCTAACCCAATATAACTGGTGTCCTTATAAGAAGAGGAGATGAGGACACAGACAGGCACAGAGGGACGACCACGTGTGGACACGGGGAGAAGACGGCCGTCTGCAGGCCAAGGAGAGAGACCTCGGGAGGAAGCAACCTGCTGACGCCTGGGTCTTAGTTAGACTTCGAGCCTCCAGAATGTGAGAAAACAAATGTCTGTTCTTTCAGCCTCCAGTCCTCCCCCAGCCGTGGTGCTTTGTTAATGCCGCTCAAGCAAACTAATACAGTAAAAAAAAAAAAAGAAAGAAAAAAAGAAAAAAAACAGAACTTTCACCAAGTATCTATTGCTCTTCAATAGATATCAAAATAAGGCGTGTTGCCACAGCTGCCCAGATACTTCGGGCAGGCACATCTGTGAAAATCCTTCCAGCGGCGTGTGAGGATTCCAGCACAAACCCAGTGTCTGGCCCAGGGCACTTTTCTGAGAATCGCATGTGGCCAGAGAGGCATGGTCAGCACCGGCCAGGCTGCCACGGGGTCAGGTCGCCAGCCTTTGCTACAGCCTGGGCAAGTCTGGGCACAAATGAGAGCATTGATGAATAAATGGATCAACACACAAATCTGCCAAATACAGCCAGATTGTGTTACATCAAAACTAAAGAAAAAAGTAGCCAGTTCTCCCTTTGGTGATGAAAATTAGTGAGTTATTAAAAAAAAAAAAAACAAAAAAACAAAAACAAAAAACAGAGCACTGCCTGGAACATGTCGAGTCCATGACAAGGGCTTGTTATTATATTTTCATTCTGGCTGAGTCATTTTGCGAACTAGGACATAGTTCCCGTCAACTAGATGCCAAGGCTTAGTGGACTTTCCAGCGCAATAGCCCTTTCTCTTTCTACCTCTTCTTTCGGCTCATGAAATTTCTCATTTAAAAAAAAAAAAAAAAGTTTAATGATTTTTAAATGCTCAAGATTAAGGATTTCCTTCCCCTTAGAGAACACAGAAGACAGAAATCCTGTGCCAGCAGAGCTTTCTGTGGACTGCCATGTAATTTGCGATCTCATTTGATCCTCAAAAAATTCTGGAGAAGAGCCATTACTGAGCCCTCTTAAGCGTGAGGAAAACTGACACCTGAAGAGCCTACATACAGCCTTTTTTCCCAACAAGCCAAACTCTGGTCTGCTCATAAAAGAGGAGGTACAGCAATTCCGTGGTGACCTCCTCAGATCAGGTTGACCCAGGCTCACTGCTGCCTCAGCAGGTAGTCGGTTGTCATCTGTGACGGCCCACAGATTACATGACCAGCTTCCAGGTGAGCCGCTCTGATGCCTATCCACGGGGATCTCTGAAGGATTCAAATGCCCATTTCAAGAAGACTGTATCCTGTTGCTGAGTTTTCTCCTCCCATGCATCCTCCGAGCGAGAGGTTTGCGTTCCATGTGTTTACTTAATGTTTACTCGTGTTTACTATGCACGGGCGCTACTCCGTGCCGTCAGTGATGATTAACTAACTCGATCAATGTCATCCTCATGACAACCCCGTGAGGAGGGTGCTGCCAGCATCTCCACGGAACAGACAGTGACACTGCAGCGCAGAAATGTCACATGACTGGCCAGCACTTGGCAAACCTGAGGTTCCAGGGAGCCGGCAAAAATACTGACTTCCTCGGAGAGTCTCAGATGACACTGCGACCAAACATCGACAATCCGCAGCCTTGAGCATCGCTCGAAGGACCGTTCACACGCCCGTGAGGCTTCTTGTGTGCCAGGTGCTGGGTTTCCCTTCCTGCCTTTTCTGTCAACGAGCTGTGTCCCAGTCTAAGAGTGAGACAGTTTAGATTGCTCTCAGTTCCCTCGTGCCTGTCCCCGTGAGAGCCTTTTGCTTTGCTGGGCAAGAATCCCCATCTTGGGGAAAAAAAAAAAAAAAGATCCGTGAATTCCATACAGCAGGGCTCTGCTAAATGCAAGGTGGCTACTGGCTACTTCGTCTGCCACTTGAATAGAGAAACAGCACCTTATTCTGACCCTGCAGGGCAAACGCAGCGAGACGCGAGGTTCAAGGGTAGTTTTGATGTCGTGTGGCTGTTTGGCTGTCTGCACACTTTAGAATGTCACCACACCCACGATGCAGCAACATCTGTCTCAAGGGAGTTATTTCGAGTGTAAGATGAGATGGTGTAAATAGAGCACCAGACACACAGAGGCAGATGCTGGACAAGGATCGTCTTCCACCTTAAATGAGTCCTGAAATCCCTTTCATTAGACCTGTGTGCCCTGGGCACAGACAGGCAACAGCTCACACAGGGGCCGTGAGAGTTGCGAGCTTGACGAGGGCCCCCTGTAGGCACAGCGGGGGTATGACACCTCTCGCAGGCACAAACAGCGAGCAACCCACATATGCCGCGAAGAATAAGTCTGGGAAGGTCCATTGTGCTGCATATCAGGTGTTTGGACCATTCTGTTAGCCACGTGGCTAGAAGCATGTCAGAATTCAGATTTAGGGAGTACCCAGTGTATTCGTTTCTTGTGGCTGCTGTAACAAAGCACCACGAACCCGGTGGCCTAAAACAACGGAAATGTCTTCTCCCACAGTCCCGGAGGCTGGAAATCTGCAGTCGAGGTGCCTGCTGGGCTACGTCCCTCCTGGAGGCTCAAGGGAGGGTCGTTCCTTGCCTCTTGCAGCTTCTGGTGCCCGTCGGCAATCCATGGCTTCCTTGGCTTGTGCCTACATCACTCTAATCCCTGTCTCTGTGGTCACACTGCCAACTCTTCTTCCCTGCTTGTCTTATAAGGATACACGCAATTATTTTTAGGGATAGCCTAGGATAAGCTCCTCCTCCCGAGACCCTCGACTTAATCCCACTTTGTGTCATGTAAATTAATAGTCACCCTTTTGATATATAAGGTAATACTCAGATTGCAGGGACTAGGATGCGACATACTTGGAGGGACCACCATTCAGCTTACGACACTACTTTCTTCAGTTCTTGGCCGACCATTAATTTGACGCCTACACTGTGCTAGACTCCGTGCTCCATTCTGGGGACAGAGAGCAGAGTAAGATAGATTCCCTGTCACCCAGGGGCCACCAGTGAGTCTGTGCCTATCTATGCACGCACCTGAGCAGGAGACAGGTTGGAAATATTTAGCAACTGGCAGAAAGAAGAACTCCGGCCCCGCCAGCCAGAGGGCACCGCCATGCACGACCTGCAGAGCCCCAGGCGCTGCCTGCATCAGCCCTGCATCCAGCTTTAGGAATCGGGTCTCGACATTTCTGTGAAAGCCCGTAAAAGGGAGCAACCCAGTCATCGGGCCTTTTCTTGTCTTGCAAATGCTGATGATCGGTGGCTGAAAATTATGACAGATGCTTATTTGATAAATTAAACTTTGAACACGAGAAGACATGGACAATTAACCTACGGTTTGCTTCTCACTTCCCCTGTCTGCTTCTTGCCTCCCTCTCTCTTCTCATGTGTGTGTGTCTCTCTCTCTCTCTTTTCTCCTTTTACTCCCATGGGTCCACCCACACAGATTTATTTACCTTTCTGGCAGTGCGACATTGCCCACCATTGGTACATAGGGCAAAGGCAAAAGGTTTAAACGCATCTTAAGATCCAATATTAGGATGGCATTTGCTGTCCTCCTGAAAAAAATCATTTAATATAACAATAAAAGCTTCATTATAATCTTCTTATAAGTCTCCATAGGGTACTACGTCAGTTGTACACCTATCACCGCAAGTCAATAATAAGAAATGACAGTATGATTTATTGCTCCTCTCTTGCTTTCTTCTCACTACTTGTTAAAATGACAATTTCATGTAAAATGTCATCCACATAGTAGATTATTGAAACAATTAGCATCGAATCCATTATTTCAAGACCCTCCTAAAGGAAATACAAATGAGAACATGAAGCAAGCATTTTTCCCTCTGAAGATCAATACCAGGAAAGAGAATTTCCTTTGTGACATGTGTGTATGCCAATTTTGTAGAAGAATTCTACATGAAAAGTTTTTTCTTACAAATCATTTCTCGTTTCACCAAGTACAAAGAAAGAGAAAGAACACTCTGTCCTTACTTTATAACCAGACATGAAATACAAAAATTTCCTTTCTTCCTAAGGGCTTACAGTGATGATCAATAAACTTCTCCAGTGATTTCATTGCTCTTTCTTCATGTTCTTGGCGAATGCAGAAGGGAGGAGGACTTAGCGAAGCTCAACCTTTACTGAGCGCTCGCGATACCCGGAGCTGCCTTCTAAATGCTGTGTAGGTGCTACGTCAGCTCACGAATCCTCACAGGAGCCCTCGAGGTGGGCGCTAATGACACCCCCCCTGTTTGTAGAGAACCAGGGACAGAGAGTATAAGAAACTTGCCCGAGGACACACAGCTGGTGGATGAGAGAGCTGTGCTGGGAACCCAGACTTTGGGGCTCCCCAAACTCTTCCCTCACGACGACTGTAGCACACCAGTCACGGTCCAACTAGGACACCACCCAACCTCAGCATCGGGCAGAAACTAATATCTGCCGTACAGCGACTGTGGTGGACAGACAGCTCATCTCACTGAAAACTCTCCTAGATTCAGTAACAGGCCCAGACGGGCGAGTCACTTACAGATTTAATCAGAAATCTTTCAGCGGGAGAAGATTAAACCCAACTCCAATGAGCTTAGTGCGGAGTGGGGAGGGTTGTTGACTGTCCCCAGGAAGAAGAGGACCTGGGGACTCATCACTGTCAGGGGACTCGGCATCCACGTCTCCTTCCCCAAGCAGACCCCGCTGTGGCTCCCTTCCTCCATCCACATCATCGCCGCTCCCCTGGTCCGGCAGAGCACCAGGGTCACAAGCCACAGCCAAAGTTGTATCAGGAAAGAGCCGACCCGTGTCCAGAAAACCGATGCCGTGTCTGGCCCTGCCCTGCAGCTGTGTGACCTCGGAGCAGGTCGATCCCCTTCTCCGAGCCGCAGCTTCCTCGGGGAAGGTCGCTGCTCACCATACGAGGTGGCTCTGGAGCACCGATGCTGTAAAGTGCAGACAGCTGGTCACGCGAGCCCGTCCTGGTCATCTCGCAGTATTCCCTGCCCAGGACTCACCCCGGCTCAGCTCCCCGATGCTGTCTGTGCCGGTGTTCTCAACCGTCTTCCTTCTGCCCCTGCTTTTACTCTCCTTAAACCCTCCTTGTCCACTCATCTAGAATCTCCCAGAATGAACAGCCCATTTCAAGTCTTTGTCTTCGGCAAAGCGCTTCCTGATTCCCTTAAACTTGAAATCATGTCACTTTCCGTCGCTTTACCACAGCACATTATCTGTGCATCTTGAGAAACACACAAGTGGAATGGACTGCTGCTGCTTTCACAAGAGGCCCGGGGAAGGAAGCCAAATTGGCTAAGAGCTACCAGCAGCCCCGTGGCCATCGCCCATCACCCATCTTTCTGATTACACTAGAATGCCTTAGGAGAGAGGACTCTAGAGGAGGGAGCGTTCCCAGCATGCCTTTCCCACCATTTGCTAAGTCAAGGCCAGGCCTCGACATCTATATTTTGGTGGCCACAATCGTGGGCGAGGTGTGGGAGATGCCACAGATTCCTGAAGGAGACAGCCGTGCAATTAACTCATCTAAGTCATCTGAATGGCTTATAACAACAGGAACTTGTGAAAACAACAGTGACACTTGACCCTGTGACTGTGTGCCCCGATTCTGGTCAACACTCTGGTGAGAAGCTAAGAGAGTTGCTCTGGTTTCCCCCCAGTACCTTTCTCCCTCTTGTTATCTTATCATCCGTATCAGCCATCCTTTCAAGAGCTCAGACTGTCACGTCCATTTTTTTAAAAATCCCTTTGACACACCTTTACAGTCCAAAAATAGTTTAATGAGTTAACCTCTTTTCTGAGTAAAACTGACATCTGTACTTTATCCTACAGACACAAAAGATATCTAGGTTTTCATTAACTTTCTCTTCTGTGTTTCAGAAGTTTGATTCGGTGGAAGACATCATCGAACACTACAAGTATTTTCCTATTGTACTAATTGACGGGAAAGATAAGACTGGGATCCACAGGGAGCAATGCTATCTGACTCAGCCACTGTCCCTCCACAAACACTTCTCACCTGGGTAGCCTGGTCTTTGTTTTCGTTTCAGTGCAGGGGATCCAATGCCTCTATTATTTTTCATTTATTTCAAAAGATTCTTTTCTGTGGCTTTGAGGGATGACTTCTTTGACTTCGTAGAAGAGAAAAACTTTCTTTACTGGAAATTGGAAAATCGATCATGGTTTTGAAAGTGCAAACCACAAGGGAAATATTGATAAGATGCAAAAATAAAACCTAGCTTTTTAAAAGTATCTTCTAAAGAAAAACCTATCAAGACGATCTTTATGCTCGTGTTACGGACAAGCAGCAAAGGTCACAGGAAGCTGATGCTTAAGCATTTGCCGCTAGAGCAGGGCAAGTAAGATTCTCAAATCTATGCTCCTTTATAGGACCCAGTGTGGCCTTCATCTCACAAACGTTTGGACGTGTAAATTGACAAGGTTTTCATGATTCCTTCTGCTAAAGACGTGGGTGAATGTTGTTAGCTCTATTTTATTTGTAATCCTGAAAATTCAGTTATAGGAGGGAAATGTGGGATAGAAAAAAAAAGAGCACTTGTGAATATCGCTTTAAAGACAGAAATCAGACATGCTTTTACTATGGAGTGAGCTGGCCAGTCTCCAGTATACTGTTTAGAGTAGCTTTGAGACAAATGCAATTAGCAGCTTTGTAATAAGAGAGTACGCTTAAGCTGAGGGAAAGTACAATTCTTAAAAAGTCCATTTGTGGACTTCCATTCAAAAGAAAAGAAGAACTGCCCCCGAATTAGTGATACCTTACAGAAACATTGCACCTGTCACGATATCGTTCCCACTCAAGGCCAGGAGGGTCTAATTTTATTCCTGTTTCACAATGCAGATGAAGATATAGAGGCTCAGAGGAGTTATTGATCTTACTCGATTTAAGAAGAGAGCACAGATTTGTATTTGTTTTGCCTGGCTCCTTACCAGCACGTCTTTCCAGGGACACTCCCTGCACTATGAATTTGACAATCAAGTTGAAAAACTAAATTACAAAGAGAGAGGGAGGGAGGGAAGGAGAGAGCGAAGGAGAGAGAAAGAAAGAACTTGAAAATACAGATGTGCCCACCTGAAAATATGTAAACTCATAGCAGGGTAGTTTTGTCTTGTTTTGTTTGTTTTGTTTTTTCACCCGAAGAGTTCTGGTTAAAATTAATGGTACACAATGACTTCAAACATTTCCAAAACCTACCTATGAAATTCATGAGGTATTTACATAATTGTAGCTTTAAGGCAGAAGACCAAAATAGAATGAAAAGGCAAGAGGTAACAATGAAAATAACATAAACAATGCCCAGTATTATCTCTTGTCCAAAATAGCCCAGGATGAGACCGCTCAGAGGACCTGTTAGCATCTCCCAACAACGGAGCAGGCACACAGCCTCTCTCCTTCCCAAGGTCAGTGCGAAGTGATGAATCTGAGTTAGACGGGCAGCATTTGATGAAGGTGCTCCTTGTAAAGCTGGAACTCTTGATACCCAGCTGAGCCCATGGGACATCTAGAAGGCACTGCAGCTAGAGGCTGTCAGATAACTTGGTGATCAGCAAGTTTTCCTTTCAAGGGAAACCCAAATGGCCCATCTCCGTGTCTGCCAAAGGGACATTCTGGTTCTCAGTGTCACTATGACGTTTTGCTTATAATAGATTACTTACGAATAAGGATACATCAATTTTAATTATCCTTGATTCTTACGACAGTTCTGTAAAGAGAGAAGGGCAGGTATTCTTAGCCCATTTTATAATTGAGGAAACTGTCTCTCCTTGGCCAAAATCTTAGTGACACTGTCATGGCTGGAACCAAGGTCTTTATACACAGTTTTCCACTCAGCATCTAGCTGCTTATTGGATCTGCAATGAAAAGGTCAGTGATTTGGGCTTGGCATGCCCAAATTCCAAAGGGATTTGATCCTCTTCACCTATTATTTCATTTTCAGTTGAGAAGTATCAATTCATACCTAGCCTCAGTAAGCAGTAGAATTTTATAGCGTTATCTGATTATAGCATCTATGCATTTAAGAATATTTCTTTTTGACTAAATAATTCTCATTCGGATCAATTTATATCTTCCTCATCTTCAATAATACCTTGTTATAAGCACTTGTTTGTGTATGAAAACATATTTGTTGCTAAGCAGTCTTATAGATGTTGGAATTACGGCAGTGAATTAAGTGGGAGAAACAGACAGCAAATAAGTGTATAGTAAACAAGATCATCTAAGCTGATTTCCCATCACCCTGCTGTATGTCCATGTCAACACTTATTATGGAATGCTTGTATTGAGGCCCTTATTAGGTATTTTGCTGAAGCTTACTTGAGATGACTTTGAAAAATTTTTAAGTAAAAAATTTTTAATTTTTCCAAATTTACTTAACAGAAAACTCCCCCTCTTAGGTAATATGGGGGGTAGGGGGGATTATGTGTTTGAGTAAGCACGTGATACCTGAAAGCAATTAAGTATTCTGTTCTAATTGCTGTAGAAGAATCAAATTTTACCCATTGTCAAATTTAGCCCATTGCCATAATGTACACATATACATATTTTTAATAAGTTGGTCTCTTTGATTAGCGTATTTATGTATCTATTTTTTTTATCCTGAGTAATATTTGTTCTACCTAAGCACATTTACTTTTTTTGAACATTCATGGTTTATGGCTGTACTGATGTAAATGAAAGCAAATATGTAATTAAACGTCATAATATCTCTGTAACTGAGAATTCGGAAGGAAACTCAGACTATGGCTTAATTGTGCTTGTTTCATGCCCTATTATTCCTAAAACTCTTTTGAAATGATGTTTAGAATAAATTTATGACAACATTTCTAGAGTGATTTTTGACATATGAGCATTAGCAAATGCCAGATTTGGGGATAAAGATGAAAAAGACCTGATAATACCTGTGGTTGAGGGCTAAGAGCCGGGCAGCCAAGATACACATGCAATTAACAGCAGGCGATGCAGAACGATAGATTTTGGTCATTCTCTCCCTTGTACCACCACTGCATCAGGAGGCAGAAATGGGTGTGTGGGGGAGGGTGGAATCAGGGAAAGCTGCTGGGGGAGAGGGGAGGGAGAGAGGGGAAGGGGAGTTGGGGGGCGGGGTTCAAGCAGAGATTTGAAGGATGTCTTAGAACACAAGCTTTAGAAGTACAAATACTTAGTCTGCTCTTGAAAGCTCTTATTTTTAGGACACTCTCCAAGGCTGTTCTAGTCGCTAATCAAGCAGAGACTACCTACTGAATGGATAAGTGAACACAATAGTGGCAGCAGCATTCATAGGGAAAGGACAGGTGATTGATGAAGTGGTTCTGGGGAAACTCATTCACCATATGGGAAAAAATACAATCATGCCTCTACTTCAAACCGTATCCAAAAGTAAATTCTCTATGGATCAAAGAGCTAAAACTTTAAAAAAAGCAAACTTTAAATTGAGTCTTGTATTTTCTTCTCATAATTTTTATGACTTTGGAATAGGGAAAGAGCTCTTAAACAAAACTAAACACGAATCATAAAGGGAAAGATTGATAGGTTTACTACACCGGAATTTAAGATGTTTGCAAAAGTCAGACAAAGTCAAAAGGCATTTAAACAACCTAATTTAGATATGACCAAAGGAGATGAACAAGCAAAAAAAGAAAAAAAAAAAAAACTTAGCCCTGGAAGTTACGAGGTCCAGCCTTGCTATCGTAACTGGACAGTGACAGAATTGACACAAGGATGCCAACAGAAGCTGTCATGGAATGAAGCTGTCATTCCGGACGAATGAAATGGAGCCACACGGAGCAGAGCTGGAGACGGAGTATGTCTTCTCCGATCGCCAACCCCACAGAGCTGAACGGTGGACCCGCACGGAGAGAGCTTTTAGCCGGAAAGTTTAAAGAGAGAGGCCAGGGGAGTGGGCAACCCCCACGAGAATGGCAAGCGGACTTCCTGTCTGCCCAGGAGATGAAAGCAAAATGGGCATATGAACCCTAGTCTTCCTGAGAGCCTTGCCAAAGCAAAGAGCGATGACCCAGGAGCCTCCCAGCATACTCAGGCTTCATGCTTATCTCGCAGCTACCTCTCCCAGAGAGGCCAGAGGAATGCTCATTAAAATAACAATTATACAGCACACTTTGCCCATCAGATAAGTCAAAATGAAGGATTCAGATAATATCAAGAACTGGTGAGGATGTAAAGAAATAAAAATTCTCAACTACTAGTTGGAATATTGTGTAGGTGCCTGACAGCTGTTTCGATTATAATGTAAATGCCTGACATCAAGCTTTGACTGCTGGAGCATCCATTTCAAAGACACCCATCTCAAATAAACACATTGCCAGCTATAAGACTAAAGAGCCAGGCCAGCCTGCCTGTGATGTTCCCTTTTTTAGAAAGCCCTGGGTGACCTTAAAAAAAAGACTCCTCCAATGATCCTGCTTTTCTTTTCTGTTGCTTAAAATCCCCTTCTTAGGTTTTAAATTCACCAATAAAGAGTAAATCCGAAAAATCCTCGGTCCCTCCCTCAACCCCAATGAAGGGAGAACCCCTGGTCCACGCTCTCTCTATTCTCAGCTTCGCTGTGTGGCCCTGTGCATACAGGATGCGTGGGCAACAAGCCCTGTTTTCACAACGTTCCGCAATACTACGTGTGTCTAAAAGGAAAAACAGACAAAACCACAATGATACCTGGAAATTCAAATACACACCTCTCAGAAACTAATAAAGCAAGCAAGCGAAAACTAATAAAGCTATAGAAAATTTTAACAACACTGTCAACTAACTAGATATAATTGTCACACATACACAAAATAAACATAAAATACAATTTTTTTTTCTTCTAGTCCACATAGACAATTCACCAAGAAGGACCCTTTCCTGGCACCTAAAACAAGTCTCAATAAATTTTAAAGGACTAGAAAAATACATGTTATATTCTCTGAGCAAAATAAATGAATTAGAAATAAAAGTCTAGCAATTCTCCAAATATCTGGAAAGTAAGCAACACATTTCTAAACTACTCACAGTGAAAGAGGGAAAAAAAAAGAAAAATCTAAAAATATTTCAAAAAGAATGATAATGAAACACAATATACCAAAATTTGAAGGATACAGCTACCTTCAAATATAATGATTCCATATAAGCATTTATAGCTTAAAGGCCTTGAATGCTTACATCAGCAAAGGAAATTTCATAATCAAGTACCTAAGTTTCCACTTTAAGCCATTAAGAAAGCAGAAAGTAAGCGCAAAGTAGAAAGCAAAAAATATTCAGGATAAGAGCAAAGTCGAGGGAAAAACAAACAATATGAAAACCAACAAAGCCAAAAGTTGATTCCTTGAACAATTAAGAAAACTAATAAACAGCGAGAATAATCAAAAACATAAGCAAAAGAAAACACAAATTACTAAGAAGGACCAAAAGAAGAGAAATCTCAACAGACATTGAAGGGCTATTAAAGGAATATCATCAGCACTTTTATTCTAGAGAAGTTAAAAAATACAACTCCATACATACGAGACTAATGAGAAGAAACAAAAGCTGAGTAGCACTTCATCTTTAAAAGAAATGAGAAACTTTCCCACAAATAAAAAGCTCAGGATCATGATGGATCCTGTCAAACGTCTTAAAAAGTAATAATACCAAACTTAACACCTTTTTCAGAAACCAAGAAAGAGAGAACATTTCTGGCTCTTTTTATAAGGCTATCATAAACCCAATCATAACTACAAATGAGCAAATAAACCTGACATGGATCACACAAAGAAAGAAAATTATAGATTGTATTCCTCACATGTGGAGATCTAAAAATCCTTAACAAAGTTATATTAGCAAATCAGTAGGGAGAATATATGTTGCCTTAAGTAACTTTGGAACTGAGTGGAGACTATAAGACTAGAGAGAAAAAGGAAGGTATGTAGAGCAGCATTGCTCTGTAGTTGGTTATTTCTCATGCAGGTACATGTACACAGGTGTGTTGGATGGAACAAATATGTAAAAGGATGGATGATGGGTGGTGGGAGCCAGGCTTCTCTCCAACAATGGGAGATTACTGATAAGCAAAAGTATAAGACCAGAATGAGCCATAGCGCTGCGTCAGACCTGGAGACATCAGTACGAATTTATGCTTTGCTGGATATAGATACGGATGGATAAACATAGAAATGATTACAAGTATATGTGTGTACACAGATGTTAGTATACACACACCCACTTCCAAGCTCCGTTCATTTAGAGGTCTTGGAAGAAATGATATTCTGGTGGGGAGGCGGGAGAACAGCGGTGCCCACCCCTCCATTCCCTGATCTCACTAATGGGGGAGGGGTCTGGAGGCAATCTTGTCTTACCAGATTTTTAAAAATAGAAACCACTGTAACTAAAACATACTAGAAATTCACAAATAGGCAAGTAAAGATGTGGTATTACAAGTCAGTGGGGAAAAGGGTGGTTTATTTAAATAAAGATTGCTGGAATAATTGCCTATCAAATAAGGAGGGAAAGGAATATCTATATATTTTTTAAAAAAATCTATAGGGATTAAACATTTAAAGATAAAAATGTATAACAGCAGCTAGAAGAAAAATCTATGAAAATATTTGTGTGCCCTCGGCATCTGTGTTGTGTGTACTGGGGATACTTTTTAAGCAATACAGGAAGCTAAAGAGAAAAAAAAATGGGGAAATGAAGAAACGTTTTACTATGTATATTTAAAATACAACGAAAGACAATAAGCAAAGTCAGAAAATGAAGAATAGACCATGAAAAACCTTTGAAGCACATATCAGATAAGTGATTCCTATATATACTACATAGATAACTCCCATCAATTGATAATATAAGCTCAGGTAGTCCAACTGAAAAACAATCAAAGGACAAAAACAGCCATTTTATAGGAGACATTCTGATGCTCACAGACACATGAAAAGCACAACAATCGTCAGGGAAACACCAATTAAATAACAAAGAGTTAACATGTTTTTCACACAACAGGTGGCAAAAAGTTCAGAAGAATGTGACACCCAGTGGTAGCTGAGGAGCGAGGGGAGGGCGAACCAGAGGCCCTATACACTTAGTGACAATGGGCACTGGAATTACTGCAACTCTTTGGAAATTGATCTGGCAAACTCTGTTAAAATGAAAAATACATGTATCCTTCTACTCACCAATTCTAGTTCTGGAAGTTTATCCTATAGAATTAAACCCTGTAGAATTAGAAGTATACTTCCTGAAGTAGGAAGTGTAACGGGTGCTTATTGAAGGATTATTGCCAAGTAACGGAACAATTAAATTCAATAACAAAAGGATGGTGAATTAACCAGAGTGTATCCAACCTGTGGAATATTATTCAACTATTTAAGAGAATGCTTTAGTGCTACGCCTGTTCTTCTATTGAAATATTCGTTATAGGTGGTAAGTGATAAAACTATCTTGCAATATGTATAGAATTACTCTATGTTTATAAAAACAATGCCCTACAACATATAAAATCTGGTTCTTTTATATTATAGTTATGGAAGACTACACTAGGTGATTAAAATTTGTTAAAAATGGGATAGGGACATGATGAAAACAGGAGAGATGGTTTGGAGACAGATGAGCGAGGAAAAGACTGTGTGACATGAAAAATACTCTAGCACTGTATAAGAGTGAACTGGTCCTGTACCAGCGAATGTGTAAAACTAAACGTGTATGTGGACAAGATTAGAAGGAGCATGGGAAAATGGGAACATTATCTTAATTGGCTGTAAAAAGGAAAAACACATATACCATTCTTTGGTACCAGCTTTATAAAGCATCCCTCTAAAAGGGTGTTATCTACAAAACTCAATTTACTAAGTCAACAGCCCTGTGCAACTTCTCATATTTGCAAGCAATCAATATTTTCCACTTCTTGAGTCTCTTTCCAAACATACACAACTCAAATCCCCCATCTTGTCTTCTGTCTTTTAAAGAAAATGGCATTTTTCTCTAGGGAAGGATGGAAGACAATGAGCACATTGGGAGCACAGAGGTGGCTTTGGGAGTGTCTGCAATGCTTATGTTTGGAGAAGGAGGGAACCTGGGCTAAACAGAGTAAGACATTAGGATTCTCTGAAGCTGGGTGAAGATGTTTGCTACATGGATGTTTGCTAAATACTCTGACAAAATTTTTCAATACCTCATAATCTAAAAGAAGGTAGAATGCCCCAAGAAGAAAGTAATTCACATTGTGACTTTCAAGGAATCTCCTGGCACAAATAATGGCTTCTGCCCAATCAACCCAAAGTCATCAGACCTTGCCACGTACCCTAATCTTCACAGTGGCTTTTTTTATTACTTCATTATAATAAATGGAGGGCAAACGAGGATCATTAGGCATTTGAGGAAAACCTCGCATTGAAAGTAAGAATAAAATGGTCTCCAAGAAAAGAAAAAAAAATCTTAAATATTCTAAGTAGGATAATCCATAGAGATTATAGAATACATTGCATTCATAAAATTCTATAGAAAAAAATTATGTCTTGGAAGGTAAAAACCAGGGAAATCTTCCAGAAAGTAAATAGAAAGGAGGAAAGGGTAGAAAATATGAGAGAGTGAGAGGCAAAGCAGATCAATTGAGAAGTTTCATTATCTGAAAAATGACGATGACAGAAACAGATTCTGTAAGAAAAACAAGAATCAAAAAAAAGACAGAATTGAAGGACAATAGTTTCTATACTGAAAGGATACATTAAATGCACAGAGCAATACATAGGCAGGTAGGTGAATAGATGTTAGGTAAATAGATGACAGGTAGATAGATACATCATCACAAACAATAACGAGAAAAATCTAAAGGTTCAGAGAGATGGAGGGAGAACAGTTTACCTATATAGAGAAGAAGGTGTCTGTTCTCAGCCACGCTGAAGCCCAGAAAACAGAGTTCTGCATCCAAAACTATGAAGAAGTACAATTTTCAACTTAGAATAAACCCCTAGAGCCAGGGATGAAAAATTATTTTTATATATTTAAGGCTTCTGAAAACTTACCTCTAATACTCTAAGTTGAGAGTGAGAAAAATTAAAAAAAATTAAATATAAATAATGGATGCTCAAGACCCTTATATAAAATGCATAATGTTTGCATATTACCTAGGTACCCCCTCTCGTGTACTTTAAATCATCTCTAGTTTACTTACACTACCTAATATAGTGTAAATGCTGTGTAAATAGCTGTTATTTTGTATTGTTTAGAGAATGACAAGAAATAAAGAGTTTGACATAGTATCTGTGAATCTAAATCGTATACTTGCAACTCAGGTCACTAGGAAAGTTCACTTTGAAGCTTGAAAATGCTGAAAAAAATATAAAATTTTAGATATATCACCCTTCACTCTGAGGTTCCGATAAAAATAGTGAGAGCCTCCCACTTGTAGTAGGAGATACGTGGCTTGGACTTTATACCTGGGGGTTTTGCGGGCAGGAAAAGAAGGATTACTCTATTTCTTCTGCAGACTACTCATTTGTTGCTTCTACTGAATTATTCGAGTTTGTAAATCACCTAACATATACTGTTAATTTTTCATATTATGTTGGCCCATGCTTTGCCCATTCCCATCCTTTATTTTTCCAGTTTGGATCAGTTCATATTAGCTTGCAGTGAATGACAGGAAATTCAAAATAGCAGTTTGTTTCCCTCTTAAGTAAATTAAGTCAGGGGGTAGGCAGTGGGTGGCAGTTAAGGTAGCTCCATAATTATCAGGGACTTGGGCTCCTTCTACCTTGGTCACCATCCTTAGCAAGTTATACTTACTTCATGGTCCACATGGCTGCTCGAGCTCCAGCCATCGCCTCTTCATCCCTTTATTCGAGCAGAATGATGAAAGGCGCAAAGAGTTGCATGTCCCTTCCTTCAAGGACACTTTTGGGTGTTATGCATACTCTAGTTCCTACTTCCCATTGCTAGAATTTAGTGACATGATCACACCTTGCTACAAGCAAGACTTGAAATGTTTAGTCGTCTTTTCTTTCTGAGCAGTGGGAAATAGGAAGAGGGTTAGTACTAAGAAGGAAAAAAAAGAGAGAAACCGATTTGGGGTGACAACTGGAAGACTCTGCTTACCATCTTAAACTGATGGTAAGCTGCTGGTTTCTGACAGCAGCCTGGTGCAGAGGGGGCCGGAGTGGACCAGGCTGCGGGTAACACACGCTGCCGGAGGCAGTCAGGAGGGGAGTGACTTAATCCCATTAGCTTTGTGGCAGGGCCGCTCTGGATGCTGCGGTGTGAGTGAAGGCAGGGAGGCGAGGCAGCAGGAGGCTTCCGCACCTGCCCGGAAGAGCCAGGCCTTCCCCCCCGCCCCTCTCTCTTTTGAACCCGTGCGCCTGCTGCGCCGGGCTAGGATGCTAAGCCAGGAGCAACCACCCCAAGTGGGAATACACCCCCGCCCCTCCTCTACTTATTCCCCGGATCCTGCAGCCGTGTCAGGTTGCTATGAACGTTTCTAAACACCCCTCTCCCTTCCTGTACCCACTCCCTCCCTCGGGACCAGATATGCGACGACCTGCCCCTGTCCCCACCACGCTTTGCCTAGCCCTGGTCTAGACAAGGGACGCTGGCGATTTGGACTAGCTCGGTCCCAGAACGCAAGCCTGTTCTGTGCCTGGCGTTGTGCGATCCTTCGTCTAACCATTCGGTTAAATGCAGACATTACGAAACGTCGGTCGGGGTTGCGCAACGGGAGCCCTAAGGCCGACGCCAGGCATCCCCGTGGTTATCTCGCCAGCGCCGCGAGTCCTGCCCCCGCCGGCCGGTTCCCGCGGCATAAGTGGAACGAAAGCACAGCAGCCCATCATGATTCTCAGCAGGCGCTGGGTCCGCGGGAGGCAAGGCGGGCGGTGGGCTAACGGCGCCCAGGTTGCTGCCGTGACGGCCAGGTGAGCGTAGGGCCGCTCGCGGGCGCTGACACTGGGTAGAGCTCTACACTCGTGGAGCCGCGAGGGCCGCCGTGCAGCGACACCACAGGCAGCCGGCGGTACTGCAGCACGCGGAGCTCACGGGCGGGGCTGGGGACAGTGTCCACGCGGCCTCCCTGGGCTCTATCGGCGGCGCATGCCCAGTGCGCGGCTTGCAGGCCGGGCGCAAGGCTCCACAGCACTGTCCCCGGCCTACAGAGGCGGCCAGGGCGACTGGAACCTGAGCCTAGCCTCAGTCGCGCTCCTCCTCCTCCCCGACACCCTCCAAGAAGTTGCTACATTTACTCTCTTTAACTGTTGAGAACAGCGTCTCAGAGACCAGAGACCAGCAGTAACTCGCCCCAGGTCACACAGCAGTGCAGAGGGTAATGGGATCCGGATTCCACTCTGCGGCCTCCACTCCCTGCGCCCCAGGACAGGGAGGAGAACTGATCTGAGCATCCGGGCTGTCTGATAAGAGCTTAGGAGCCCTAGACAAAGAGGTCTTTATCCCTCATTCACAAATGATCTAACTAAAGTCAAAGAAGTTGATAGAAGTTTCTGACCTGTTTTAAACCACAACAACAACAACAACAACAAACTCTTCCTTGGGTCTCCTGTTTATGGTCTTCAAGTGCCTGAGATTTACATGTCTTTGCTCCCCCTCCCCCCACACTAGCCCAAAGTTCCTGACCCGGCTGTTAGAGACCTGGCCCTTTTCCAGGGTACAATGAAGTCGAGTACCTCCCTCTGGGCCAGAGTCCTCACCCGCAGAATCCGGGTGAACGACTCCCTAAGATCGCGTAGTCTTTAAGTGGCTAAGATCTGCATTGCCCTTCCTTACCCCTCACACCGGGACCTTTGCGCATGCTCTGCCCTGTACGCAAGGCTTTTTTTTTTTTTTTTTTCATCTTCCTGCTCTGCTTCCTACTCATGGCTTAGAGCTCATCTTCAAAGTCCCCCTCAGTGAGACTTTCATGTCATCCTTTCTCTTGTTTTGTGCTCTCTCCCACAGCACACCACCCAGTTTTATTCTCTCCCTGGCCGGTAGCACCCCCGAACATTAATTATATATTCCATTAATTAATTGAGCTCTACAACCCCCAACAAAATGAATGCTCACTGAGGGCAGAGCCTTATCTTGTTCTTCATTCTATCCTCATCATGTAGCCTGTGCCTGCACTCACAGGCAGTCAACAAATGTTTGTTGAATGAATAAGTAAATGACTGAACATCAGCCTCCAGCCCTCATACTCAATGACTGTCGTTTTTTGTCTTTTGGGTTTTTTTTTTTTTTTTTTCATACGTCATCCCTCCTTCCTCTTATATGTTAGGCAGCCATATCTGGAAGCTCGTATTCGTTTCTTAGGGCTGCTGTCACACACAGAAATTTATTGTCTCACAGTTCTGGCGGCTAAGAGCCATGCTCTCTCCAAAATCTATAGGGGAGGACACATCCTTGCCTTTTCCAGCTTCCTTCTGCCAGCCCCAGGCGCTCCTGGCTCAGGGCTGCATCACTCCAGTCTTGACCTTTGTCTTGGCATGGCTCCTTTCCCCATGTCCGCGTCTTCACACAGATTGTCTTCTCTGAATCTGTTCTCTAAAGACGCTAATCATGGGATTAGGGTCCACCTAAGGACCTCACTTAAACTATGTCTGCAAAGACTCTCTTTCCAAAGGAGGAAGGTCACATTCATGAGTGTGAATCTGTATTCACAGTCGCTGGGGATTTAGAGCTCTAACATATCTTTCCAAGGGACACAATTTGACCTGCAACAGAGGTGAATCCATGCAACACTGAAAAAAGGTTTAGGCAAGCTACGCTGGGGGAGGGGTGGGGAAGAAGACAGGAAGGGCTGGCTTCCCTAAACGTAGCAAAGAGGCACTGGCTGAATGTCCAGAAATAACATTTCCGGGGGAACTCTCCTTGCATCAAAAGGCTTTTAGGGACCAATGCTTCAACTTTAAGGGTTTCTACAGGGATGGTTTCTATCTCTGCTGGGCTCTTTTCCAGGCTGTAAACACCCTACTTCTCAACCCTTCAAGAGGCATTTTATCTCACTGAATCTGGGCTCCTGAGAAATGTAAGAGAAGGGGCACTTTGGCTCTGCCAGGCACTTTGTGCTGAGTCCTGACCAGCTCTCTCTTGTTTATTGTTGACAACTGCCTTGTGAGGTCGCTCCTATTATTTGCTAAGTTTTACATGAGAAATGAGGTTCTGACAGGTTAGGGAGCAGGCTTCCAGCTTCTTCATGCCAAGCGGGGCTTTATAACCAGCTGTCACTCCAGAGAAACTTCCAGAAAACCCACAGGGACTCTCTCATCACTTCTGTGACTCAAGAAGGCAAAACTGATGCATGGCTGGAAGTTAAAGGAGAGGCAACAATTTGGGCTGGATTTTAGGGAAAATCTCTAATATTTAAACTTCTGATTTTCCAATACTTAGAATTAACAGTTTTTCCTGATTTGTCTCCCTTTGCCCCTAGATATTTTGAGGCAGTGGCCCGTTTAGCTTCTCAGTGCCCTTCCCATGCCCACCTCACCCTTGGGAGATTTTGAACCCTGCTCTACTCTCTGATCTGAACTCTGTACATAAATGTTTTGGAGAAGAGGTCCACTAGCTTCTCTGAGCCCTGTAGGACAGAGGACCAGGAGGCTCCCTTATGAGTGATGAGGTCGAGGACTGCAGCATAGACCAGGGGCCAGAACTTGCTGGTGGTGATCCATCTCCAGGCTGGCATTCTCTCTGCCCAACTCTTGCTATTTCAGTCTTGGACATTTTTATCTGGCTGGTGAGCCGGTGGCTGATATTGTTTCATGAATTCCATTTCTCAGCGTTGGAGAATTGCCCCAGCCCTGCATCTCCTCCCTGCTTCTGGCCGACGTCCATGCACCCTGACCTCTGGCCTCCCATAGCAAAGTATGGGAAGCCAGCTTTGCTCCTTCTAGGGCTTTGAAATAAACCTTTGGCTGTTATTTCTAGAGAAACTGCGCTTCCCAGTGACGCTGCTCCCCTGACACAATCTGCCGTGACAAGGAAGCAATTTTACTTCGCAGAGAGCAGCATCTGCGTCATTGATTATGGGGACTCTGGCAGTATGGTCCCATTCTTTCCTCTGAGAGGGCTCAATTCTCAATACACCTTCCTTCTGGAAGGACAGAAGTGAACGTGCGAGGGGGCGGGGATGGAGCGAGGTTCCCAGAAATGGCACTGGAGTCCAAAAAGCAGAAAAACGTTGGCATTAAATGAGCTCACATCAACTCCAGACTCTCCCACGATCACTGCCTCGTCTGACCCTCACGACCTTACCTACGTAATAGATGAGGCTTTGGGCTTCAGGTCTGATCTTCCCAATCTTTAGAAATGAAAACACAGACTCAGAGAGTTCAGGGGCCTTCCTTGCCCAAGATCCTGCAGCTAGGATGGAAAGGAGTTGAGGGAGTCTGAGTTCTAACCCAGGCCTTCAAGACCATCTCATTCACGGCCGCTGTCAAGAGAGGAAGAACGTGACGACTGGAGACCTGACTCCTTTTCTCTCGCCTTCGCTCATCCACGGCTGGACTTGAAGCTCTACGAGGGCAGGGAGAAATCGCGCCCTCTGCTTGGGCCCAGCACCGCACAGAACAGAGGCCCCGTTCTCAGAATCCGCTCTCCTTGCGGACATCCAGGCTAAGCATGGCCACTGCACGCAGCGGATGTAGACAGGTTGGGTCGCCTTCTCAGCCCAGGACCAGGTCCGGGTCTGCGGCTTTGCCCTGCGCTGAAAGCAGACAGGGCTCCCAGCACAGCCTTAGTTAGGGACCTCGGGCGGCGCCCGCGCTGCAGCCGAGCCTCCGCTCCGCACTGCGCAGGCGCGGCGCTGGCCCTGGCTCCGCCCCTGAGTAGGGACCTACAGCAGACCTACAGGAGGCGCGGCGGCGGCGGCGGCGGCGGCGGCGGCCTGTGGCTGGCGGTGTAGACGCCCCTTCCCTGGAGCGGCGGGTGAGTGGTTGAGCAGGGCTCGGGATTCGCGTGCTCGGGGCAGGTAGGGGCCGGGCACGGAGGGCGATGGCGGGGCCCATGCGGAGCGGGGTCCTGATGAGGCCGTGCAGGCTGGACGGGCGGCGCAGCCCGCGGTCCCGCATGCCCGGCCAAGCCTCGGCGGCGGCTTCGGCTTCGCGGCCAGGAGGCCTCAGGGCAGGCCGGGCCCGGCTTCGGTGCGGGAGAAGGGGGAGGGGCGGGGGAGGGGCGGGGGAGGGAGCGGGATTGGGTCGGGGAGGGACCGAGGCGGTGGGCAGGGGGCGGGGGCGGAGGGCGGGGGCGGGGGGCGGGGGCGTGGGGCGGGGGCAGGGCGGGGGAGGGGTGGGGTGGGGTAGGACAGACCCTGGGGCCAGGGTGGCGGCGGGCAGGGTGCAGGTCCGGCGCCCCCTACCTGCACGCCGGCTGCCCGCCTTTGTGCCGCGCGCGCCCCTGCAGACCAGCCCCCCGAAGGCGCCGGGTCGCGACCCCGGGCAGCCGCGCGGCCGGCGTGGAGCCGGGAGCCTGCTCTGCCCGCCCCCAGCGTTTTAAACGATGCATCTCCTGGGAACATTTCTACCCGTCGGCTCGGAGCAGGAAGTGTCGTCAGGAGGCCATTTTTAAAGCCTCCTTCAGGCCGAGGAGGTAAGCGCTGACGTGTTTTGATTTCCAGTAGTTAGAGGCACCCCCCCGCGAGCCCTCGAGGGCGCCGGGGCGGCCCCAGGGAGGCCACGGTGGAAGCCCGTGGACCGCGCCTGGCCTCGTAGCGCCCGCACTCTTAGAGGTGGACTCGCCTCGGGGAGTGTGTGCCATCGGCGTGAGCGTGCCAACAATAAACTCGAAAACCAGACTGGCATTTTCTTTCCTTGGGCATTTCGGGGCACGTGTCCAGGGACGGGCTTGTCCTTTGAGGACCTGTGCACCTTTCGCCGGGGACGGCTGGGATAGATGGTGCTGGTTTGACTTGTTCCAAAGGCTGATGTCACTCTTTGTGCGACCTCCCAGGCCTTTTGTCTTGCTGCCTTAGGGTCGTGGGGCAGTGTCAGGCCAGGGAAGCCAGGCAGGATGCAAAAGAATGAAAATTTCCTAAGCATAAGGGAAAGCCAAGAGAGAGAAAGAAAACACTTAAGTTTCTCTGGTCCGTTGGGTATGCGATGGATCCCATTAAAATACCCGACCTTAAAAACTGGAATAATGAACAATTTTTCAACCTCTCGTTATAAAATAAAATGCGAAATACTGGGCACTCTGTCCTCTTTAAAACTCTACACACCGTGATGTTGTCTTAGAGCCCTAAAACCTGGCCACTTCAGTAGAGATTTGAAGTCACCAGGAGGAGGACAGACCTTGCCCTCCAGGAGCTAGAAGTACCCTCCTGTAGCAGAGCAGGGAGAGGAGCGTGTCTCTCTCTGTCTCTGTCTCTTCGTCACACGCAGAAGTCAGTGGTTTGTGTGTCCACGAGAGGAGATACTGGTGGCAGAGAGTCCTGGAAGCCCAGCAAATGGTGGTTTAGAAACCAGTATCTTCTAGTCTCTTTTAAGTAGGATGCACGTAGGAGGAAGATATTAGGCTTTTTGAATTGTTTGATATCCATGTTACCTTTAACCTAAGATGCACGTTTTAAATTATATTTTATCTTAGGTCCAATACAGCCTTGAAAAATAACACTTTTCTATCTATCTAGTTTAGCTACGCTAATGATGTTCATTGCAGGTGCATTTTGAAAACAAAAGGAGGGTCCTATTTATTGGGCCTCCTCCCTGATGTGTTATGCCAAACTAATGATGTAGACTTTTTAAAATGCAATAATAGTGGTTAAAAACACTCCTCTTTGCTTTTAAGTTAAGGGATCTGGGCCAGTTTTTAGGCAAGAGGAAGAAGAGAGAACATTTTTATTGTTGCCGTGAAGTCTGGCCTTTCTTTCATTGACTCACTCATGCATTCATTCATTCATTCATTCTACCAGTATGTACCGAGCGCCTTCTGTGGCCAAGCTCTGCTGTTGATTGCTGAACAAGGCTCTCGCTAGTGAGGCTTTCCCGGTCTGGATTGTTCTCAAGCTGCCTGGCATAGACTGCATGTTCTTTGTTCACATATACAAACTCAGCCAACTGCAATCTCCAGGATCCGTCCTTGGAGTGAAGGCGGCTAGAGACCATCAGCGCAGGCATTATGGGGTGCAGAGTGGGGAGGCATCAGAATCCCCTGGGAAGGATTTTTAAGCCACAGCAGGCAAAGGGCTGTCTGATTCCTTAGGTCTCCAGAGTCCTGTGAAGCCTTTTTTTTTCCTTTTTCGTTTTAAGCTCCCTATGTGACTTTGCCCCCACACTCCTGCTTGAGATGCTTTCTGGGGCTCATTCCTTTCTTTTCTAGAGGAAAAATGCCTGAAGAAGCCAAGGCTACACAGCCCCAGGGCTTCAACCCAAGTGTCAGCTCTGTCGCGGGCACCTCGGGCGGTGCTTGCTGCCCCCAGGGCTCTGAGTCTCCATGCCTCTGCCGAGGCCTGAAGTGGAGGCCAATGGGACTTGGCACTTCAGAAGGAAGAGCCTTGCAACTTCCCATGCTTGTGACGGCTCCCGGCCGGAAAGAGTGCCCGGCACGACAGATGCGGGGACTTCCATTCACAGCCTCGCACAGTGGGTAGCAGGAAGCAAAGAATTTAGATGAGACACCCGCCGACCTTAGAAAAACCCCACAGCTTCTCCAGATCTATTCTCTTACAAGAAGCAGGTGATTGAAGGTGCGGCTTGAGGCGTGTCGAGTGACGTGTGAATCTGCCTCTGTAGGTACCCCTTCCGCCTGACTTGGGCTAAGGTGTCCAGGGTTGACAAATGCCACCAGCCACTGAGCATCCTGGTAGCACTGACCACTTTTCTGAAACCACCCATTTTCTTTTCCTACCTCCTGCTACACTCCTTAGAGACAGCAGCCCATGGCAGGTGGGGGTGGAAGAACCCCTCACACCATGCCAGGTATTGTGCCTGGAACACCTGAGTTTCCGAGAACCTACAAAGTGGTTACTGTCATCACACACTTCCCAGAGAGCATCAGCGATGATGGTTCTAAGGTCACATGGCTAAGCAGGAACCCAGAGTCTACTTGCCTAATCACCTAATTCATTGCAGTGCAAGGCGGTGGCCTTGTCCTGCCTCCAGGCACCCACAGGTGGGGGAAGCACCTAAGAGATTGCAGGGGTCCTTGATGCCCTCGCCACTCCCACACGCACCTCTGCACCTGCAATGTCAGGCGTGGTGCTCAGCCTTGGCTGCACGTTAGAATCGCACACCGACACTTGGGTATCTTTTTGAAGCTTCCCAGGTAATAATGGTGTGCAGTAGGGAGACCAGCCACCCCAGGGACCTCTTTAAACAATAAGTTTAACATCCTGGGCTTATTATGACAAGTTGACACCCTAATGCAGCTAAAGTTAAGAATCGCTGGTTTTCTGGGAGATATTTCTGCTGTGTTTGATGATACTTTTTAGTAAACTCTTCATTTCTTTTACGAAATTCTGATATTTTTCTTAAAGGCAAAGAAGAAACGGAAATACCAAAATTTATCAGCATGAGAGACTGAAGTCACTAGATGTGTTTAATAACAGAATTTTGTAATATCGCTTTTGTAAGACAACTTGTTTTTTACCTTGAATTTTTTTTTTTTTTTTTAATGCTGACAAGATTTTTTCTCCTTAACGATTTTTTCCCCCCACATTTGGAACTGTAAGTTTTAGGCTTTAAGAATTCTAGCACTGGTCATATTCTTTCTTTGGAAAGGTTTTATCTTTAAAAAAAAAAAAAAAAACTGTATTAATGACTTCCTTTGTTTCCTGAAGGAGTCTCAGCCCATAAGGTGTCACCTGGATCCCAAATGACCCCTTTGTAGAGTGGAGGGGGCGGGGACGCCTCGCCTCCAACCCAGCTCTCCTGCTGTCACGGACCTTTATCTCATCAGGCTGCTTGTTAAGCCGAGGATTTCCTGCTTCTCTGGAGATTACTGGACTCTTTTGTCCTAAGACATCTCACAAAAATACGTTGACTTATTTCTTGACAGAACCTGTCACATTTGCCAAGCATAAGGTTCCCTGCTATCTGCACGGATGCCTTTTCCTGACATCAGCCATGCGAATTAGGCATCACTTACTCCCCATTTTACACAGAAGACTCAGGCTCAGAGAGGTCGACGAGTTTAGTGTCACACAGCTGTGAAGTCCAGGACCTAGGTTTTGAACCCCGTTCTGGCTGTGCCACGGCCATCGCTCTCTCAGCTGTCACACTTTTCACCGGGGAAGCAGAGGCACCCACGACGGGGGGCCCCTCATCCAGCCTTCCTGCCCCAGTCTGTGCCCCCAGTGACACGCTTGGTTCCAGAAGGAAACGTAGGACCCCAGAGGTGATACGTTTGTCAGCCAGCAGGGTCTGGAACTGTTGTGTGTCGTCGAGGTGGACATCGATTTGCAATCCAGCCCGTTCTAAGTGCAGGGTAGTGTGGCGGAAAGCAGCCAGTACTTAATTGCTGTTTTTCCTTGTGTAGATTTACCGTTCAGTTCACTTCTGATTTGTTGTAATGCTCTGCAAAAAATGCTTGCTGAGTGAGGCAAGTTCCTTCCTGAATTCCGTCCTACTGGGAAAATATTCACAGTTTACATACCTGATGCTGGATTCCTTCCCTCTGCCCCTGCCGCCCCCGCCCCCATTGGGTATTACCCGTCTGCATGCATCTGGGCACTTTCGGATAGGGTGGTTTATAATTCGGGTGACTGGGAGACATGAGTTAGATAGATGAGCTTCGCCAAGGCTGAGTAGACAGAAGGAGCCCACACGGATTTGGGGGTGCCTATGCCTTGGGGCTGAGCATTTTGCACAGGTTACTGAACATGTCTCTAATTACGCTGTAAGTGTGAGGGTCTCAGAGCCTGCCTGCCTGCCTGACAGCGAATAGAGAGAAATCACTTGCCTAGGGACCCAGCAGCGAAGCGTCGAAATCTGAGTGTGGATGCAAGCTGGCACCTCCATTCCTTTTGCGGGGTACAGCAGCTGCAGCCCTGCCCCAGTGAGCCCCCATGACAGGATCTCTGGAAAGAGCTGCCTCAATTTGCTTCTCTATCCAAAAGGGATGCAGTCACCTAGTACAGATTTCGGTGGACATCTCTTAGGAACAGAGGTGTGTGTGGTGATGTGCGCAGCGGGCACGGGATGTCATTGGCCAGCCGCTTTCCTTAATTTTCAGACAAACCACCCAGCACAGAAACATCTGTTGGCTGCAGGGGTGCCTCAGAGTTCAGCTGGGCTTGGCGAGAAAAGGTAGCGCGGCAACTGGCTTGTATGTAAAACTGCGTGTAATTAAGTTGTGGTTACAGCATCTTCTCCATGGTAATTATGAGCTCCTGTCAGCCACCTTGTCAGTACGGCTGGTGGATGGTTTTGTCCCAGAGGTAAATTATCTTTTAGGCTATACAACCAAGCAGATAGAATTAAAATTATGAGATTCAGCATATATTCTGAAAGCAAGCAATTGCCAGGCAGCTAAGATACTTGTTATTTAGCCCCTCTGACTATTTTTATGATTAACGTCGTTTCTTCTGATTTTTTTTCATTAAAAAAAAAAAAAACAGGCTTTTAACAGTTTGACATGTAACAGCTCTGAGCACTTTTAGTCACATTATCACATCTGATCCTCACAGCAGGCCTGTGAGGTAGGTACTGTGACTGTCCATTTGACAGAGGAGGAGGATGGGACATTTTTCCCTGGGTCACACACCTAGAAAGTAAAGCCGTTATCTGATCCCAGAAACTGCCTCTGTAAACATCATTTCCCCACTTATTTCTCTTGTACTTCGTTCAG
>CM053513.1:87967145-87985367 GCA_028627145.1 Eidolon dupreanum
TTAAATGTGTCACCTTCATGCCTGACATGACTAGATCGGAGAATGCAGCCCATGTGTGTGGTCACCACGGCCTCCTGATTGTTCACGTCCGTATAGAGACCTGAAGCCTGGACACAGAGCCGGGTGGATGGACACGGGGCCAGTCTGCCCGTCAGTGCCCCGCCGGAGGAAGCAGGAGAGAGACCGCGTCCTGCGGGCGAGGTCAACTCAGAAGAGAATGAGCAGCGAGGCGGCCACCGAGCACGCTCACGTCACTACCCGGAACACGACAGGTCACACGTCCTGTCAGGAGGGCGGGACGCAGGAAAGAGCTGGCAGCGTCCCTTGTTCACTTCTCGGGAACAGAGCAGAGAATCCTGCTACGGGGGGGAAACGCGAGAAACGGGGGTAGTGGGGGTGGCGGGACACCCACCTTAGGGGACACAAAATCTGAGAAGGGTCGTACTCGGGACACTTTACGACCAGTCTCTGCAGTTAAAGGGTGTGAAGTGCTCCTGGGTGTCGGCTCTGTCGGGCCTCACATCCACCTTCCATCATTTTCTCTGTGGAAAATAAACATTCTCATTGACCCTGGGAAGATTATTGAACCTGGAGTCGTGATTTCTTTGTCTGCAAGAGGGATAAACGTTCAGATTCACTCCCAAACCCCTGCTTTTCTCATCACAAAAACCAAGCGGCTTTCACAGGTCTGGTTCACGAAACGAACCAAGCTCACAAGCCTTCTGCCTGGGCCGTTCTGGTTCCAGCCCAGTGACTCCCAGACGCTGTCGTTCCCTGGGAACTGTGTGTGGGCCTTCCACGCGCTGAGGGCCAGGGTGGGGGTGAAGGCCGGAGAGGCTGGCAGGAACACAGGCTTTAACCCTCCCCTAGACTCAGTTTTCTCCCGGAAGGCTTTCGAAGCCTCGGGCCTCGTAAACGCGCTGTAATAAAGAGATGTTGCTTCGATTTTCACAGCGCACCATTCCAAAGCTGATGAACAGTGGGAAAGAGCTGCTCTTGCTGGCAGGAAAAGCCAACGTCTGTCAAGTTATTTCTGTGCATTCATGTTCATTGACCCCGTGCCTCCCAAGGTCACCTGTCCAGCCCTACGGGATAGAAACAGATGGGTATAATAGCTCTAAATTATGTGTCTTGGGAAAACAAACGAAAAATAATGAGCAAAAGGACCCAAGGAGGTGAATATGGCTGTCGCTCAGGTCTCATGCTCCCTGTCAGGGGCTGAGGAGGAGGGGACACTCCTGTTCCACTCAGCCAGCCCTAAAACTGTCAGGAACTGGAGGTGTGGACATGGAACCACTACCTCGGCACCCCAAAAGCTCAGGCAGGCAGGCGAGTCTCGAATCTGATGAATCCACCATGGTAACAGCATGGCAGAGATGGGCCCAGCTAACTGAGAGGCGGCCGCACTCCAACCCCCAATCCAAGGGACCTGGGGGGGGAGGGGACCTCTGAAAAGTGACATCTGACCTGAGGCACGTGGTAAGGAGTGAGCCAAGCAAAGGGAGCAGGACAAAATCAGCAACAAGAGAATTCTAGACAGAGGAAATAATATCGAACACCTGTCAAACTTTCCTGCCTTCCGGTGTGGTGCTATGTGCTTTCCACAAAATTTCTTTGAACCCTGTGATACTGTGCTTTATAATAAATACAGATTTGGTCTTCGTCCATTTCTGGCAGAGGGCCTAAAACTCTTGGAATTTCCTAAGTGATCAGAGTGTCTTTTGTTATGTGAACGGGTGAATTTTGGGCCTCATCTAAGGGTGGGGTTGGCTGCCCGTGGAACCAACCACTGATCAGAGGGGACTTTCAGTCCCACCTTGACCTCTGGGGGGAAGGGAGAGGGGCCGGAGGTCGAGTTCAGCTGCCAGCAGTCGATTTGGTCGACTGTGCTGGGTAACGAAGCGTCCGTGAAACCCCAGGAGGACGGGGTTCAGAGAGCTCCTGGATGTGTGAACATGGGGGAAGCTAGGCATGGTTTCCAAGGAGAGGCCGGGGCAGCTCTGTCCCCCTGCCCCAAGCTTTGTGCTGTGTGTCCCTTCATCTGGCTGTTCCCCAGTTACATCCTTTTACAATAAACCCGTGAGTGAGTGAGTAGCATGATTCTGAGTTTTGTGAGCCATGCCAGCAAAGTGATTGAACTCAAAGTGGGGTTGTTTGAACCTCCAGTCTATGGCCAGCTGGTCAGAAGCAGGTGACCACATAGGCTTGCGATGGGCTTCTGTGGGGAGCAGGGGGCAGTTTTGTAGAACTAAGCCTGTAACCTGTTATCTCCGGGTATGCAGTGTAGGATATGAGAAACGCAGGATGCTCCGCTGGTGTCGGTGTGGGAAACGCCCCCCCCCCCAAATATACAAGCACATTGGATTTGGGTCCAGAACCTTTAAATTCTCATGGCAACGTGCTCATGAAACAGCTGTTAGCATCCCTATTTTTCAAATGAGACAGGGCTAGAAAAGTAGCTTGCCCAAGGACAAGGATTCACACCCGGGTCAGGGTCCTTCCAAAGCCTAATTTTTAACAGCAACTAACTACACTGCCTTCCCACCGTGATGAGCGAAGGCAGAGGTGGGTCATGGCATATCGTCTGCGGGTAACTGTGCACGAGACCGATTCTGGACAGTGACGAGGGAGCAGAGAATAACAAACATTCCTTGGAAGACGTTATGTACCGTGTGAAGAGATTGGGTGTCATCCCGTGGGAACAGGATCCCAAAGGCTTTTGAGCAGAGAAACGTCATGGTCAGATGTATTTTAAACGCATTCATTTTCTTTGGTCCCGCCACAAACATGAAATAAAACCAGAGATGAAAAAGACTAGTTAGGAAACTCTTATGGTAACCCAGAGAGAAGGTGGTGGGTGTCTAAACCAGGCAGTGGGAGCTGAGATGGAGAACAGGGGGACAGCTGGAGGAATGGGGGAGAGAGAAGACTCACAGCGCTGTTCAGTCCCATGGACCTACGGATGACAGAGGAAGAGTAGTTAATGATGACTCCAGGCCCTTAGCTGGAATGGCTCGGTAGAGAGGATTGTCTCCAGCTGAAGCAAGAACTCAAGGAGAGCTGCCCGGGAAGATGAGCCAACACGTTGGGTCTTTATGGCTTGAGACCATGAGTCTAGCCTCATGCAGTGGATTCTGAATTACATAAGCTATTTCCCATTTTTACATAAGCTAGTTTGAATGGGTTTTGAAATGCCTCAAGGTTTTATCCGTCACAGCTCAACCAAAGTCACAAATAACCTTTCTTTCCATCTCTCAGTTTGAATTTCCTGCTATCTCACTCTTGGGCTCTTTATGGTGGTGAAGACAGTCCACAAGTCCTGCACTGTCTACTCAGTGTCACGAGGTGCCTGAAGAGGCCCCTTGTCTTTTAAAAATCACATCGAGTCTTGGAAAGGAACTCTAAGCAGCTTTCAGCTGGGTCACGTGCCTGCCCTGGAAAGTCAGCAAGTGGAGGAAAGGAGAGGCTCTGAACAGTGTGTGGAATATGTGTCCGCCCCTCTGATGGGGAAAAGCAGGCTCAGGGAAACCCCGAAGGCAAAGGCGTCCCAGTAGCAAAAAAGGAGTTTTGTCTGATGAACAAGTCAAAGCAACAGGAACACACTCCATGGGGAAGAATCCACCCTCGGGCTGGTTATGAGACTGTGAAATGAGCCAGGAGAGGGCAAGATTGGAGGAGAACTTATCAGCAACATGTGTAGTTAAAATAAGAAGAGTATAGATATTAAGATAGTGATTTGGTCAAGGATGAAAGAACTCAGGCAACATCACCCTGTAAGACAGGGAAAGAAAAAATGCAAACTAGAGATCAAACAGGAGAATCGATCATGTGCCGAGGAATCTATGAACACGTCTCATTTAATTTCCACTACAACACTATCGTGAACGTCGAAGGTTATTTTTCCATTTTTAACAGAGGAAGAATTTAAATCTGAGCTATTTATCTAGCTTGCAGCCAATCACGAATCTGACACATTATGGGGCTGGGATCGGAAGCTTTGGTTGGGGGTTCCAGGGTTCCTTCTACTAGTACGAGTACCGAGACTACCCCAAGGACCAGAGGGCCAGGGACGTATGCTGTCCCCAGACGTTTTCCTCACATTTGGGAGAATTTCATTTTTAAACACACTTTCTTCTTGGCAGTAAATAACATCTTTGCACCACACACACACACACACACAAAAATCAAATTAAAAACAGTCCTGCCCACTCTTGCTTCAGAAGAATGTATGCTTACTCAAGCATTCACATCTGTCCTTGATTAAGGCGATCTGTTACGGGCTTGAGAAAACTTAGAAATAGAGAACATGGAGCTAATGAGACCATTAGAAGTCATGCTATAAGGGAGCCGGTGATGGATTTTAGTGGAATCAGAAACGTTTGAAATTGAATGCAAAATCACATGTGCGCATAGTGGGCTTCTCTTCCAGAGGGAGGGTCTCTAACTTTCTGACGTGATGGGGAAAGGGTAGCGTCTTCAGTAAACAGTGCTGGGAAAACTGGGTTTCCACATGCAAAAGAATGAAATTGGACCACTGATCTCATGCCATACACAAATATTAACTCAAAATGGATTAAAGACCTATAAGACCCAAAACTCCTAGAAAAGGAGAAAAGGTCCTTGGCATTGTTCTGGCAATCTTTTTTTTTGGGGGGGGGGGGACAGATATGACACCAGGCGCGAGCAAAACAAAAGTAAGAAACAAGTGGGACTACATCAAACTAAAAAGCATCAGTACAGCAAAGATGATCAAAAAGGCAACTTACAGAAGGGAGAAAATATTAGCAAACCATGTGTCTGCTAAAGGTTAATATTCAGTCTGAGGAACACATAAGACGCAACAGCAAAAACAAAAACAAAAACAAAAACACCCTCAAACAATCCAATTTAAAAACGGGCACAGTTTGAGGAATAAGCAAACATTCTCCCAAAGAAGACATACAATAAACAGACCTGTGAAAAGGTGCTCAGCATCACTAATCAGGGAAATGCAAGTCAAAACCACAAGGAGAGCCCCTCACCTGTCAGGATGGCTATTAATGAGACGACAAGCGCGGCCAGGTGTGGGGGAGAGGGCACCGTCGTGGGCAGTGAAGGAGGGCAGCTCGGGTAACTTAAAGGACTGTCCTTCTGGGGATCGAATCCCGCCGTTTCCTGCGCTCACGCACCAGAGGGCGCTGTTCAATTAGTCAAAGAAAAACGCCGCTGGCTGGGCCGATCAAGGTGTTCAGCTCCTCCCACCTGGCTCGCAAGCCCTCAGGGCTGCCTGGAGGTACGGTCGTCCCCACCTATCTGCAGGGTCACCTCCCGAGACCCCCCAGTGGACGCCTGAGACCACGGATGGTCCCCAACCCCCCGCACGTCCTGTGGTTTTTCCTGCACATATGTACATTTCATGGCTTCCCTGGGACATATCCAAATGGCCAGCATCGCCCCTTCTGCACTTGGGGGCCATTATTAAGTAACATGAGGCTTAAACAGAAGCACTGCGACACCAGGACAGGTCTGATGGCTGCGACTGCTAAGCGGCTGATGCGGAGCGGAGGCGGCAGAGGTGACGGGCGCATGCGCTGTACACGCGCCGGGCAGAGGGATGGGTCGCATCCCGGGAGGGACGTAGCCAACCGCACCAGACCGCCGTGCTGCTCAGAATGGCACGCTGCATTGGCGAATGTTATGATTTCTGGAGTTTTCTATTTAATATTCTCAGAGCGCAGTCGACCGCAGGTAACTGAAACCAGGGAGAGTGAAACCATGGGTAAGGGGGGGTCATGGACCCTGTAAGCCCTGGGCCAGGTGTGAAGGGGTCCTGCCACCCCGGGAGCTGGAGCAGGTGCGTGCAGAACCCTGCCTCGGGGCTTAGAGTTCGGTGTTCCTAACATTCACCGATAGGAACTGCAGGAATAGTAAAGATGGGTTTTCTTCTCGTCTTCCTCTCAGACAAGAGACTCTTGCCCACTGGTCCACATTCGTGTCCCTCCTTCCTCCACTGCTACTACAAATAACTGTGATAAAGGCAGTCTGGTGGTAGGCAGACTCGCGGAGCAAACCAGGCAAAACCAGAGAGGCCAGCGATCCTGGCTAGTCTCCAGAGTTATGTTTGAGTCTGAGGGCTCCCTTTATGAAATGTATTCTATTTTATCTATTGGCCTTTTAGCTAATTTTTTTTTTTTTGCCTTTTTAAATTGTTGCTCTAGGAATTACAATATCCATCCTTGACTTCATACCCTAGAGTTGATATCATACTGCTATACAAAGTATGTAAAAATCTTGTAAATGTGTCCCTGTATCCCCACCATCCTTTTTCCTGTCTATATGTTTGCCATCAACATACACTGTAAACCACATAAGACAGTAGCATAATTTTTGCTTTAAACAAGCCTGTGCATTTTTAAAAACTAAGAGGAAAAATAGCCTTTAGTATTTGCCTAAATATTCGCCACTGTTCATTATGTCCTTCCTTCCTGAAAATTCAAGTTCTTCTCTTATTATTTCTCTTCAACCTGAAGAATTCACTTTACCACTTCTTGTACTGTGGTGGTGTGGAAATGCTAACAAATTCACTTAATTTTCTTTTAGTTGAAAATGACTTTATTTTGCTTTCATTCTTGAAGGACAGTTTCGACGATTATTTCTTGCAATACTTTTAGATGTTGTTCCCTTGTCTTTTGGTCTCTATAGTTTGATAAGTCAGTGATCGTTTGAATCACTGAGTCATCGTTCCCTATGTATTTTTTTCCTCTGTATGCTTACAAAGTTCTTTTTATCTTCGTGATTCAATAGTCTAAGACGTGCCTCGTCATGGCTGACATTGGGCTCATAGCTGAGGGGAAACGGGCTCTCAGATCTACTGGGGGCTCCTCAGACTTTACCACTGGAGGAGCTTAGACGTGAAGGGGGTGCTTCTCTGAGCTGGCCGGGGGGTTTCTGCTTCGCACCCAGCAGAGCGGCCCAGGGAAATGGGACGTTTGTCGCCACTCACCGGCAGACAGAAAGTCTGTCTGAACACATCCTGAAAATCCTGTTTTCTCCCATGGCACCCAACCTTCAGGACCCGGCAACACGTTCCCCAGAAAAATGTCACCAAGCACAACCAGAAAGGGGTTGAGTCTGGGAAGGCACACGCATAGCACACACCCCAGCCCAGAAAACACACTCATGTTTTGACCCCGCATGACATACTGAAGCCCCAGCAGGGTGTCCCGTGGTGACTGGAACAGGGAATTCTGCTCCACGTTTCCAGACTGGACCCTGGCTGCCCAGAGCAGGACGTGGTGCTGCTCACAGTGAGTCCCTATCCTCAGCCTGTTCGGGTCAGTCATGTTGCTGGTGGTGACAAAACAAGACAGTTAAGGGACATCTAGCTGTCACCTTCCTGCATTCTACTCACACTTCCCAGCAGGCACACCCTGTCCTGTGCAGTAGGAGAACTTCTACCTGCTCGGCAGAGGGTCACATTCAACCAGGCTGCCCCATCCTTCAACAGGACAGAGATCTGATACGGGGTGATCTCTGCCCCCAAAATATAATTTTGGACAGAGTAACCAAAACCAATGGAAAAGGAACCCGCAGACCAAGGCAGGCCGTCACTCGAAGGTACATGCGACATTGCATCCACACCAACAGTTGTCACTGGCGACCTCATGCCGTGTGGAGGTCACGGTGTGCATGCCCTGGGGAGGACCCGGATGACCCAGACCACGCTCAGGGAGACGACACGTGAAGGACACCTCATTTCACATCCCGAAACGATCCGTTCTCGAGTTTTGGTGAGAGAAAAGAATGATTTTTTTTTAAAAAGTCATCCTTTGACTACAAGGAAGTTAATTGTTGACAACTGAAGGTATACCAGAAGGCATTGCCGAAGACAAGAAATGGGCATAAGGCTGAATGGGATTTAGGGACCGTGTAAAGACACTCTTTCCACGAGAGGGAGAAATCTCCTTCGCAGGGAGACGGGGAGGGAGCACCTTGCTCCGGAGGCATCGAGCTGCTCCTGTCCTAACCAGGAAAGCCAGGCAGGTGGGCATCCTTCTGGAGGGAGGGGCTGCCTCGTGCCACAACCTCGCCTGCTCCGCTTGTCCTCACATGGACGTCTCAGTCGCACAAGGAAAGGTGCCTTTGGCGAGGGAGCTAACGGCAAACGGCGTGGCAGACTGAGATGGTGGGTAAACGACCAGACTCTGTCCCTTACTTAGCAGAGTCGATCTGAGATGCACTGTGTGTCTCCTGTGGGACTGAGCCCCATCCAGAGGTGGCCCAGCTCAGTGACTGCTCCCTCCAGCCCATCCACAGTCCACCATTTCCAAAGGAAGTACCAAATAAAACAGTTAAAAGAACTGCCAACAGTGTCCACATCCTGGTCCTCAGACTCTTGAATGCGTCTTGTCAAGTGGCAAAGGGGAATTAAGGCGCAGATGGAATTGAGGCTGTTAATCAATTGACCTTAAATTACGGAGATTATTCTGGATTACGCACTGACGTGGTAAAGTAGAAGAGGGAGTTGGAAGTGGAGGCGAGTGTCGGAGATGTGAGGTGTCAGGGCTGCTTTGAAGATGAAGTTCTGACTATAAACATCAAAAAGGGGCCCAAGACGAGGAGTGCAGGAAGCTTCTAGAAGGGGATGAGGCGTGGAAATGGAGGGTCATTTAGAAAACCAGAAAGGAATAAAACCTACAAATGCCTGATCTTATCCAAGAGCCACCCATTTCAAACTCCAGTCTCCAAAACTGAGGGACAAAATAGATTTTGTTACAGCAGCAACAGGCAATAAGTAAAGTCCTGTCTAAACATTTTATTTCAGACTCTACGTTCTACTAACTCAGGTTTTATATTTCAAGAAGTAGGATTAACAGATGTCCTCTCCCTGGCAGCACTGAAGATGGTCATAAAAATAGAAACACATCTCACCTCGACCTGTAGTATTGAAAGAATATTAGCTCATTTAAACGAGTCAATTAACTCATTTAAATGCTCATTTAAACTTCACATGTAGAAGCGTAAATGCCTTCAAAGACCTGAATTACTAAAACTTAACCAAGAAAAAAAAAATAGATATCAGTATCCAGGTTTCCCATGAAGGAACTACACACAGTTGAAACCTGCCCACAGGTGCTTGCCTGGGCCTGGATCACTTCCTGTCTGAATTCTGCCATCTGTTGAGAAGAAACATACTAATCATCCACAAACACTTCCTTTTAAAGGAAAAGGCCTCGAGAATTTTCCTAAAGGACACTCTCCCTGACAGCCGAGTGGACTGAGGAAGCTGCCGGTCACATTCTCAACTTTTCCAGCAAGTTCCTTTTGAGAAGCAGCTGTGCACCGTCACGAGCTTCCCACAGGATGGCATCGCACAGGCTGTCCGGAACACGACCCCCCAGGTCATCTCAGCGACACGGCTGAAGGGGCTGAGCCGGGGAAGCAGGACCAGCAGCTGCCCGCACGTCACGGGAGGGCGTGCGGCTCACGCCTCTCCCCGCTGGCCTGGGGATGGCATTGACCTCAGAACCCTGCTCGTTAGATTGGGCAGGAAGGGCTCGGTGTCCCCCAGAGCGGAAAGCCCTGGTGTTGGTCATGGTCGGCGCCGTCCCCACACTTTCTGGAACATAGTTCCGTTGGATCCGAAAGCATCGAAAGAGAAAGGCGGCAGCTTCCCCTCTGAGCTCCCTGCCTTCGCCCCATCTGGGTGAGTTTCCAACACGCAGCACGTCCTACTGAGCATCCTGAGAAACCGCCAGAGCGGATCTAGATCCGTCGTCTGGAGGAACGCCCCGCGGTCACACAGTGGGCTGTGACCAGGCGAGTCCATGTTCTGCGCAGCAAACAGTCCAGGGGGGGAGAAGCGGCACCCGAGAGGTGGCCCCGTGGGCCTCCGGGTCGTGTCAGAGCAGCAGCGCCATCGGCCCCGGGCATCGGGAAGGACAGCCCCTGCCTAGCCGGGTCTACAGAGTAGAAACAACACGTTCTCAGTGTTCCCTTATCCCGGAGGCCCGGGGGGCAGGGCCACGTGAGGACGGGGCTCGTGTACCAGCCCCCCTGGAACCAACAAGGCAGCTGGTTTGCCCATAAGGGGCTTTTTCTGGTCCCTCTTTGTGCCGTCCCTCCCCCTGGTCTTGGTGGAACTGATGGTCGCGGGTGGGTCGGGGGACAGATGACAGGACCTGTAAGGAGTGAACTTCAGTTAGCTGTGGACTTAGGTCTGCCACCGAGCGGCCGAGGAGTGCGTGACACCAGCCCATGGAGTCGCCTGCACACTGGAGCGCTGTGGCGGAGCCTCTCTGGGCACGGAGCCTCTCTCCAGGCACAAGGCGGTGACCGTGTCAGGACCCTCCAGCGTGCTGTCAGCCATGTGGCTGCGAGGGGCCACCTGGCTCTTAGGAGGTATGACCTGCATTACCAGCAGTTGCAAAATAAACGGGATATTCTAAGCCCATATAACTGAAGCACCTTTTATGTCTATGATGGTGTATCTGATTCTGTTGAGAATTCCTTATCATAGTGGATGAGCTCGACAGACCTCGCAGCCTGGACGTAAAAGGCCCTCAGCCCAGCTGGACAGTCACAAGCCGGAGACGGTCCTGGAGGACCGCTGTCCAGCCAAACGCAGTGTGTCGCCCGTGGACAGCAGAGTCGCAGCCGGAAGCGCCCTCTCTGGGTCCACTGTGCACTGAGTGTGGGACGTCGGGGCGCAGACACAGCACACACCCTCTGGGTGGGGCAGTCTCCAGGGCGCGGGCTCACGAGGGGCTGGGCTCTGAGCCCGCCTGGGAGGAACCCCAAGTCCGATCTGAGGACCCTACCCTTGGAGCATCAGGATTATTAAAAACACTGGTTTAACAACCTCTTCGGTTGCCACTGTCTGTATAATTACAGAGGGAAAAAATGGAGAATCATAAGGAAAAGGGGCAGAATGTTTTCATTTCAATCATTTAAACACCCCCTTCTCAGGGCCCCCGCAAGTGCAGGGTGCAGAGGTGGACGTCCAGGCTTTGGGGTTCAGAGTGTCCTCCATGGTCCTTGTCATGTGGTCCAAACACCTGTGGACCAGCATTGTCAGAGTAACCATGACCAGTGGAAAGGGGAATGCACAGATCAGAGCCTGTCACCTGAAAACCCCACCGCTTTAAGATCCTAAACTAAGTGACATGAAGACAAACATTGAAGAAGGAGTCCATGGCAGTGCAATGAAGACCAGAGATCCGAGCACCCAAGGGTGCAGCCTCAGGAGAAGACTGGAGTAGCCTGGGACCCACCTCTCCCCAACACTGCCCTCGGAACCGACTCTCTGTGTGCATCTGGAGATGAATCGGAGCTAAAACCCTGTTCGCAGCATCCGGCAGGTGAGAAACCTCAGCTGGATCATCCCAAATACCCCGGTAGGGGAGACTCCAGTCCTGACACCTAAGAAATGAGGGAACCAGGCGGACAGATGACAAATGTCCCAGGCCGTGACATGGAGGCGTGGCAGGGGGACCCCACAAAACCTTCGTGGGCACCCGTGGGGAAGTCAAAGCCAAAGTGCCCCGAGGCCTTCCCCTTGGTTCATCGTCACAGGTTGAAGTCTCTGTGACCGGGGTTGGAATCAGTGCCAGCAGCAGGATGAGGGTTTGAAACGCGCCTCACTCTCGCCTCGGCATCAGTCCTGCGAGTCCCGGAGCAGGTGGCACTTCCCAGGCCAGGCTTCTTTAGAATTCGTGACACGAAAGACAAACGTCAGAGGCTGGAATGTGAACTTTCCCTCCACAGTAAGAACATGCATTGATCAAATTCAAGAGAGAAGTCAACTGTTCTTAGACGCTCAAGCACTGAAGAGAATTCACCCAACTAAAATGTAATAAGAACAACTTTAAATCACACTCTCTCCTAAATGACAGGACTATAAAGAACCATGTACTATCGGGCATGCATAACTGAAGCATTTGAGTATTCACACAGGAATAGAAACCTTAAACATCAGCAGTTATTCCACCGAGATGCAGGAAAGAGGCAAGTTCTCCAAGAAATACTCTGTGGGAGAAATCTACACGCATGGACCAGGTTGAATTTAGATCATACAATAGTGTTGTATTCGCAGATGGCAAAGAATGTTTGGAAAGACAACGCAACATCACCCATAGAATCCAACAAAAGCAAATTGTCAGTAACCAGAATTCTAAGGTATTTGTCTCAGTAGGTATCTGCCAGAATCACAGATGAGGACAAGGGCGAATGGAATGAGATGTCTACAAAGAATCTCTTCCCCGGACAGAGAAAAAGACACCATCGTGAGAAGGTGTGTGCTGCAGACCCTCGCTACGGGGTTGGCATGGCCCTGCCTCAGCAAGACTCACACGTATCTTTCTTACCAAGAGGAAAACCAGGAGTTCCACATTCTGGAATGTTTGGGCATTTCTCTAGAGCCTGGGGTGATCGTCACACCTTCTAAACCCTTTGTTTCAATACAACGTGGCAGAGGAGATCATATTTCATATTCTCAAATATTAAGATTTGAGAATCACGAGAAAAAAGACCAACCTTCTTTCCTCTGCAAGCCTAGAGCCCTCTGTTCTGGACGTAGCCATGCTCAGGCTAACTCTGAGCCGCTTTCCATCCTATGTGTGGATAGTATCCAAGAACCATATGTCGCAAATCATTCAAGAATGGATGCTCTGTAGGGCAACAGACTCAATGACAGGACCTCCGTGACGGTTTTCTTCCTCCAAACTAGCGCGTGACCATGTTTGGAAGAGCGGATCTTTTGCTGGGATCTCTTTGTTCAGTGACACAACAAATACAAGAACTCCGGGCACGCTCCCTGCTTCGGCACGGCCGTTCCTAGAGAGGCCACGCCTAGTCCACAAGGAGGACATTGGAAGAGGGAGGAGAGACCACCCCGTTAAAGAACCTTGAAGATCACTAACCCGTGACCTGTCCCTATGTCCCTGACTCCAGCTGAGGACAACAGGGTCACCGACTTTATACAAGGTAGCTCTTGAGGAACCCACGTGACCCTGTAAGTCACAGTCTTAGTCCTCGACCGCAGTCTCCTCTCTAGGTCAGCTTGATGTGTAGCCACCTTCCTCTAGATTAGGCAGCCTACAGAAGCTTAGAAAAAAGGAAGTTCGAGCAGAAACCCAAAGCCCCGTGCTCCCTTCAGGCAGATATGTCTTATTTACAACATTTTACTCTAAGCTAGTCTGCTAGGATTTGGGGGTAATGAATACACCCTTCACTTCCAGTTTGATGGAGGGTTGCTGTGCAGAAACAGGAAACGGGTCTCAGACAGGTCACCAATTCTTTCTTCTGCAAAGATACTATTTACTTTCTCCTAATGGACATTATTTTCATATAAATTTGGAGGTGTGATGGGCAGTGCTCAAAAGTTTTCTCTTTCAAGGAAGAATCCTAGGAAGATTTAGCTATTTATGTCACCAACCTACGATAGACACAAAACTCTCCACATCCTCTTGGAGGGACCCTCATGGATGGAGGTGACAATGCCTACGTCATATCAATAGTGCACAGCTACATCAACGTGCAAAATATGATTTATCACTAGTGCTAATGTATGAGTGATTGATGTCAGCATGAATATACCTTAATCTAAAATGGGGAGAAATAGAAAATTTCAAGTCCCATTAGAGAATACTGCTCTAAAATGGTTGTACTGGGAATTAATCTAGAAGGTCCCCTGTACCAGGAAATAAAGAGGGTTTGGATCCCGAGACCTCATCGGTGGGCCCATGAGATTGCCCAGGACCATCCGGCTTACCTAAGCCAAGAGTATGAACTATCATCCTGAGTGTTTCAAAATACAGAATCAGCCCTCTACCGTCTGGAGCAGCAGAATCAGAGAACAAGGCCACGAAGGTCAGACGTCACACTGACCACAGAAGCCCAGGGTAGACAGGCGTAGGGATGGACTGAGCTAACGACAGCAGGAAAACCAGCTCTCCTCGGGTCGAACCCCGGGGACTCACAGGCCCCCATAAGGTCACTTATGAGCACACAGGTCCTCCCTGCAGCCCCCTCTTCAAGTCACCTCCCACCCATTCTCCTCCGGAATCAGGCAGCTCAGGGCAGACTGAAGGAGGGCAAAGCAGCAGTCACCTGAGGAACAACCGCACACACCTGTCGGACGTACGGGGAAGGCGTATGACCCCAGGTCCCTCTTTACTGTGTGACGGACGCACTTATGTAGAGCAGGAAAGTGGCCTCTTCACAAATACTGTGCGTCTTCTGCAGAGATGGCTCCTCCCAGTTACCTCGTACCCATGCAAGATGGGGGAGTTGGAAGAGGGGAGGTGCTCGTCAGCACTCTGAGGAAGGAGGAAGTCTTGGAACCAAAGAGGAACTACAAGCAGAAATTTCTCTGCAGCCCATTTTTGAGGGCCTCATTGGAACGACAGTGACGTCACCAAGGTACTTTCAACAATACAGAGCAGATGAGAAGAGGCAAGGAAGAGCAGCGCCAGGAACACGAGAGGGAAATGTGAGTTATCAGCCCTGCTGACTTGTCATGGAATGCGTGGCCGAGTCCCAGTGGAGTGCTCCTCGGGCAGGTATAGTCACAGAGGTGACGACGGCTCCCCCAGCCTCCCTGTGCTGGGCATGGACGGCTCTGGCAGCCACGGGCCCGGCTGAGGAAGGCTTCAGCAAAGGTGAGATCCTGCAGCTCGGCAGCAGACGGCCACCCACGCAGTGGCTGAAGCAATGCTCGTCTGTTACTGCGGTGTCTGTAGGTCAGAACCGTGGGCAAACGGGCAAACGAGGCAGTCGCTGGGCTACATTCCCATCCGGGGCCTTGACGAGGATGGGCTCTACCTCCAAGATCCCTTGGGTGTTGGCAGAATTCAGTTCCTTCTGACCACCAGGTCAATGGAAACCAGGAAAGGAGGAAGCGTCTTCAGATACTGGAGCCCTTGCCCTTGGGGAACACCTAAGCTCTCATTAAACTACTTCTGACTATCTGAATCAGGCCAAACCATGATGATCTCCCACTGAGATAGGCACCTGATAGGGGACCTTAACCCTGAAAAACCCCTCAACTCCTGCTATACAAGGTAATCTATTTAAGGTCATGACCCCAGGGGGCAGAGGTCCTGGGGCCGGCTTAGAATTCTGCAGAGAATACGAGTTTCCTGCTAATCCCATCTTTACATAGCCAGTAATGGTGGTGCGAACTACCCTTTCTGCTACCCAAGGGGAAAAAATTGGGGCAACATATACAAGAAGGTGGTGAATCCAGAGGGCCACACAAGAGTAAATGCAGGATGACAGAGAAACTTAGTGACCCAGCTGACTGAACAAGTCTTTGACAGCAGAGCCAAAGTGTGTCCACTTGGGCTGCACAGTCTTCACAGCTGAAGAGTACTGAAGTGTGTTCAGCCAGCCCACACGGCCGGGGTTGCCTGAAGAACCGACTCAGCTCTCAACCTGGGTGAGCCAGTAGTTCAAGCACAATCGCATCAAACAGAGAAAGCAGCGGCATGAAGTTCAGCAACGGCCATCATCAGAAGCAGCAACCAGACCATTCGGCAGCGGAAAGGGAGGTCTCAGCTTGCAGCACTGCGGCCAGCACTCACCCCACCCGTCCTGGAATCCCCCACGCCCGTGACCCTGATGTGCCCACATCTTCTGGTGCCCAGAGGGTTGATGCCTCTGATATTCATGGAATTCTTTACCTCAGAATGAGCAGCAGACACCTCTGGGGATCTCTGGACCTTGCTGGGTCTCCATTTTGAGGCACAGGTCAATTCGTACAACTCTGTACCTTTCCCTTCTCCAAGCAAGATCCCACACCGTAGGCCATCTCCCTTCCCCAGTGTCCCACCCATAGGAGCTGGCACCAGTTTTCAGTATGGCTCAGACACAGTGTGCAAACCCTAAGCAACGACTGCTCGACAGAATGACACCTCCAGACACCTTTAGTGGGTAGACTTGCTTTTAAGTAGGCCAGAGATGAGAGATTTTCGTTTTCCTATAAGAATAAAGTTTCCCCTCCTTTCCTCATTGCCCGCATTTTCTTTTGTCTTCCCTGGGAGTGCCTTTTCACCCACATTTCTCAATCACAGAGACATCAGGTGATATGGGGTCAACAGAAGAAACCAGTTTTCCCTGGCTCCCACCTCGCCCCAGGGTAAGCTCAGCTCAGTGAAAGCATCGGCACCAAAGCCCACACGGCTGAAGGACTCTTGCTCCCATTTCTCTTTCATACACGTAGATTGTTATCTACCACGAGAGTGCTGTCTGGAGGCCTGGCGCCTACAGAACCGAGCATCTGGAGAATTTCCCTGCTTCGTAGTCCCTCGTTTCTTCATCACCACCTCGCCCCAACCAGCAGAGTCACGGCTGGTTCCAGGAAGAGGACGCACTGCGGCAAGATCAACGGGCAACCGCATTTAAAGCCGAACCTGACCGTGAGGGCAGAGGGGAAATGCTTTGTCAGTGGTAGGATCTAACAGTGGGTCAGCCCCGAACCTAAAGTAGAAATCTGACTCAAGAACCACGCACTTGTCTCTTCTTCCAGACAAGCCCGAGTTTTAAACATTTCAAAAGTCCTCAGATTTAGAGGAAGGGGTGTAAGCCCCATGCCCTTCTCGGTGACTGCAGTGTCTTCAAACGTACCATCTCTCCCCCAAAACCAGTTTCCCTTTTCTAAACTATATTTTCATGCAAGTTCTGTTGTAGGGGGAGATCTGAAATGTCTATGGACAAGGAAGAGTTCTAGCAACAAACTTACAGTAAACGAAGGTCTAAATGTCTACTCGTCCCCAGCTCCTAGTCAACAGACGTTTCTACGGAGACGGGAGAACCATTCCCACAGCACGAGATGGAGAGGCGCAGGCATTCAGCCTCTGGGGTTCAGGTTTTCCTGATGGTCTTCGTTTGAACTCCTAATGTGGGTGCCTCATGGTCTTGACAGGGCGAATAGGATTCTTAACATTCATTCCCCTGGCAGCTCGGGTCAAGGAAAAACATCATAAACACCAACATTTCCTCTTAGCATCCTTACCGATAGTATCAAAGGATATTATGAATAGTGTTCACTTAAACTTCAGATGTAGAGGCATAAATGCCATGAAAGACTTATTACTAAATTATTAAAACTTAAGGAAGTTGATATCAAGTATCCAGGGTTCTTGTGACAAACTAAATATACATTTAAAACCTTTGCACAAAGTATTCTCTGGGCCCAAGTGACACGCCCCCCTTCCAGTATTCTCCGGGAGTTCCAACAGAAATATGACAATCACATGCCAGTACAGAGAAAGAAAATTTCTCTGAAGGGCTCTCTCCTGACAGCCAAGTGAATGGACTAAGATGCTGGTCGCATTAACTTCTGCAGTAAGTTCTAGGAACCAGCCCCGCACCCTCACGACCGTCCCTAAGACCGCCATTCTAAAGGCCTCCGGACCAGAAAGCCCCAGATCGCCAGATGCAAAGCTAAAGAGGCCAAGAGCTTGAAAGTGAGACCAGGAGGTATCTGCACATCACAGGAGCTAGCGCCCGCCCAGCTCTACCCCATGGGCGTGGCCGGTGCCCACGCCACGGTGATGGGGTATGAGCTCAGAGCCAGGCACCTTGCAACACACTGAGCCCCTCTGTCAGAGAAGGCGATGGCAACCACAATCAGCCCCGTCCCCAGGCGCCGTGGGACAAGTTTCAGCTGGCCTTCGGAGGTGTGCGAAGCCAAACGCAGAAGCTAGCACCCTGCTCTCTGCCTTCAGGCCGTCTGCCCCTCCTGATGAACTTCCGGGATGTGACACCTACCGGTGGCCTTGCTGAGGAAGTGCCAGGGCACATTTAAATGTCACCTGAGGGACGATCGATCGGCTCCTTGCAAGGTGAGCTGTGACCCAGGCCCCAGACAGCCCGGGGTCGCACGAGGGTGGGGGCCGTGCACAACCCCACTGAAACTAACTCTAGCCCTGTTCCCCATTCGGTTCCAGGTCCCCCCACGGACGGCACTCCCCCGGTCCTGGTGGAGCGGGAGGCCACAGGGTGGGTCGGGGCAGGACGGCCCGGCAGGCAGCTGCCAAGGATGGACCTCGCATTTAATAGCTGTCACGTCTTTAGGTGATTATTAGCATGACTCAGCAGAGAGTTCAGTGGCTGAAAATGACAAAGAATCATGACCTTATAGAATTAGTCAAAAAAGTCACTAGATCACCACAGTCAACAACAAATAATTCTGGGGGTAGGGAAATCTAATCTTTGGAGCTCCAATCACTTAAAATATTT
>CM053513.1:87985867-88004766 GCA_028627145.1 Eidolon dupreanum
CTTTATCTTTAAATTAACCTTTGCTCTTAGGGGCATGTGGGAGAAAGAAAGACAGAAAAACATCAAAGCATGACAGTGAAATGGTGACCAAGACACTCAGTCTGGCTATCAAGGGCTCCACGATCTGGAGACAGCGCCCTCAACCCACAAGCTTGTAAACGATGACAGGCAACAGTTAAGACACAGTAAAAGAAAAAACCTCACGACTCCATTCTTAGAACCAAGCACCGAAACCGACAGGGAAACACAAGGTCGCGCGTGTGCCTGGCTGCTCTGGGGCTGCTCTGGGCGTTTCTGGAGGTGGCCGTGCGGCAGGGCGCACGCTCCGGGGTCGGGGCGTCTGTGCCACGTGCGCCCCGGGCCCAGCGCAGCCCCGTCCTGCGGGTGGGGGCGGCAGGAGCCACGGGGGTGGGTCTGTGTGCTTTCGAGGCGCTGCCTCTGGAATGTTCCGCGCTCGGCTGCGCCGGGCGGCGGGAGGGAGTCATGCTCCACGCACTGTTTAAGCGCCCGCTTTGCTCTCATGTGCAAACTGTCACTGTCTAAAGCTTTCAGAGGACGTGTACAGACGCGAACGCCCTGCGGAGAGGGGGGCGTCAGGAGTCAGGGGCCCTCCTGACGGGGCGGGGGTGTCACGGGACGGCTGGAGGAGCGGCGTGCTCTGCTGCAGCTGAGCGCTAGTCCCCGACGCGGTCCGGCCACGCGGTCCTCAGTAGGTGATTGTCCACTCTTTGACAGAGGCGTCGTGGGAGGTGGTGACCAGCGTGTGCTCGTCCAGCCAGGCCAGGCTGCTGACGTGGTGCAGCCGGTGCGCGTCTAAGGAAGAGGAACACGCTGCTGAGAAGCCGGTCTCTGCTCCCACGGACGCCTCGAGCTAGGAAGACGGGACGACCCGGCCGAAACCAACGACAGGGCCCCTGCCGACCAGTCCCCGTCCCCCTCTCAGACCAGTCCCCGTCCCCCTCTCAGACCAGTCCCCGTCCCCCTCTCAAAGGACCAGAGTCGAGGACGGCGGCCGCGGGAGCAGGCGTTCTCGACAATGGCACCAGACGGCCGGGGCACGGCCCTCGACAGGCACGGCCCCCCTCGGGCTGTGAGCCTGTGACGCGAGCCGCTGCCACGCATGGAAATCACAAGCTGGGTTACATAAAATCTACAGTTAACAATAACTTCACCTGTGTTTTCAAAGGTGGCTGCTCAAACTATGTCAAGTGCACGTGTGCCTCACTGGACACACGTCACAGGCGGTGCGGGGCTGAAGGGCGTGGCGTGCGGAAAGGGAGGGGCCACGGTCTGAGTGTGTGTGTCCCCAAGTTCCTAAGCTAAAAACCTAAGTTAGCTCGGGGAGAAGCGTCTTCCAGGACCCCAGTGTCCCAGCCCCGCACCACGTGGGGACACGGAGGAGGGCCCTCCCCTGGTCTCGGGTTCCAGCCTCCAACCTCCCTACGGTGAGCAATTACTTCCTGCGGCTTCCCAGCGCCCCCACCTGTGGGACTCTGTTACAGCAGCCCGACCAGACTGAGGCAGGAAGGCACGCCAAGAGTGGCCCCTGACGCGGCACTGTCCTGTGCATGGGGACCACCGGCTCTCAGGCTCTGTGGCCAGCAGGGCCCAGGGTTTGGTGGACGAGGATGCGGTGGCCTCCCCAGAAGCAGAGCCCAGACACTGGATGCTGGGGGCCAGTGCTTGGGGCCAGCCTCACTGGAGCTGTGGGGGCAGCTGAGGTGGGTGCGAGAGTCACCTTGGATCTTGACCCTGGTCTCAGGGTCACTCAGGGTCCAGACGTACACCATCATGTCCATGCCGCCCGAGGCAAAATGCTCGTTGTCCGGGGACCAGGCCAGGCAGACGATCTTCGCGTGGTGTCCGTAAAAGACGTTGTTCTCCTGGCCGTGGGTTGGACAGAGAGGCAGGTCAGGCCCAGCCAGGGCCGGGCATCGTCCCCCCGTCCCCTCGCCCCACGGTGACGAGGGCCAGGCAACCTCAGCCCCGCCGTGAGCGCAGCACGAGGTGCCTGCTCCTGGGAGGCGAGGCCGGCGCTGAGCAGCAGCCACGCCCGCCCCCCGGGGTCCCCGCAGGACGCCCTCGATCGCAGCGCGTGCCAGCTCGCCCTCCAGAGTCCTCCAGCGAAGGGACAGAAACGCCGGAGGAGAGGGACAGGAAGTACACGGGCCCCAGACGGCACCCCTCACCCTGCAGTCGGGGCGGCCACTGTCCAGGGCGCGCCCCAGCCCTGAAGCACTGTCCACCTCGGCGATGGTCGTCGCCGTCCCTGACAACGGTCCCCTGGCCCACGCTTTCCTTTCTGCGCCCTTTGCTGACTCTGCTTCTGTGGGTTCCTCGCGTCTTAAAGGAGGTTCGCTACACGCAATGAAATCGCTCAGACCGGGACGGTGTGGTGCCAGGAGGAAGGGTACCCTGGGGTGGGGGGCGCTTTATCCTGACAGGGGTGTGGGCTGCAGGAGAGCGCCCACTACGTGTGTTTTCTTTCGTGTCTGCCTTTTGTCATATGTAAATTTTATAGCAAAAGATAGAACTAAGAAATGGTTAAACCCTAGTTAACAATTCATAAACTGAGACATTTAAATGAAAATTTAAATGCACCAAAAACTAGATTACTGAATAGATGAACGGATGGATAACGTGACATGGTAAAATGTTAAGTAAGAGTCTAGCTAGTAAATTATGTCAACTCTGCCGCAGATTTTAAAACTGTCCTGAGCTGAGGGTGAGGGCTGGCTGGCGGGGGGAGGGCCCAGGGACAGGAGACCCTCCACCGTCCAGCGCTGCCTGCTCTGGTCACACCAGCGAAGGACGGAATCCCTCCAAGGCGCAGTCTCTCCTTTGTGCAGTGGGGCTGACGCCGCCGGGGACAGGTCTGATGACAGGACGGGAACTCCCGCCCTCACCTGAGACTGCCCTCGCTGTCCCCTACGCTCCGTTCTGCCTGGAGCAGGATGAGCTCCCAGGCGCCCGGCAACGGGCCCCGCCCCCTTCCCCAGGCGCAGGGCAGTGTGGGGACGGTCGGCACTTCTCTTCACCACACCTCGAACGGCAATGAGACGAGAAACACGCGCCTCAGCCCTCTGACAGGAGGCCGAGGGTCTCGGGCCAGGCGTCACTCACGCAGGCCGCCTCGCTGAACGATGAGCCCGTCTTCACGGCCAGCCCCTCCACCGCCCAGTCCCTGACCTACTGCCCCAAGACCCAAGCCCCTGGGCAGCGGGGTCTGGTCCCACGTCATCTGTGCTCTAAGAAGAATGAAGCCACGGGGTCTCACGCCCCTACCCGGTCGGGGACGACAGGAGAGAACCACAGCCACCACCACCACCCGCACTGCCCGGCGTGGGGACAGAGGACAGACCGCCCACTCACCGAGTAGCCATCGGCGACGCTGAAGACCGTGACCACCTTGCTGGCGTCACACACGGCAAGGAAGGCGCCGTCGTGGGAGTATGCCAAGTCAGTGACAGGGCCCTTGGCCTCCAGGAGCTTGCCCTCGTCCTTCAGCGTGGTGCCCAGGATGGAGTACAAGCGGACATTCCCGTCCTGCAGAGGGCAGGGGCCGTGAGCCACTCCCCCAAAAGAGAGAGAGAGACAGACAGACACAGAGAGACAGAGAGAGGGACAGAGACAGACAAAGAGACAGAGGGAGAAAGAGAGAGAGAGAGACAGAAAGAAAGAGAAGGCTCGGGCCACTAGGCCACCGGCTGTTGCCTCACCCCCGGGGTGCTCGGGTCAGGGATGCCCCTGGCCACCTCCGCCCAGCTCTCTCGGCCACAGCCTCCAGAGGGGTCGGGCACCTCTGTGGACGCTCTCTCCTGTGCCCGGGGTGCCTGCCAGGGTGCTGCGCCCTGGGCACCCCCGTCCGGGGCAGGGGTCCAGGAGTTTACGCCCCCCAAGCCTGGCCCTGAGAAGCCTGGTGCTCGGCTCGTGAGTCAGTGAGGCTGCTGACGGCGAGCAGACAGGACGGACCGCGAGGGAGTGGAGAGTGGTGTCCCTGAAGCTGCTCAAGGCCCCCTGGGAGGCACACCTGGGGCCAGCCCCGCCTCTGGGGGCAGCCGAGCGTCTACACTCACGGACAACCCGAGTCCCCTCTGCATCAGGAGGTCCCTTCCTCAGTGCTCCGTGCTGCATGCCCCCAGCACAGCCCACCTCACTGTCCGGGGCCCCTGTCCCTTTGCACTGCCACATTGGCCAGGATGAGCATTGCCAGGGGCTGGGCACCCCTTGGGGGCTTCAAGGGTCACCCACAGAGGCTGTCGAACGGGTGACAGGAGGTACTCTAGGCTGGTTCCCAGAAACCCAGTCCCACCTCCCTGAGACAGTCCTACACTCACACAGCTCACGTCACCCCCAAATCCCCCAGGCACCGAGGAGAGAGGGCGTGGGGAAAAAGGCCTCACCGTGCCCCCGACAGCCACCATGTCGCCGCTGGGGTGCACTGCCACCACCTCGGGCTCGTAGCCGGGGCTGTCGATGCTGAAGCACTTCTTCTGATCCTTCAGCAGGACGATCTGGAAAACACGTGGGCAGCCAGGTGACGCAGGGGCCCGGGCACCCATCGCTCGGTCCTCGGTCCCGGTCTGGGCTCCGTCCCTGACCTTGCTGAGGGCAAGCCAGGGCTCTAGACTCAGCCCCGTGACCCCGAGCTGTGCTTCCTTCCTCATCAGCCAGCGGGGACAGTGACGGCTGCGGGTCACGGCGCCACCGCGAGCACCGGCTTCCCGGGAAGCCGTGTGAAGCCTGAACTGCAGGGAGCTCCCCCCGGCGCACGCGCTCGCGAGGCCCGGGAGGGCGCAGCGCCTGGCAGCGCCGGGCTCGGAGCCCTGGGAACAGACACGGCACACGCACCGAGTTCTGGTCCCCGCGAGCCGAGGAAGCGCCCCTCCCAGCACCGACGTGCCGTCTGTGGTGCAGCCAGTACTGTCCCCTCGCCTGGGGACTGGTGCCAGCAGGCCGGCCGCAGGGTTGGGGTCCGGGCCCTGGAGGCTCCCCGCTCGCCCATAGCAAGACCAGAACTGCGGGGCGCCTGCACAGATGGCTCACAGGCATGGCTTGGAAGTGCCCTGTGCACCTCTCCTGTGCTCCACCTCAGCCGGCACCCACCTGGCTTCCTACTCTGGCGGCAGGACAGTCCCCAGGCGGGGCCGAGTGCCTGGGTGTCCAGGCCCCACCAAAGGGCCCTGGCGATGGAAAACCAGGGCCTGGTGTGGCTGAGCCACCACCTGCGGGGACAGCTCACGAACGGCCTGAGACTCAGCCTCCCAGGGCGTAAAAGCCGCCGCAAAGGTGAAATTCCGGGTTCAAGGTGGGTACCTTATAAAAGCCAACCAAGCCAGCAGCCAGTGGCCCAGAGCGGGAGCCACACCCCCTGCTAAGGGTGCCCCTGGGGATGGTGGCGCCTTCTCCCTGTCACAGAGGACAGGGGTAGAGAGAGAGCCTGCCAGGCGCCCAGAGCCCCACGGCTCTGAGCAGAGAGAATGCATGCCCGGGCTGCCGCCCACCCTCTCACCCGCAAAGGCCAGGTGCCCGACATGAACCCCGCCTTCCGTTTGTCCCTCTGTACCCCACTGACCGCCCAGGCTGTGTGCAGCGACTGCCTGGCAGGAGGTTTGCGTTATCTAGGACACAGAATCCATTCTCCCTGAAGCAATTAAGCTCACAGAAGGGAGGCGGGGCCGTGGGTCCTGAACGGCAGCTTTCTTTAGCAGGGTTTGTCACTCGTGCCAACGGGGGCTCGGTCACACCTGCCTTCTCTGATCCACACACAGGGACGCCCAGGTTTGCTGAAAGACGGAGCACAATCCTGTACAAAGTGGGTCAGGCAGGGGTCTTGACCAAGGGCCCTTCGTTCCAGAAATTCCCAAAGAGAAGGATGCGGAGGCCTCGCCGACTTGAATGAGAACCAGGCTGTGGAGCTGGGACAGCAAACCCCACCCTGGCCTGGGGTCCTGCCATCACGCGTCCTTGGGGAAGTCACCAGGTCACTCTAAGCTCTGGGCTCCTCATTTATGGAAGGACTTACAAAACAGCTGGGGTAGCTCGATATGTTCTCCCTCGTGACCCTCCCGTGAGCTGTCGGGAGAGGACGGAAGGCCCAAGGCTCCCGCTGAGCCCGAGGCCGGCGCACACACAGGCGGCCTGACCCCGGCTGGAACCCCAGCTCCGCCCCGGCCGGCAGCCTGCCCCTGTGTGCCCGCTTCCCCCTGGGGGCAGGGCCGCCGCACGCAGCTGACGCGACACGCGTGAGTGTGGGCGAGGTCCCGGCACAGACGGTGCCCAGTGCGAGCGAGGGCCGTACCTGTCCGATGCACACCACCACCGTGTATCCTCCAGGGCCCACGGCCAGGCACTTGGGCTGGACGTCCAGTTTCACGACTCCCTGTCCGCTGTGAGAGAAGGGAAACGAGTCACCAGGGGCTCGGCGCAGGTGCCACACACACTGACCGCAAACCCACCGCCACCGCCACGTGGACGGTGCGGGAGGCACGCCCGCTGCCGGAGCGACCGCTAAACGTGGGGGGGGGAGGGGCGTCGTACAAACAGCTCCGACTCCGGGAGGGGCACAAACCACGCTGGGCCGGGGGCGGGTGGCAGTGAACCCTGCTGCTTCCATCCCTGGTGGGTACCTGCCACCCCAGAGGGCGCCCGGTCACTGCTCCGTCCCGTCTGTCGGCTGAAGACCCTGGCGTTTCCGGGGTGCAGGCAGAATTGAGCTCTGCTCCCCCCACTCCCATGATCATAATTGATCTTCTCCACCAGTAATTAAAAATAACAATCCCTTATTTTTAACAGGTGAAAATCATGTTTTTACTCTTGATTAAGCCTATGAAAAACCATCCTAAAATATCTGCACACAGGAACTTTTGAAAAAAGTAAACTGAGAAAAATCCGACGTAACTGGGTGGAGCAGAGTCCCAAAGGCTCAGTAAATAGGCCCCTGCGACTCGGTGACCAGGCCGTGGCTCTGCCCCGGGTCCCTCACCAGCCGAAGGTGGCAGCACAGCCCCCGGCGGGAAGATAGTGCTGGGGTGGTGTGGGGCAGCAGAGGGGGCCAAGGCCTGACCCGGGGTCCTCGGGCGGCTTCTGCACTTATCCCGAGACGTGACGACCACCACCCAGTCACACCTGGCAAGTAAGGTGCACACAGCACACGTTCCCCGCAGGTGCCGTGCGCCCGGTGTGAGGGTCACCGTCTGCCACCTCCAGCAGGGCGGTGGGTCTGAACGACTGGACAGGGTGAGGCCGGCGAGGGCTGGAGGCGGAGCCTGTCCTTTCACAGACAGGACTGGGGACCCCCCGTGTGAATGCTGCACCTCATGAAGGCAAGCACCCCAGCTCCAGTGCCCACCAGTCAATGACACCAGGGCAAACTGCAGCCGACTCCGCCTTTCGCCATCTCCTGGGGCCTTGTGGGGCCTGCCATGTGCCGGCCGCCCTCGGGCCCTCCCTGGCTCCACGGTCCCCTTCCCTTACTGAAGAGGGACAGTGCCAGGTGGGGCTGCAGGTGAGCTCTGTTCTGCTTGCTTCCCAGGCCGTCTACCTGGTCACGTCTCTGACGGTCACCTGGACTCTAACTCAGCAAGAAAAGTCTGTCGCTGCGTCGCCAAGCGCAGGGCCGGAGGGAGAGGAGAGAGAATGCTGTCTGGAGTAGTGCTGGCTACGGCCACAGGGCCCCTGTGGGCCGGGCGCCCCTGGGCCCCGCCCACTCACCTGTAGTCCCGCAGTGTGACGCTGGTGTAGCGCACCGTGTCGTCCATGCTGCAGCTCACCAGCTGCCCGGACTCGTCCACGGTCATCCTGGACACCTGGTTCGTGTGGCCCTTCCCAGCGAAGGAGTCGTTCTCCCCCGTCTCGGAATCCCAGTAATGTGGGGCGCAGTTAAGGAAAGCCGGGCCTCCAGGACGTGCTGTGCGCCCCCCAGGGAGCCCGTGGGCCGACCCCGTCCTGGGTGGCGCGTGAGGGGCAGGACAGCAGCTGCCGGGCCTGAGGCGACCTCCCCATGCACGTCCACGGCAGCGGGCTGGTCAGAACCCAGAACCCCACGCGCCCACGGCCCAGCTAAGAGGCCGCAGAGCTCACGGGGCGATTGCAGCCTGGGGTGGGGGGCCGGGCGGTGACGGACCAGCACCCCCAGAGAGGCTCCAGGAGTCGCTGTGCAACTGGGCCAACGCTGCCCGGGCTCTTTCTGGACCCTGCCGAGGAGCCCGTGACGGTGAGCAGGAGGGTGGCTATGCCCTGCGGCTCAGCCAGCGGCCGGCACCCAGGTCCCACCAGGTAATGCCCAGGCTCACCCATGTGGGTGGGGCCGATGTGCAACTGCGAGCTCCAGGTGCCTGGGTGTGACGTGTGCTTCAAGTTAAGAGAGGCTTCCTCTGCATCAGTGAGGAATCTCGTTTCCAGTGCAGGTCACTGTTCCCTTGAGAGCACTACATCCCACTGTCACGTCACACTGGGTCACTACACCCCACTACATCCCACTGTCACAGTCACCCCGGCCACTGACACTGAAGGGCGTGCTGTGCTGGAGGCTACCGTCCCGGTGCACGGACGCCGGGGCCGGGGACAGCAGGGAAGGGGCAAGGCGGGCCAGCGGCAGCCGGCGTGGGTGGACGCACGCGCCCGCCCCCCCGGGAGGAGCCGCCGGCGCCTTGTCCCCGACTGCGCCCTCCTCTCCTCACACTCCACAGGGCGGAGGGCGACTCACGGGCCCTCCTCTCAGGCCCATGGGGAGACCTGGGTCTCCTGAAAACAGAGAGGCCCCCCTGAGACAAGGCAGGCCTGCGAAGGCGTGAGAAACGGAGTTCCCACACAGATCCTTCCAGAAGGTCCAGCAGCACGGGACCAGCAAGCAGTGAACACAGAGGCAGCTGGACGCCCTGCTGGGAGCCAGGCCCAGTGTGGGCACCCCTGCCGAAACCCTACAGACGCTGCTCCACTGTTTAGGACAGTCCTGGGAAGGGGGGTGACCAGCCCTCAACCACACATGGGGGGGGGGGCTGCCACACAAGCCTCCAGGGACCGTCTCAGGGACTGCAAAGGACCTGACCAGGAGGAAGACTTGGGTGCCAGTCCCCGCCCTGCTGCCGACGAGCCCTGTGACCTGGGGAAGGCGCCCGAGCCATCTCAGCTTATTTTCTATTTTCAAAACAAGGGGGGGGGGGTTCCACTAAAAGGGTCCAAGTCCAGTCTAGGCCACGCCACCCTGAACACGCCCGATCCTGTCTGTCTCGGAAGCTAAGCAGGGTTGGGCCTGGTTCGTACTTGGATGGGAGACCTAGGAATTCGAAGTACTGTAGGCGTAAAAAATAAAAAAGGGTTGTAAGCTGACAAGGTCCTTGCAATCTGTGAGGTCAGCCAAGGGTTGCCTCTCCTAAAAATAAAACAAAGGGTCCAAGTCCCTTTGAATTCAAGAGCCGATGATTCTACGATGATTCTATGGCTTGTGAGAGGAACAGGGCCAGCACCTGTGTCACCAGGGAGAAGCGACAACTCAAGGTCAGAAAGGCCAGCACCACTCAAGGGTGTACAGGGAGATATAACCCACGAGGTCAAGGGTGTGGCCAGGGCACGGACACGGGCACATCCCAGCGGCCGTGGCTGCCTGAGTGGCTACCGCCAGCCAGCTGGCCTCCCCGCCGGCCCATGGGAAAGGAGGCCCCGGCTCTCCTGCCAGGGGCCCGGAGCCAGCTCGGAGTCAAAGGATATTAATGTGCCCGTCGTGGCTCCCGGAGTAGATGTAGGACTTGCCACCGTTTCTGTGCACCGTCAGGCACTGGATGGATTTGCTGTGACCCTGCAGAGGAGAGACGGGGCAGGGTGAGCTGAGGACGTGCCAGTCTGCCTGTGACTGCACACTGCACTGACTACGCCTGGGTGTGAGGGGCAGCAGGAGCCCCCCCCCCAGCTGCTGTGTGCCGAGACCCCGCAGCCCCACGGGCCTGGAACACCTACCAGGTCTCGTCAGGTTTTCCCATTAACTGACCACCTGGCAAGCCCGCCACGTGGCTCCTCCCTCCACGGCACCTAACACCCAGCAGGCCAAGCACAGGGGTCTAACCAGAGCCCCTGCAGCCGAGTGCCCCCTGTGCGGACTGACGGGGCAGCCCGGACCCCAGAGGCTGCTGGCACTCGAGCCAGGACCGGCCCCGCCCAGAACCGAGCGAGGGGCAGGCGGGGCCCCGGCCACCGGGAGACCCCGGGTGCTGACGCCACCGCCCTAACTCCAGCTGACTCCGGCCTCCTCCTGGCTCACGCGCAGCGGCATCAGCACCAAGCACCCTTGGGAGACACCCTTGTGGCGGGAGAGAGGACACGTTTCTTTTCTGACAACTCTTAACAGCCCACGAGACTCCCTGACCTGACCCGTGGCAGGAACAGCCCCGCCCTGGGCCGCAGTGACAGGGCAGCCAGGCCTGGGGCTGACGGACATGGTGCGGCCTGGGACGGACGCCTGGGCCCCCTGTGGGGTGACAGCCCATGGGTGGCTGCTCCTTGGGCAGAGGGGGCGAGCTGATGGCAACGCCTGGACCCCCCGCAACACAGCGGAGGGCCAGCGCTGTGACTCCCCCACCCGCCGCGGTGTCAGGCTGCTGCACCTGCACTCCACCCTCACTGCAGGGGACCGGGGACCCCACGTCCTCGGGGCCAACCACACTGGATCAGCCCGTCTGGTCAGTGCCACCAGTGCTCCATCCTGGACGGGATGCAGCGAGCACCCAGCTGACGGCCCCAGGAGCCTCACAGGGCGGAGAGCAGCTGGGAGGGCAGCGGGCGGGGACTGCTGTGGCCGGACACCTCGAGTGGCTTAAAATGCCCCTCAGCTGCCAGGACGGGGTGTACGTGAAGCCCGGCTGCGAAACCCCCCTCTCGAAATCACGGCTCAGAGCCCTTACCGAAGGTCGCCCACTGGAGGCCCCACACAGGCGAGCCCCACCCTGAGCCCCACTTCAGATGGAGCCTCCACCCTGGCAGAGCCGGGGTCTGCAGCGGGCGGCACCAGGGCACCCGCCAGAGGGCGCAGGAGCTCCGGGGGTGGCTGTTTCCTGTGACGACAGAACCCCCAGGGCCGACAGGGAGAGGGCGTGACTCCCTCCCAGGAGCCACCAGTGCACACCCTGGTGGTTGTACGGCCTGAGTGAGCGTTCTGGGGGACAGGGACAGGTCCTCCCTTCCTTCCGGCCGTTCCCTGCTGCCCAGACTCGGGGCCGGCGCCTGAGGCCTCCGTCACCTCTCCAAGTTCATTTCCTCACCCCCCAACCCCCGCACACCTTCCTGCTTTAACCACGCAGAACTGACGACCCCCCGCTCCTTCCTGGGCTCGAACGCCCCACAGCGGCCAGGCCCAGCTCCGGGCCGGCCGGCCCTCCTCCAGGCTCTCGCTGGCCGCCCACATCGGCGGCGACGCTCCACTCACCGTGCTCGGGGCTCAGCGCGTCACAACCTGCGAGGTCCTCGGGGAGGGCGCGGGCCCCTGGCCTCCCACCCACCTCTGCGCAACTCACAGCCCGAAACGCAACCAGCACCTGCCGCCCTTCCGAAACCCCCAGGGCCGGGCCTCCTGCCGGCCCCCCTCAGGCTCCCCCTGCTCCTAGGCGGGCGCACCTCTCCCTCTGCGTCTCCTAAAGGCGAGGCTGCCCCGGCACTTCCTTACCTTGATGACCCGCAGGGGTTTGCTGGGGTTGTTTTTGTCCAGGTAGTTGATGTACCCGGACAGGGAGATGCTGAGGAGGTGGTCATTCTGCCACAGGCAGCCCAGCTGCTGGTCCAGGATGTTGGAGCCCATCGTAAACGTGTTGACGACAGAGTTCGTGCCGACATCCCAGACTTTGGAGGTCTTGTCTCCGGAGGCGGAAAGCAAGTGGGTGCTATCAGGACTCCAACTTATCTGCTCAGACAAAACACGGGTCACACGTCAGCCAGTTTCTGTGGGAAGGGGCCTCAGAGAGCAGCTGTACCTGGCCCCCACGTCTGAGCAGAAGCCGGGAGGCGGCGGGAAGAATGTGACGAGCGTCCAGGCCACGTCGCCTGCTTTACGTGACCCTGAAGCTCTGCACCACCATGCCTACTTTAAAGCTTCTGACTGCAAAATCCGTTCAAATGCCTGCAAACACCCACAGGACCCAGCCACAGCCACCAGGAAGCCGAAGCCATACTCACGGCGTAAACGCCTCCGTCGTGAGCCTTGCCTCCTCCCAGGGCGCACACCTTCTCGCCCGTCTTTCCGTCGTAGATGTATATCTTTCGAGAAACAAAGGCGTATGCGGGTTACTGTGTGTGCGCTCTCAGCAGTCAGCTGGCTGAGCGAGCGCCTGTTCGCCTGTCGGCTCTAAGAGTTCCCAACTGGGACCCGAGAGTTAATCTGGAAAAGGCGCCCCCAGACTGAGTTTTGAGTTCCGTTTAAAAACCGGGAGACAGAGCTGCGTCCCCTGTGCTTTGGCGAAGCCCGGTGACCGAGCCTCGTTCTGGGGCGAGGAGGAGGTGACACCTGAGTGCCGCACGGAGACCAGCTCGGCAGGTCCGTGTGCTGAGTGGCAGGGGACGGCTGGATGAGCCCCCTCCCTGCAGGGCCCCCACCCCAGCCCAGCCCAGCCCTCACCTGGCCATCAGCGCTGGCCGTGGCAAATCTGTTCCCGTCGGGAGAGAACCGCACGCAGTTGACGAAGCGGCTGTGGTCCTGCGGGAGAGCAGACAGTCATCCCCCGGCCACGGGAGGCCCAGGCAAGTCCTGCGCGAAGCGCTCGCCTGCTGTGGGGGCCGCCGGGGTGCAGGGCCACGCCGGAGGCTCAGCAAGTCCCAGGCGGCTCCTGACTCGGCTGGGAGGGCCGCTCCGCCTGCCCGCCCCGGCCCAGACCTCTCTGCCCGGAAGGCTCTCCATCCCCAGCTGAGCCACCCAGGCCCAGCACACAGCAGGTGCTCGTGGGGGGACTACTGAGGTTTTACGGAGATTCATTACTGGTGACGACCTTCACGAGCAATAAAAATCTGAGTGGGAAATGACCTCCAAAGGCAATTCCCCCACCTGAGCTGTCAACTCATTTCCACCTCAATCAAGTGTCTGTGTCAGAGAACGATCCTCAAAAACAAAAACGCCAAGACAAGGGCCCTGCCCGCCCCGGCTGCAAGCGCGCATCAGCATCGACACTCTTAAAGGGGCGGGGGGTGAACCACACACCCGACCTTCAGGAAAAGCAGACCCCATGCCTGTCACCTGCCCCCACAGCCCCTCCAACATAAAGAACTGATGATGTTATTTATACATTTTTCTAAAACACGTGAAAAAAGTGCAACTGGATTCTAAACGTGAGGTGCTGTGTGGAAGGGTCTGTCTGTGTGATGTCACGGGTTACGGAGTGACCCAGAGAGATCGCTCCCAGGCAGCTCAGACCGCAGCCTCTCCGGCCAGAGGGGATGCGGCCCCAGGGCCCAGGCACAAAGCCAGCTGGGGTCTCCCACCCACCACCAATTAAACCACCCTGCCCCACTGACAAGGCCAGAGGCAGCTGCGCTTCATCTGGCCCCAGGACCCGTCCTCAGCGGTCACGCCCACCCACAGGGGGTCAGGCCCAGCCCGCTGAGGAAGCCGAAAGCGCGAGAATTCCAGGCAGCCAGACGAGGGGGACCGATCACTGGTGACACACATGGCTGGGCGGCCGCCTGGTAGGGGAGCACGTCGCCTCGCTTCAGTGAGCGCCACGTGGGGCAGGAACTGAGGGGCAGCGGCACCCCGACGGGCCAGCCCTCCGCCGCCCACCGCTTCCCAGCGCTGAGGCTCCGCTGAGTGGCGCAAGTCCGGAAGGTCAGGTGACCGGGAGGCCCCTCCAGCGTCCCAGCTCGGCTGTGGCTCTGGCCGTTCCGGCTTCCTGCGCCACTCCGCACTGGGCAGGACGACCCTCGCACTCAGCCCTGGGCGCGTGGTCTGGGGGCCAGCGTTCGCAGCAGGGGCCACCCAGAATGAAAACGAGTCGACTCTCCCCGAGGCCCCCCCGCCGACCGCCCAGCCTCCACCACTGCCGCACGCCCACCGCCCGCTGTCCGCAGGGGACGCGGGGCCTCCGGGCGCCCGTTCCGAGACAACCAGGCCCGGGAGGCCGGGCTGTGGGCAGCCGACCTCGTTTCTGTGGCAGAGCTCTCGACCGCCCGGCTCCGGGCCCCAGGAGGAGCTCCCCAGAGGCCAGACCCTTAAGTCCCCGGGAGCCAGCCACCATTCTGCTGTCACCCAAGGCTGCAAGGGAGCCAGCTGCACACCAGGGCCCATGCCACCCTCCCTGGGGCCAGCAGTGGTTCAGAGCCAGTGGGACAAAGCCATCCACGTGCCCTCTCGACCCTCGGAGCCCCCCGGGGGAGGCAGGCAGACACCGTTCCCCCTGCGTCTGTATGCTTCTCGCCCCGACCTCTCCACTCCCGTGGGGCCCTGTGCCGGGCAGACCAGGAAGGCAGGGGCTCCCTAAGAAGCAGGGTGACAAAAGAGCTCCCCCAGTGGAGCAGACCTTGGGGCTATTGGGTGCTACGGTGGGCGCCGGCCCCTCCGTGCTGGGCACAGGGAACAGACTGCAAACTACAGACACGCTGCGCTGTTCCACTCAGACCGCAGCTGCCCGGGTCCCTGACAGAAGGGGAGCGTCCCTGTCCCCCCGGACGAGCCGGCTGGCAGCAGTCAGGATGCCCCCGGAAGCCCCGGACACCAAGGCCGGCGCCCGCCCACCTCGGCACGGCCAGAGAGACCGTCACGCCGCCGCCACCTCCCGAGTGCCCGTCGCGTCTCCGGATCCACTGCCTCAGTCACAGGGCCGCGGTGCACAAGGCCCACAGCACGTGCTGGCGTGTCTGTGGTCCGTCTCCCCGCCGGGACGCCCGCCCGGGCCCTGGAACGCGGCAGGCCTCGGGGGGCGGGGGGACTGGCCGGGGCGAGTGGAGGCTGGATGGACAGACAGACGCCTCACTGAGTGACTTTAGAAACTCCTGTCAGCTTTTCCTGCGATTCGAGCCAAGTGTCCAAACCAGCAGGACACTGATGTCTGCTCCTGAAATAGCCCATCTGGAGGGCGGGAGGCTGAGCAGCGCATTAACCGGAAGAGGGAGGGCTAAAAATAGCCAGGTGCACGGGCGGCGAGGCTGGTCTGGGGCAGCGCCACGGGGCTTCGAACTCGGGGCTCAGACCTGCTCCTCCCCGGCCATCTCCGCGGGGCCACAGCGCCATCCCGCAGGCCCAGCCTCCACCGTCAGGCTGTCCCCAAGCGTGGGGGGTCCTGGGAAGCTGGTCTGCTGCCTGCCCTTCAGCCACAGCCAACGCTCACTGAAGTGCCCGAACACCCCTGCGGCCAGGGCCTGACCCCCGCCACGACCTGCCCTCCCTCCACCCGTCACCACGGAGAAAACCAGGACGTGAAACAGTCAGCTAATAATGAAGGCAGGCACCTGAGTGCGTGTCACCGACAGGGACAGCAGGGACAGAGTGCCACCGGGCCCCATGGCCTGACGCCAGCGTGCACAGGTGGACCAGCCAGCCAGCTCAGGTGTCCCCTCTGGGAGCCCTCGCTGATCCCACGGGCCTCAGCTGTCCCTGGTACACAAGACACTTCTGATGCTCCTGCTGAAACGCCCCGCCCCTGCCCCATCACTTCCCGCCCCCCCGAGAGCAGCAAGCGCCTCCCGGCCGCGGTGCAGACAGGGGTCTGCACCCCGACCTGAACGCCGGCGCGCCCGCCCTCAGTCCACCACCCGCGCCCGCCTCAGCCCGGCTCGCCCCTCGCCCTGCGACGCCTTCCGGGTACCTGGGGCAGCGTGGCTGAGGAGCGAAGGAGGCCTGCCCTCCGCCTGCCCCCCGTCAGCCTGACTGGGCTGGCCGTCACCACCTTCCCATGGAGACAGACGGCCAGACGAAGGGACAAAAGGCTCGTTCTGCTCCTCCTTGGCCCACTCGCTGTCCACAGAAGCCCGGCCGGGTCACTCACCCTGCTGACATCCCAGTGTGACCATAACCAAAGCACTCTGAAAAGCAAGACCAGCCAACGCAAAGGGGAGGGGGCTGGCTGAGGATGTGGCCAGGGCACTGAGCACCCAGCCCCGTGCCAGCTGCGAAGCGGGCATGTGACAAACACGAAGAACTGAAACTTCTGTCCTACTGTAAAGAAACAGAAAAAAACCCACCAGAAACCTTGCACATTAGAGCGATTTACTTGTCTGGGTGGGCCACGCTTCTAATAACAGCCAAGACGGAGGTTTCTAGTTTAACTCGCCACCAATTATTGAGAAGATGTGGGACACCCCTGTGAAGAGCTGGCTGGGACGTGTAAAGACCACACACAGGAGGCTGGCAAAAGTCTGTCCTAGAGCCGCTGGCCACGGTGCCACACACTTCGGCCGCGGGGCCCAGACACCCTCCGCCACGGGTGGGCTCCCCCTGCTCTCAGACACGCAGGTAGAGGCGGCAGAAGGTTCCAGTCCCACCCAGACGACAGGGCCCCAGCAAACCAACGACTGCACGAACACAACGACAAGCACTGTGACCCCCACGCCAGCCCAGCACGCGGCCTGACTTAAGCAAGCAGGGCCGCTCTGCTTTGTCTGAACAACTGTCTTCTCCCCTCCACGGTTCGTCAGGCATCACTTTTGGTTTGGCACAGACTGAAGTGAACACAACTCTCCTTTTCGAGGTGGCAACGTGAACATGACCCCTCTGTGCTCCTCACATGTCCACCCCTTATTCCACAGCCTAATAAACAGTCAAGAGGAAGGTGGCAGCAAGTGGAACCTGGATGGACGGGCAGCCCACTGCCCGGTCCTCCACGTCAGCTTTACTCTGGGGTTGTGAGGGCCTAGGGCAGATATGCACAGCAAAGTCACAGGTTGATCTCAAAAGCCATCAACACCTTAATAAGGTCCTTCAGGGAGCTATGGGGGACCCAAGTGCCCTCCTGTCCTTTCTACACGAGGCCTAGTGACCCCGTGAGAACTCTTCCAGTGGAAGCCATGGACCTCATCATGGACACTCAGCTGTTCACATCTCACATCCTCCCCGTAGTTCTGGGGCCAGTGGAGAATGGCCATCGTCGCCCTGTTTCCTGGAGAGGCCCAGAGGCACGACCAGCCTGAAGGTCTCTCAGCCCCTCGGCCGCAGCACGGGGCTGCCACCCAGTGTCCCCCGTGCTTGGTTCACAGCCCCTTCTGACCTCTTCTAGGTCTGAACACAGGACCCATGCAACGGGCTCCACAGGAAGACCCAAGCCCACCTGAGGACAGGTGCCGGCCGGGACCAGCCTTTCTACCCAATGCTCCAGGGCCGTGTTCTCAGCTTAGAAAGAACAGAGAAGGAAAGAACAGTCTGGCTAAGTGAGCACAGGAAGGGTGGAAGGGTGGTGAGGGCCCAGGCCAGAGCAGACTCTGGCTCAGATCCTGGCTCCCCTGACCACTGCTGAGCTGCCCTGTGGGGCTGAAGTCATAGAGCAGAGAGCCCCACCCCGCCCCGCCCGGCCTCCTGGGCTACTCACCTCCTCCCTCCCTCCCGCCTGGGTGCAGAGCAAGAGGTTCAGTTATGTGACTCAGTGTGACTGGCCCTTCGTTCCTGTCCCTGCCCCTTTCAGGAAGCGGGATCCTGAAGCCAGCCTTCAGCAACGCCCCCCCGCCTCCCCCACTAGGAGGCAGTGGCCACAGGAGCCAGCCCTGAGAACTGCAGGGTGCTGGGGAGGAGGGCACACCGCTCACATGGCACATGCCACTCGGGCTTCAGCCGGGCCCCGCTCAGCGGCCTCAGGACCAAGTGAAGCCCATGTCGCCAAGAACAGGGAGCCCTGGGAGAGCCGCCTAGACGCAGCCAAGATCTGGGTCTTGCCGTCGGGGGCCCGGCGGAGGGAGGTCTTCGCCCTTCCCAGCGGTGCCCTGCCCGCCCTGAAGGGCGGCGTCACAGTGGAAGCTAACAGGAGTCCTCGGTCACTTTAAGGACGTTATCTCACTTAATCCCCCGGAGGCAGGATGGGGAGCCAGCGCACACTCCCTGTGGGAGTGCTCTGATGCCGAGGCCCCCACACCCGTCCTGCAGATGGGAAAACGAAGGCCTGGAGGAGATCAGCCCTCGAGCCAGTCGGGACCATGTGAAGAGCTGGGGCTGAGGCCACAGAGCCATTTACGCCCAGAGCCTGCGACGCTCCACCAGGGCACGAAGACTAGCATCTCCCGGGAAACCGTCTCATTCTTCTCACTGCCTATTGCTCTACAGGTGTGTCCCGGTCACATCGTCACTCCCGGGAAGGCACTGGAAACCAAGCTGGACGTCCCCGGAAGCCCCCCTCCTCCTCCACTGTGCTGGCTCAGCAGGTCTCGAAGTGGCACAAGCAGAGAGAAGGCTGACAGACGCCTGCCCTGGGCCCCCCTTGCTAACATGGCACTTTCCAGGCCAGGATGCTCGCCTGGTCACATGGCTCAGAGGTGCCCCACCCCCACCCCAGAATACCTGCAGCTCCCAGGGCGAAGCCCCGCCCTGGGCAGGGCCCCTCCTGCAGGGCCGGCCACGCCAGTGTTGGCCTCGAGGGACTGGGGACTGGTGTGCTCTTCCACCTCCGTGTGAAGTTCCCTCAGTAACACTGCTTCCCGTCTACCCAGTGATGGTGTGTGCCCGTGACCTCTGTCATCCACATCTAGACTCCACTGGCTTCATAAACAAAACCCACGTTCACCCTCGAACACTGCCCTCCAGGCAGAGGTCCACTTACGCCGATTGTAAACTTGAACTTGAAAGGTGGCCCCTCAAAGAACGCTGCGCAGTTATCGTCGCTGCCGGTCACCAGCCGGTATGGCCTGCTCTGCCTGATGTCCACACTGTTGATGATTTTGTTGTGTCCTGTGATCTCGCCCACGGAAGAGCCACTGTCCCACAGGAAGACGGCTCCAAACCTTTACCGAAC
>CM053513.1:88005266-88024574 GCA_028627145.1 Eidolon dupreanum
GGGAGGGTAGTGTCATGACCTCCGTCTTTGGTTCACAGCGGAACCACCCAGGCCCCGTCCCAAACCCACTGCCTCGGAATCGGCAGTGACAGGGGTCTGGTGGGCATGAACTGGCATCTCGTTGCGGTTTTAATTTGCATTTTCCTGCCGACTAATGATATTTAGCATCATGTCATTAGCTCACGGGTCACGTGGATTTTCTTCGGAGTCTGTTTACATCTTTCGCTCATGTTGAATTGGGTTATTTGTCTTCTCGTTGACTCATTAGAGTTCTTTCTATATTGTGGTTATGAGTCCTTTGGAATATATACGTGTTGCAAATATATATCTCCGTCTGTGGCTTATCTTTGCACTTTTATCTCTTGAAGAACTGAACGCTTTGGTTTTGATGACATCCACAGGAGCATTTCTCTTTCCTTTAATGGTCAGTGTTTTTTGTGTCTTGTACTTTTTTGCCTGTCCCCAGGTGGTAGAGATTTTCTCTCAGGTCAGCTCCATGCACCGTTGACACATTTCCCAGGTGCTTCTGCTGTGCCCCAGAGTTGGCGGAGCCCAGGTCTAGCAGTCGCTCTAGGATTGAAATCAGATTTGAGTTCGACTCCCAGGTGTGCCACCTACCGAGCAACTCGTGTCGTCCCTTGGAGCCTCCCAATGAGGCGAAAATGGCACCCACCCCAAAACTTTGATAGACAGGGCCAGTGCACTAAAGCTCAACCAGAACTGAGCGAAGCTCTAGCACAGCGAAGGTCTTCTGGAAAAGCCGCTGGCTTCCAGCCGCGGGACGGAACAGAAGGAGTGACACGGCTTCTCGTTTGCTTTCAGTACATCAAGGCCTTTTACAATGAGACGTGGGGAAGAAGGCGTGGACGTCCGATAGACCCGGACACTCTGACTCTGCTCTGGTCGGGGACAGTGTCCATATTCGCCATCAGTGGACTCGTGGGGACGCTAATGGCGAAGCTGATCGGAAGGTTTCTTGGGAGGTCAGTGGGGGCTGTCTCAGCGTGGGGACCCCCTCCGTAATGTTAATGATATGTCTGTGTCCCGGTCAGGATCCCAGCTGGCAACAAAATGCCACTTGGCTCGTCTGGAGAGAGTGGAAATGGGCATCAGAGGCCAAGGAGACGTGAAGCCGTGGGCGGCGGGCTGACGAGCGGGGCCGAGGTGGGGGTCAGAGCTCCGCTGTCCCAACGGGGAGGGACCAGGGAGAGACACGCTGGCTTCTCCCTCCCCCCGCCTCCCCGTCTGCTGCTGGTGCCTCTCACTGGTCAGCCCCAAGCGGGAGCCAGAAAGCTCGGAGCCTCGGGATGCTGTCTGGGGGCCCAGGGCCCGGGGCGGGGCTGTGGGGAGGAGCTGGCTCTCCGTGTGGGAGCACATGGGAAGCAGCACCGTGTCTTACAGGCTGTGCCACGTAGGTGCGTGTAGCTCTGCTTTTTAAGGCCGCTTAGGCGGCCTTGCATCAGCGGGACAATCGCTCATTCACCAGTTCTCCTCAGGTAGACAGTTCGGTTATTGCACATCTTCCCTCTCGCCAACGGCGGCAGGGAGTATGAAAAGCATCGTGTTGGAATTCCCATTCGGGCATCTCCAGTCGGGTCCACTTCACCTCGTGAGCTTCACCCCTCTCTTCGCTGTGTCATACAGGCTTTTTCCAATCAGATGACTCATCGATCAATGCCCCCAGATGTTTTCTTTGTATCCCTGCTTGTGACTTCCTGGGAGGTACTGAGGTCTTAGTGGAAACGGGGAGTCTCTGGAGCATTCATGTCCGAAGTCGAATCATGAGCCTCCACTTACCGGCTGTGTGCCCTTGGCCAAGCCATTCAATATATTTGAACCTCAGTTTTCTCAGCTGTAAAATGGAGACAATTGTTCCTACTTTGAAGGGAATGTTATAAGGGCTGGAGAATATGGTGGAAGGAGAATGGCCCATTACCTCAATAAATAGAACTTATTATTATTTACCATCATCCTCATCGTCACCTTGACAGCTATGCATAGTAAGCGTGCAACAGACCTCCATACTGCACTGACCTGAGTTGGAGAGGAGATTTATCAAGCCTCGGGAAGTCTCCCCAGATCCCAGGGCCATAGAAGCACTGTTCGGAAAGGTGCCACACGTTCCTGTCACCTGGCCTCACGTCCCCAAGGAGGAACACGTTAGGACTATGAGGTTTCAGAGCTGGCCTTCCAAAAGCAGGGGCAGGAAGCCACCCCGAAATCACCCACGAGGTGCTCACCAAAGTCTGGTGACCCTGTGGGGCAGGGGAGCTGTTGGCATTTTCCTTGTCCCCAAGGCCATTTCCAGGGCAGTGACTGATGGGAAGTCAATACCGAGAGTATGGCATAGGGGAGAGGAGGCCACCAGTGTCCCGGACACTCGCTCGCTCCTGTTAGTTCTCTTTATTCTGTGGGGTCTGTAGATGGGGAACGGGAGCGGAGAGCTCACACAATGCCCAAGCTCAGCCCAGCATGTGACAGCCCCAGCCCTGTTGTCTCCTCTCTGCCAAGCAGCTCCTACTTGGGGTCCTGCTGGAGACGGTACTATAAGCTCCACGGCTGTTTGAAAACAGGCAAGTGGCCGGCTGGCCCCCAGGTAGACACCACTGGCCAGGGGCCCTGAGGTACCCAGCTAAGTCTCTGGCTTAAGCCAGACACTGACCCCCCGTTAGATGGGGTCAGTGCCGGCCCCAGGCTCTGCGGCCTGTGACACGTGCCGTCCTGGTATCTGGCCGTGGCACTTTTGCCCCTCGGCTGCTCTGTAAGAATTCTCTGAACCCAGGTGACACAGGGGAAGGAACACCAAACCTGGGCTCGGGATGCTGTGGCGCAGCAGGTCCTGACTCCCCAACCTGCCAGGTGCGTGACGTGGGACTTTGTCGCCTCGCCTCGCAGCCAGCTCTCTCCCCATCGGTATCATGAAGTTGGTAAAAGCGGCTTTTCCACCCTCAGCAGCAGCAACAAAAGTGGAAGGAAAGCCAGCCGGAACCGTATTTGAGAGATCCTGAGTTTCTAAGTGAGGCAGGAGGCCTGGGTGCGGAGAGATGAGGTCTAAGGGCGCTGGTCTCTGCACCCCAAGCAGCTGCCATTCCCTGTTATCCTCATCACGGGGGTTCTGGTTGGATCGGGGTGAAGCCTCGGCTTGAACAGAAACTCCGCTGGGAGAAGAAGGAGCTGAAGCTGAAGACGGCAACCATTTATCACCTCCTGCTGGGGACCCGTGCTCGACAGGCCACGAATCGCTATTTCCTGCGACTCTGTTATTGTCCCTGTTCCACGAGGGATGGATCCCAGACCCTGAGAGGCCTGGCAATTTGCCCAGGGTCACAGGTGATGCCGCTGACCGGAAATTCGGACCTGGGTCTGTCTGATCACGAGCCTACCAGCACATGGTGACGATGGCAACTGCTTCTTGAGGCCTCGTTGTTCACCCCCATGGGGCTGTGGAGGAGGAAGAGGAGGCTGGGGTGGGGGCCTCCGGAAGGGGCTTGGACGTGTGACTGGGCGTCCTGGGAGTCGGGTGGTTGTGGTCATGGGCAGGTCCAGCTGTGGGGCCCCTCTGGTGAGGGCATGTTGAACTTGGCTGTGATCTGGGAGAGGGATGAGGACAGACGAGGACAAGGGGCCAGGAACCATCTCTGGACCTGGGCCACCCCATTATCTGGTCTCAGGGACGCAGTTCTTCGTCTGCCAGAGCCTCTGGCTTGGAGAATTCTGTGCCTAGAGAATTCTGATTGAGTCCCGGTCCCTCGTTTGTGGTCATCCGTCCCCTGCTTGCATGACGCGAATGACAGGACCCTCCTTCTCTCATGAGACAGGACAGTGACCGTGTTGGTGCACAGAGCCTGCCGCGGGCTCAGCCTGAAACCTGGGCGCCGATGCTCACAGCCCAGGGCTGAGTCCCTCGAGGTCTCTGGGCTTCAGAGTTCATGGTGAAATGACGATAAAGTAATGGCCGAGATGGGGATCGTCATGAAGGTTAAACGTGAGGGCCGATGAGAGTGTCCACCTCAGCAACTGACACAGAGTCAGCGCCCAGCTTGAGTTCGCTGGTGTCATTGTCATTGTCATCCCTGTCCCCGTCCATCCCCCTCATCATCAGCTCCTCCCCAAGAGTGTCATTCCATCACTCAGCAGGGCCAACCGTGAAGACTCTTTAAATTGCACTGAAGAGGCCTCCGTACAGCCACCGCTGATTGAATTCTCCTCTCTGGAGCAGAGAAAATATGTGAGAAGCTACAGGGAAGCTCGCATGGCCTCGACGTCAGATCTCGGGTCGCAATCTGGAGCAAGCCACGTGCTCACACTCATCCAATCAGCGGACGTTTCTGAGCGCGTGCCGGGAGCCGGGCACTGTTTTTGGCGCTGGGCGTCAGAGGCCAGCGCCTGCTGCCCAGGGCCGGTGCTCCGGCAGGGGAGGCAGGTGCCACACATGTCACCGTGGAAGTCACGACTCTGGGAAGAGCCACGAATGCGTAGCAAAGACACCCTCCTACTACAAAGATGTTCATAGTGCCAAGGCTGAAATGCTGGCAAATACGTACTTTAAAATCACTGTGTCACGTGCCCATTCCTGGAGCCACCATTGGGTGGGGGCATGACCACCAGCAGCCCCTACACCGAGTGAGGGCAGGGATGTTTCTTGGAGGAAATTCGAGGGACTCCCCCTAGAAGAGAAAGGATGGATAATAAACAGGCACCGACAACCAGCATTCTATACAGCACACCGGGCAAACGGCGGGTTCTCAAAAATACCATTTTTCTCCTCCTCTTTTTCCAACTCAATCTTTGAAAACACGTCTTTAGTTCGTAGCAGTAGGAAAGAGCGTTAGCTCCCTAAGGCCTGCTGGAGGAGCCTGCATCGCACGCGTGCGGCAAGCACGTATTAGTCACCTCCGGCTGCCATGAGGAGGTGTTTCAGGCCGAGCCCCCCAATATCCAGAGGGCTGGGAAGACAATAAGGGTCAGCCAGCGAGGCTGGAGCAGACGCACCACTGAGCGAGGTCTGGACGGCGAGGCCAGGGGCGATCGGCTGTGTCCAGCACTGAACCAGCCAGGAGATGAAGACGAGGCCTGAGCTCCAGGCAGTGCGCCTAGCACCGTGGAGGTCGCCGGTCGCCCGGACAGCAGCTGTTTCAAGGGCACGTGGGGGAGTCGGTCTCTGGAGTGAGTGTAAGAGAGGAGGAGAGAGGAAGAAATGGAGACAGTGAGTGTAGATGGTGGTTTTTGAGGAGTTTGCGATGCAGGGGAGCAGAGACAGCGGTGTGGCAGACAGAGGAAGGTGGGGTGTCAGGAGCAATTTTTTTTTTTTTTTTTTTGCGTTTTAAGATGGTCGCTGCAGCAGCACGCTCGCGAGATGTTCCGGCAGAGGGGGAAAGTCGACAGCCAGGAGGAGCCAGACTTGAAACGTGCTAGAGCAATACCCTTGAGCAGTGGGAGGGGGCGGGGACCGGCTGGTAGGTCTCTTCGAATTGCTTCTGCTTCCTCGGTGGGATAGAAAGGAAGGTCATCAGCTGAGGAAGAGGGCAAGGGGATTGGGAGAGAGAGAGGGTGCCTGAAATAGTCCCCTAGGAAAGCAGGAGACGAAACGAACCTGAAGCTACAGAGTGGTGACACTAGAGGGCGCTAAAGACCACTTGAGACGGCCATGAATTTGAATAAGTCAACACCGTTGCATGTTTTTCTCCAGCCAAATGGGGCTTCGGGGCACGCTAGCGAGATGTTCCGGCAGAGAGGGGAAAGTCGACAGCCAAGAGGGGAAAGTCGACACCCCAACTTCCTCTGTGTGCGAGGCAGGACGAGCTCCCACCAGGGCTGGTGTGTTGCTGGGTGCATGGAATGAACGGGGAGTGAGTCGGCGGGTCAAGGTGTTGAGAGATTTTTTGAATGTTGAAAATCACGGACCTCGGCGTTGGAGCTGGGTGCACGGGAGTGGACGGTCATCAGGAGGGTGACTCACAGAAGGAGCCAGGCGCCGTCTCGGCTTATAGGCTCAGTCGGGCGAAAGAGTCGTTGCAAGGGCAGGTGGCAGGAGCCAGGATCCCCAGAGGTTTCCCGTTTCGCTAGGGCCGAACGGAAAGGCCTTTCCAACGCCGGACTAAAACACCATCCCCTGTATCACCCACCGCTGACCCTCGTCCTGCAGGTCAAGTGGAAGCGTGGCATGGTGGGGGGCAGCTCGCACACATCCCCGAGCCCGCTCTGACCCAGGCTAAGGGTCCCCGGTCCCTGTGACCATTTCTCAGGGGACATGGTCTCCACTCTCCTCGTCACCCCATCACCCTCCCTTCTGCCAACAGCTGATGGCTTCTGGGTGGTGCAGGGAAGATTCTGTGTCACTGAAGGAGAAGGGAGCAATGGCCCAGATGTCCGGGGCACAGCTCCGAGGGGGTGCTGGCCGTCTGCCCTCAGAGTTGGTGTGGCACACGTCCCCCTGGTTTCTGTTGCCATGTTCATCCCTAGGAAAAAAAATGGAAACACTGTGATTTAAATCCCCGTCTCGGAACCCCAGTGAGTCAGCTTGGTGAATTATTTGCAAATAAGTCTTCCATCCTCACTGGGACACTGCCAGGCTGGGGTTATTTGGGGGAACGAATATATTAATACGAGGGTGTGCAGCCCTATTTGCATATGTTTTAAGTCAGACTTGAATGTGATTTTAACAGTTCCCACGTAGCACAAAACACGCCATCGCATCTCACGCGAGGGCGCAGGCCGAAGCCCGAGGCAGCATCCTCGGCTCCTCTCTCTCTCTACGCCCCTGTCCAGCCCACCTGTAAATCCCGTGGGCTCTGTCCCCAGAACACGCCCGGATCTGAGCACTGCTCGCTCCATCCGCTGCTGGCAGCCGGTCCAAGTCACAATCACACTCGCCTGTCGTCCTGTGGTGGCTTCCCCCAAGGCCACTCTGCTGCCGCGCTCATCACGGTGGCACAGCCCCCTGCCGCCCCCTCCACCTTCCCCGTCTGTGGCTCACTCTCCGGCCCTCCACTGCCTCCGGCCACGCCGGCCTCACCCATGCTCCTGCCCGCGTCCAGCCCTGTGCACCTGTCTGCCAGGGCGGCCGCTCCCCGAGACCCACGCGGCTCATCCGCTCTCCGCCTTCCAGTCCGTGCTCAGGTGTCTTCTCGGGAGGCCCTCCCCGGCCACCTGTGTCAAATCCTACCCCCTTCCCCGTTTTATCTTTCTCAACAGCGTTTATCACCATCTGACGTGACACGCACGTTTGATTTCTACTCGTTTACTGAGAAGAGCGTGAGAGCGGACGCTTGGTCCTGCCTGAGGCTCTGTGCCAGAGCCTGGAGTGGTGTTCAGCACCCAGTTTATACGCAGAAGTATGAATGAATGCCAGATGAATGAATGAGTGATTGTTGAAAGAGGAGATGGCTGTGCGTAGACCTGGCAGCCACCATTGTGGGTGGCTTGGTAGCGTGGTTGCTGAGATGCTAAATTCCCTATTTAATAGCATGTGACCTTGACCAAGGTCTTAACCTCCACATCTGTTTCTCATGTGAGGAACGGCGTAACGAGATGACCTCACAGGGTACGCAGTGAGTATCAACCACTTGAAACTTGAAACAGTGCCTGGCACATAGTAAGCCCTCGGCAAATGTTAACTGTCACCACAGGGTTTATTTTATTTTATTTTTTAAAACTTCTTGAGGCTCCACACAAGTTCCAGGTGCCATCCTAAGCACTTGGTGTAAATCATCCGAGTCTCACAGGACGGTGACAAGATAGACATGATTTACATCCATTTTCCAGGGTGGGCAGCTGAGGCTCAGAGAGCTTAAGGCACGTGGCCAAGGCCATCGGGTCTGTCTGTGGCTGGGCTGTCCCAGCAGGGACGTCAGTGGAGGTAGATTCTGGAGAACGTCATTGGTCCTGCCCACAGGCCCGGACACTAAAGGGAGACTCGGGACTGGCCGGAGCTGAGCCACACGGAGGAAGTCTGGGCCGACATGACTTGCCTCCTAGAATTGATTCCTTCGTTTATCCAACACCTGTGTGCAGGATGCCTCCATGTAGCAGGGACTGATTTAGTTGCTGACATTACAGTAATGAGACACAATCTCTGCTCACGTAGACTTACGTTCTCGTAGGGGAAGATGGACAAGTAGCGTGAAAACAAATAAGTGTGTAGGATAATTCCCTGGCATTGGGGCCGTGAAGGAAATAGATAGAGTGATAGGCTTGAGGGAGGTGGATTCTGCCATTGGCAGAAGCAGCCACACATAGTAGAACTCCAGAGATGACGTTTAAACTGAGACTTTAGTGAGGTGAGACTCACGCAGTGAATAGAGGGGTCTCCAAGGACAAGGGACCCAGCATGGCATACCCAGGGACGGTGGTAAGGCTTGTGAACGTGTAGGCAAGAGTATCAGCTGATGTGGCAAAGGCCATCTCAGGCCGGGGTCTGTGGGCCCCGGGGAGGGAAGCCACGAGCAGGTTTTAAGGAAGGGGAAGTAGGTCACTGTTTGATTTCCTCTGGCTGCCACGTGGACGAGTGTGGAACGCAAGGCCGCCGGGTGTGGTTGTGTGAGGGGAGGGTGTCCTGGGCCACTCCCGTGCCGTGGGGACGGGGGTGGGAGGCGCGGTTTGGTCTCGGATACAGATGACCGTATAGACAGGACTCAGTCGTGGATTGTGATAAAAATAAGAGGCAAATCTTATTCCCAGATTTTGGGCTTAGCCTCTAGGCAAGAAGAAGCTTTATTTGCTCAGCTGGAGAAGGCTGAGGAAAGAGGGATCCAGGAGATAAGGACAGAGGATCCTAGAGACAGAGGGGGTGAGGCTGGAAAGGTGAAAACGGGGGAGGGTCGGGGTCCAGGCATCTGGAGAAGATCGCGTTTCGGGAGTGTGGGGTCAACCGTATCAGACGCTGCTGAAAGTCTGTGCCAGGGGACGACAGAGGGTCGGCAGCTGCGTTTGTCCGGGTGGGTGTTGATGATGGCTGTCACAAGAGCAGTTTTCTGCGAGTGGTTGGAATGATCAGATCGGAGGAAGGAGGGGAAGGTGAGCAGACACTATTTATTAAGGAGTTGCACTCAAAGGAAGCCGAGACAAGGAACAGCGGCCACGGAGGGACGAGAGCGAAGAGAGACGGTGTTTATCTGTGCTCGTGGGGACCTGTTGGACAGGGAAGAAACTCGGCCTTTTCTGGGGGTGGCCGGCACACGGGGGCCACCAATGTCGCCAGCTTTCTGTGTGTCTTCTCTGAGGTCTGTGCTCATCACACACACACACACACACACACACCCCTTTGTCACACATATCATCGCATTTTCCATACGGAACTCTGTACCTTGCTCTTTGCACTTAACAATGTGCCCTGCGGATCTTTTTATAGCACAATACAGAGCGTCACCTCTGTTCTGGTGTTTGCATAATGTGCCGCCTGATAGATGTATCGCAACTTATTTACATAGTTCTTGACGAATGGACGCGTGGGTCGTTTCGGTCATTTGCTATTGTACAAGATGCACGTTGCAATGAGCATCTTTGAACCGTCATCCCTGAGCCGCAGAACTCATTAGCTTTGGGATTCTCGAAGAAGATGCAGGAAGGGGAAAAAATTAACGGGAAGTTTGAGATGAGTCGAAATTACTGGAAAGAGCTCTTGCCTGGAGACATCTAATGCCTAAAAGTAATAACGAAGTCCCCTTTCGAATCCCTCGCTGCTCATAACTTCTAAAACCATTTAATATCTGTTAACACATTGAGTCTTTAGGGGGAAAAAATCATGCAAGAGGCGAGGATGTTTCCCCAGCTCCTTGACTCAGAGTTGTATGACCTCAAAAAAGTTCTAATTTGTCTGTGTCCTGGTTAACTTCTCTATAAAATAGGAATAATAATATCACCTACCTCACAGGCTCGTTAGGAGCAGTAGATGAGCTACTCGCGTGAAGAGCTTATAATGAAGTCTATCATTTCGCGAGAGTTCAGCACATAAGGGTTCTGATCTTTCTGCAGGTGAGGAAGGAACAGCAGAGCAATAAAGGACAAAGTCACCTTGCTCAGAAGAGGTCGAGCTCTGGGGGTGCAGGAAGCGGGGCCCCAAGTCGTGCTTCTCCACCACGAGGTCTTAGGGATGTGTTTAAAACCGTGGGGCCACTCCTGGCACAGAGCCATTAATCGTAGTGACAACCAATGCCAGCAGTGAACCCAGAGGGAGGAAGTGACTTGCTCAGGATCACGCAGCCGAAGGTGGCAGTGGGGGGAGTGGGGGGCAGTGGTGGGCCAGTGGGGACACCGCCACTGACCCTTAGGTCAGTACTCTTTCTGCTGTGCCCGAGTCTCACTCTGCTGACCCTTCGGAAGGGCCTGGCCCCTGCTCCTGGGACCGACAAGCTAGGTAGACCCTCACAGTCATGCTTCCTCATCTAAACCCTCCTTTTCTTCCAGGAAGTACACTTTACTGGTCAACAACGGGTTCGCCATTTCCGCCGCCCTGCTGATGGCCTGTTCTTCCCAGGCAGGAGCCTTTGAAATGCTCATCGTGGGCCGCTTCATCATGGGTGTGGACGGAGGTGAGGCTCCCCGCGGTGGGGGAGGGGCAGTGATGCGTTCCTGGCGGGGGGGGGGGTAGGGTAGGAGGGGGGTTTACATGTGAGGATGCTGAGGCTCAGGGACAGGTGACAGTAAAGTGGTTAGGGTGAGGGCTATGCATTCAGACGGCCTAGGGTCCGCCACGCACAGAAGTTAATTTCATTACCTTGTCTGTTATGTTAGGTTTTGCTGCATACAAATAAAAAAAAACACAGCCCAAAACATAATGGCTTACGGCTATAACCGTTTTACTGCACTTGCAATTCTGGGCATGGCTGGGCTGGTCTCCTCCTCGGGGCCGGCTCTGCTGGCCCCTCCACGTGCCTGTGGGCGGCTGCAGGACGGTCGGTGGCTGGATGACTTCGGATGCCTCCCTCACGCGTTCGGTTGTTGGCAGGTGGGTTGGTTTCAGGGGGCCCCTCGGGGCCAGCTCATCCTTGCTCTACGTGATCTCTCATCTCTGACTGAGGGCCCTGCTTCTGGACATGGAGTGCTCAGCACTCCAGTGAGCAGAAAGAGGGGGAGCCCCGTTTGTGAGCTCTTGTCAAGCGTCTGCTTGCAACACCTTTGGTCACCCATGTCCCGCTGACCAAGGCGAGTCCCACGGCAGGTGTACAGTCAGTGCCAGAGGACCTGGCTACCCAAGGCTGCGGACCCATGGGAGACTCATGCCGTCGTCCACCTCACTGTCCTGGCCGCTCTCTCTCGTCCTGCAAAGGGGCTCAATCAGAGGGACTCACTGGTCTGGCACGTGGGTAACAACTGACTGGTTCCCTGTGTGGGTGACGCACTGAGCACACCCCAGGCGTTGGGTGCCCTCCCCCCATTCGTTGTCGTTTTTGTTGTTGCTATTTGTGTTGTCAGTGACTAAGGTACGGAGTCAGGATTTGGACCCGCACGGTCTGGTTTAAGCCCTTGCCCACTTAGAAGAAAGGGCAGAGAGCTGGAGCACGTGACCTTGGAAGTGGAGGCCAGTGACAGTCTTCCTGGCCGCCCTGTGTTTTATTCCTTTGGCCTCGTTCTGTTGTTTTGACTTCTAGATGTTCTGGGAATGGTGACACTTATGACACACAACTAGTCGCTCTCTGAATCCGTGTAATTAAAAATAAGCCAGATTCAAAGAGAGGTGTCGTTTTTACAAAACCACTTATTCAAGGCGAATGTCTTTTAGATCCTTTTCCCCGTGAGCTTTTTAAAAAGAGGTAGGAGAAAAAAAAAAAAAAAGCAAGAACAGGGCATAGAGAAAAAACTGTACTCGTTTCTAGAATGTGGCCTCTCAGAGTCGGGCCCAGAGGGGCTGTCTTCACGTCACTTATTCTCACCACAGCCCCTCGAAGCAGAGACAGGAATCTGCGGGTGTCAGAGACGGGGCAGCTGGTCAAAGGGAAACCGCCAATTCCACGATGAATCTGCTGCCCGCTCGAAACAAATCATTGGCAGCCGAATGACACGCTGGGAGGCCAGCTGCTCACCCCGGCCGGGTTCTCGTGGGGTAGCTGGAACCACAGGAGAAACATCAGCTGCCTTGTTAGAAGGCTTGGAGAAAAAACACACACACACACTATTTCTCCATAGAAACAAACGTGGTGTTGGAGGCAAAACAGAGGAGAGCAGAGGTGCTTTGTGCCTGTGGAAGGCTGAGGGGCCGTGTCCCTGTCACAGCCTTCCCAGTGCTGCCCACACTGCCCGGGGCACGAGGCCACACGTGCCACACCGCTGGGTGGTGTCCGGCGGACATGCGAGGAACATTTCTAAGTGACCCAGGGGACGGAAAAGAAATCGCAGTGGAAATTTTAAAGTAGTTTGAAATAAATGATAATGATAAACTACATAAGACACATCAACGTTCATAGGATACAGCTAAGACCATGCTTAGGCTAAAATTTATAACCTCGAATGCATACAGTCTCTCATAGGAGAGGCTGAAAATCAGTGACCTAAGCTCCTATCTCAAGGAGTCAGAAGAGGAATTTCTTTTTGAGAGAAGAAATTAGCAAAGCCAAGTGGATTCTATGAAAGGTTAATAAAATTGGTAAACCCCTGGTGAGACTTTATAAAAAGAAAGAGAAGAAATTAATAACTAATATTAGGAATTAAGTGGATAGATTCTGGAGCATTAGAAAGATAATATAAATCTATCATGAACATGCTTATGCAATATATTTGAAAACTTTAGATAAAATGTAGAAATGTCTAGAAAGAGAAAACTTACTGCTGTAAGAAAATACAGAATACCTGAATAGTCTGATTCTGTTGAATAAGTCAAACACGTAATTTTAAATCTTTAAACAATGGAAATTCAAGGCCCATGTGGCTTCTTTAAGAAAGAATAATACCAACACTAAGCAAACTTTTCCTGGGGAGGGCTCTTCCCAACTCATAAGATGAGTATGTGCTTGATGTCACATCCTAATAAGAACTTTACAAGAAAGGAAAATTACAGGCCAGTATCGTTAAGAAACATAGATTAAAGATCCTATACAAGGAATTAGCAAATGATTCCAACAATAACATAAAATAAAACATAAAAAGGTAATATCTCAAGACCTAGCTGGGTTATTCCAGCAATGGAAAATTGGCTTAACGTTTGCCCATCAGTCAAGGTAATTTACCATAGTTACAGGATACATTTTTTAGAAATCATATGATTATTTTGATATACACAGAAAAGTCATTAATACTATTCAGTATTGCTTTCTGGTAAATTTTTTTTTTTTTAAACACAACTCTTAGCCAATTGGGAATGGAAGGAAATTTTTTTAAACTGATAAAGGTTATCTACAAAAACCTACAGCGGTCATCATACTAAATCTTAGGCGTTAATGAGTTTCTCTTTGAGTTCAGCAGGTAGACAAGATGCACACTGCCATCACTCTGAGTCACCCTGGTCCCACAGGTCCCAGCTAAAGTGATGAGGCAAACAACACATTTTAACGTAAGATTATAAAGAGGGAAAGAGGAATTGAAACTGTCATCTTTCAGATGACATGAATGTATAAAACATCTAAAAGAATCTATAAGTAAACTTCAGAATGAATAAATGAATTTGGCCAGCAGGATCTCTGGATGAAAGGTCAGCCTATTTGTACACTTGTAATACTAAATTCAATTTTATTTCTATATGTAAGGTCAATACACTAAAAGAAATTAATGCTCCTACATAGAAAGTGAAATTTATAAGCTATACCATTTACAATATTATAAAAACCCATTTAATAGCTAAGAATAAGTCTACTGAAAAATGCGTAATAAACTGCTACGCAAAAATATATCAAATATTATGGAAAGAAAGAAGACAAATAAATGAGGGGGTAATTCATGTTCACAATTTGGAGACCCAATATTATAGAGATTCTAATCCTTTATATTGATCTACAGATGCAGTACAAACTCAGGCAATTCCAAGCAGGTTTCGTAAAAAGGAAATTTCAGGCTGTGTCTAAGATTTATATGGAAATACAAAATGCTGAGAATTCACGAGATAATCTTCCAGAAGAAGAAAAATGGGAGAACTTAATCTACTGGATAGCAACACTTCCTATAAAGTTACAGTAATTTGGACAGTGTAGATTGGTGCAAAGGTAGAAAACAGATCAGTGGGACAGAAATGAAGCCGCCCCGCACCTACGTGGACCCGTAACCTGTGGCGAAGGTGCAGCTGGAAAGCTGCAGGGGGAGAGTGTGTTTCCATAAGCGAGGTCAGGTCCGTGGGAGCCTCCAGTGGTTGGGTGGTCCAGGCCCCGCAGGCGGGTACTGAGCTCTCGTTGTGGGCTGTGGATACAGGCCTTAGCGGCTAGTCCGACGGGGGCTGCAGTCTCCAGGAATCGAGCAGAATGTCAACATGCACCCTTGTTCTTGAGCTTGGAAGGGTTCATGCGAAGTTTGTTTAAAACAGGATGTTTCTGCGGGTGGCGTTTTTCTGGAAATGGATTCTTGCAGTAATTAGGAAGGAGATGTAATAATATCAGCAACAACAAAAAAAGAAGAACCTCTTTTGTCCTACGGAATTCCCACAGTTATAGCTCAGGCTATTATTTCTACAGTTTAGCCGTTTTCTGCAAGACAGAAGCTTCATGTTCCGGAGCTGGGACCTGTGTCTTCCTGCTACCGCTTCTCCCTGGGGAGTTGTCTTAGGGGTGAAGTGCAGAAAGCGCAGGTGGATGGCAAAGCCTTGGTTGATCGTGACACTCTGCCATTTTAATTTCACTAAAAATGAAATCCAAACACTGCTTCACCCCATACACACAGTCGATCCCGGGTGGATTGTCGCTCTAAATACGAGAAGTAAAATAACAAATATTCTAGACGATAATATGGAACGGTATTTTCACCATCTTAGGATGGGGAAGAGATCTGAAACAGGCTAGAAAAAGCACTAAAAGTAAAAGAATTGATAAATTGGACTACATTAAGATGAAAACTTCTATTCATCAAAAAAAGGAAAAAGAAACAAAATGAGAGAGGAAGAAAATGTTTGCAATGAATGAAACTGACAAAGGGCTCCTATCCAGAATACATTACAACTCTGAGAAATCAACAAGGAAAAAACCCAGAAAACCCATTTACCAAAATGGCCAAAAGATTGAGCAGACATCTGCACAAAATGCCCAATAAATAAATAAATAAATAAATAAAATCGCATTAGTAATTAAGGAAATGCAAATTAAAAGCACAATGGCTAATGAGAATGTCAAATACTGGCAAATTTGTGGAACAGCAAGTATTTCATACTCTCTGCTAACGGTATAAATTGGTACGATAAGTTGGGAAAATTGTCTTTACTAAAACCGAACACACATACGTTATGACTGCAGTACACGTGTACATGTGTGCATGAAGCAGAGATATAACAGCGTGAATGCGTGTGCACCAAGAGACTTGTACAAGAGTGTTTATGCGGCACTATTAGTATTAACCCCAAAGTGGACAGCACTAGGATGTCCATCACCAGTAGGATGGATAAGTTAGAGGTGTGCTTCCACGTTGAAACACTACACAGCAACGAAAACAAACGAATCACAGCTGCGTGCTACAGTGCAGATGCATTTTACATCCGTGTGAAACACAACAGAGATGAGACAGAAAAGAAATGCATATCCTCCGATTCCATACGCTCATCTTCAGTGGCAGGCGTCAGTCTGGTGGTGACCTTTGAGGGGCGGGGGAAGGTAGCGAGTCAGGGGGCACGGGTTGGGGGTCTTCTGAGGTGCCGATATGGTCGGTTGATTCTTGGCTGGGGGCTGCACAGACGTTCACACTCTCCGATGATCTATCGAATGCGCACATGTTACGTGTGCAATTCAAAAATGTACGTCATGCTCTTTGGTTTTCAAAAGTCAGGTCTGAGTGAGACGCTTAGCTTTGGACTGGATTTGAATCGTCCTGCACCCCGGCAGAAAAATGCAGATTTCCCGTTGACTTGGGGCATTTCAGCATCTCTGGTTGTCCCTGGAGGTGTTGTCCCTTGTGCTTTCCACGAGCTGAGAGCCACTGCTGAACCTGGACTCTGGAGCGACCGGGCAGCGAGGCTGGCCTGCGTGAGGGAGAGTGCTCCCTGTCGCACCGTGCACCGTGCCTGGCCACGCGCCGAGGGAGCGGACAGGCGCGAGGTGGTCCCGAAGTGCTCAGTACACGTCCTAGAGGAGAGCCGGGGCATCGGCCCTCTACTCAGTTCTCGGGGTGCTCAGCCCCCTCCAACTAGCCCCTGGGGCCCTCGACTCACAGGTCACAGCTATTGCTGAGGGCCAGCGGGCCGGGGCCCTGCGATTCCAGCCCCTGGCCACCCCGCCGACCTCCACCTTTCCACAGCCTTGGTTAAAAAACTAATAGCATGACAGTGCCTGGGGCACCCTGGGGACCCACTTGCTACCTGCTGGCGTAGCGCCTGTCCTGGGCCGGGAGCCGCGTTCTCACGGCTTTGCTGTGGCAGGATGTGGGGAACAGACGGTGAACGAACGCCACAGTGGATCGGAAAGTGCTGAGCGCTGTGAGGGACACAGGACATGACGGAGGGACCCGCGTGAAGGGACAGAGCCGGTTTCCACGGGCGAGGAGGGCGGCAGCTCCCTGTGCCGGCTGTAACAGAGGCCCCCGCGCCGGGGGGTGGGCGTGGGCTCCGGCATCGCAGATCACCCGCTCAGAGTCCTGGAGGCCGGGCGCAAGCGAGGCGTCGGCAGGGCTGGGTGGTCTGGGGGCCGTGAGGGAGCGTCCGCCCCCTGCCTCTCTCCAGCCTCTGGTGGCTGCCAGCAGTCTCTGGCTGTCCCCCGCAGTCGCTGGCTCGTTGCTGCCTCACTCCAGTCTCCCCATCCATTTGCGCATGACCTTCTTGCTCGTATCATCCTGTGACCTTCTTAAAAGGACACCATGCATTGCACCGAGGGCCCACCCGACTCCAATGTGACGCCGCCTTCCTCCGCTCGATCGCCCCTGCGAGGAAATCCAAACCAGGTCACCTTCGTGGAGGAGGAAGACGGAGCGGGAAAGGGAAGGACAGAGGGGAGCCAGTTCACGGAGCTGTGAGGGCAGAAGGTTCCAGAGAAGCAGAGCAGCAGAAGCCGGAATCCGACCGGCGTGAGCCTGGAGAGTTCAGAACAGCTAAGGCCGGGCGCCTGGAGAGGAGGCCTGGCGGGGGATGAGGTTCTAGGTCGCGAGAGGCCACTCAGGTGTGGGGGACGCTGGGCGCGGCGCCACGGGCCTCGGATGACCGGCCGTTCGGGCTTGCCTGCGACTCCGAGAGGTTCCCAGGACACAGAAACCCCAGTGCTAAGAGCAGGACCGTCCCCGGCAAACCGGGACGCGTGGGCGCCCCTGCGGCCGGCGGCCGGTAGACCGTCTTCCCACTCGTCGCCGGTTTAGCCCCCAGTGACGAGTGCCGCCGCGTGCAGGCACTCTGCGGCGCGAGCGTGCACGGCGCACGGCGCGCGTACGACACGGGTGTCGTCACTCTGCCGGGAGCGCCGGGCCCGTCGCCACTCCGTGCGCCCCCTGCCCCGCTCCGCCGTTTCCACCCGAGCTTTGCACGGCGGTGACCAGCCCCGGGGTGGGGCGGGGAGAAGCGTCAGCGCCAGGAGACGGGCGGTGTCGAGCGTCGGTCGCGGGCCACGCGCGAGGCTGGAGCCGCACACGTCGTCATTCCGTTCCCACGGCAGCGGGGACAGACGGCGATCGCTCCCCTCGTGTTACGGACGAGGAGGAGGCGAAGAGGAGCGGATAAGCTGGACCCGGGTCACTAGTGAGGACGGCGGGACTCCGGGACTTAAACCCTGTACGTCCCTCCCTCCATGGCCCCGTCCCCTAAACAGCGATACGCGATGCGGGTCGGCGGCCAATTTTTCCACGAGGCCAGATGCTCCCAATATCTGTGTATTGGATAAAAATTCAAATATCGTCTGGTTCACATGGTGACCTTGCAGATTGTTCCCTTCTCTGTGCCTTCAGCACGTTTGTCTCTCCCATGAACTGGACATGCTCTGTAAACTGGTCCTGCATCCCGCTCACGGGCACCTTAGGAAAGGGCCGCCCTGAATTCGGCTCCGTCGGAACCCCACTGGTCGGTGCCTTCAAGTATGCTGGGAACTGCACTAGAGGCACGGGGAGGCCGAGGCGGGAAAGACAAGCCGGTGGAAAATGAGACGGTGACAGTAACTGCTAATAATCCTAACGCCACAGCACTTCACGGTGAGCGGCACGGAGTGATTCTTCCTTAATCTCACAGCGGCTACGCGGAGTTGGCTCAGGTCTTACTCCCATCACGTGGATGGAGAAACTGAGGCCGAGAGACGCCAACTCCCCGCTCAAGGCCTCGCGGCTTGTCAGTTGCAGGACTGAGCCAGGAGGCAGAGAGCCTCAGGTGGACGCAGTCTGTGCCGTAAACAGGCCGTGCGTCTCCCTGGGGAAGCGCGTTCGGAGACGTTTATAGGCCTGAAGAATGACCCTGCCCAGGTGTGAGTGGAAAACAACGGTTTTTTTTTTTTTTGAAACTGACAAGGCCACATGTTATTTTTATTAATAATCTCTGTGTGTGTGCGGTGCAAAACATTTTTGTAACTATTACTTTTTTTGTGTGAAACAGGTTAAGCTTCTGAATACGTAAATTTCTCTCAACGGTTTTGAGGTCGTTGTAGGTGACCGAGTCTATAAAATGCTGTGCAGTGTGTGCAGCGGCTTCCGCCGTAGCCGAATCCCACCATTGCCGTGAAGAACTTCAGCTGGTGGGGAGGGGAGAGTGCAGGTTCGAAAGTCAGGGGCCTGATCTGTTGGGCAAAATAACCTCTTGGGCATCTCTGGATGTCACCTGGGGATCTGGAAAGTTCTTCAACCTCTTCGTGCCTCAGTCTCCTGATATTCAGAATGAGGATAATCATGGTGCTTTTACTGATAACTTTTTGACCCTCCACCGTCACCATCATCACCGCCACCAGCATCACCTTCATCAGCTCTCTCCTCTTGCATGAAATCCCCCCCCCCAGCCGTGCCTCGTGGATCACACTCACAGTGCACACTAAAGCACTAGCAGTTTGTGTGGAGTGCCGGGCACGGTGCCGTGGCTACGGTGCTATTTTTGTCGGGCTAAAGCAGACTGAGGCTCTGTGACCAGGGTCTTCCTCGAGGAAGCCGGCCCTCTCTCTGACTGGGGTGTCCCCTGGGAGAAGCCAGCCCCCCCCCCCTCTCTGACCAGCGTCCCCCCTGGGAGAAGCCGGCCCTCCCTCTCTCTCTCTCTCTCTCTCTCTCTCTGACCAGCATCCCTCCCTGGGAGAAGCC
>CM053513.1:88025074-88042499 GCA_028627145.1 Eidolon dupreanum
GGGTTTTCAAAAGCAACAAGCAAGCAAAGCCCAATTAGCAAGTGCCTTCCAAGCCTCTGTGTCACATTGGCTGATTGTAGCACCATGAAGATGAGACTTGCAGACCTCCAACTACAGGGAGGGTATCTGACTGTATTAGTTTGCTAGGCTGCTGTAACAAAATACCATAAACGGGGCAGTGTGAACAACAGATTTGTTGCCTTGCAGTTCTGGAAGCTGGAAGTCCAAGATCAAAGTGCTGGAAGTGACAGGTCCTTCTGAGGCCTCTCTGTTCGGCTTGCGAATGGCTGTCTTCTCCCTGTCTTTGCAGTTACAAGAGCCAGTAAATCACCCTTTGTCAGCATGTGTCTGAGTTGTTTCATCTGTCACTGCAACTGAAAAATCCGCCCCCTCCCCCCCCCCCCGCACGAGGCATAAGCAAGGTGCATTAGGTAGTGGCGTGAGAACAGGGGCCGGACTGCCCATCTAAGTGGGCAGCGCGGGGAAGGCTGTGCGGAAGAGAGGACATGCAGGCTGGAGAGTGGACGGAGTCCCCCAGCATTCCAGGCGGGGGGGGGGGGTCCTAACAGAGGGAACAGCGCATGCAAAGGCTCAGCGGCACGAAGCTTCGGGTGTGGAAGGACTGATCTTCAGCACTAAGGCTTCGATGTGTGAAGAGTTGATGGGGGTTTGGGTTGTGGGTAGTGAAGGGTGAAGAAGTAATAAGGTTTGTTTATACGGGCTTCTCGGCCCTGGATTCCCTGTCTCGGGTGATAAGGATGCTTTCTACCTTCCTGGTACAGGGAGGATGCTTTGTATGGGAGATGGGTCTGCTTTCAGGGAAGAAGGGCTGGGGGAGGTCAGAGTGACCTTCCTGCCTAGTAAAGCTTAGTAAAGTTTAGATGACAGTTCTTGCCACAGTGACTCACCCGGTGACTCCCAAACTCCTTCAGCTTAAAATATTCAATGTGCCAAAGTGCCACATTTTGGGGTAGCATGTCCCGGACCCCATCAAAAAAGATAGATTTTCAGATAATGGAGGAGGAAGAGGAAGGAGAAGAAAGAAGACTTACATTTATGTAGTGTGCTCCGCCATTAAGTGATTCCTGAAAACTCAGTCTACGACACACGGACTAAGTGCCATAAACAGCTCGACGTCCCATGACATAGATGTTATCACCATTTTTCAAATGCAAAAACAGAGTCAGAGAGCAAAGGGACTTACTCACACAGTCAGTGAGTAGCTGAGCTAGAGTTCAAACCACACTTGTCTCCAACCTGTAGCCACTCATAACACCATCCGCCTGGATTAGAAGAACCCTCGGCCACGACGTGAGCTGGTCATTTCATGAAGCTACAATGAGGAAACTTGGAGCATTTTTTTCAGGGCCCCTATGAAGACCCAAGCTTCCTACTACCCACAGGTGACAGATGTCACCAAGGACTGCATTGTGCTTTTCTCTCTCCAGACCCTTGAGCCTAGATAAAAGCTCACATTTTCTACGCCCTCCACTTTGACCCCGGTGTTTCCCTTTGCTCCAGCCACAGTATAAACAAGGCATACACAGTGTTCAACGTGATGGGTAGTATTTGAAAGAACTGGATTTTCAGTGTAATTGGCCACTCCAGGACAATACACCAATCCTGGAACGTCTGGAATTTGCTCAAAATTTTCTCATGGCTCAGCTGAATGATAAATCCAAAGGACTAGTTTTTCATCTGATCATAATGAATATTGCTGATCTAAATCATCAGTAAAAAATAAAACTCGTAATCACAAATTTAAACGGGAAATCACTAAAAAATAACTCGCTTTCCTCCACTCAGGAAACACAACGGCAGAAGAGATTGATGACATTTGATACAGAGAAAAGAAACTGATCAATAAATCAAATCTTCGCCGTGATGTTTTCGAAGAAAAAAATGGTTTCAATCAAGATAAATTTAGTAAAATTTTTTTAAAAAAGAAAATAAAAAGTAATCCCATAAATGGCTTAATTACACCCAAGAGGAAAATAATCAATGCATTTAATTGACTCAATGAATTTTACTCTAGGAACTACTTGCTAGGGGAAAATCTGCCAACGTCGATATACTTATGGGTAAAATGTTGCTTCCAGAGTCCAAACGTCTTCACTTTCAACCGGTAGCGAAGATCGCTGTCCCCTGCACTCTGTCGCTCATACTGCCCCTCCTCCCTGTCCTGCTTTGCCCTCTCCTGTCCCCTGACCTCATGTCACAAAGCTTTCCAGGGCTGTTTTAAATGCCACCCTGCCTAGGACCTATTTCCTGATGTAGATAAGAACTCACCTCTGGGAATTCCCTCTACAGTTTCTCACCTCTCTTACGACACCAAGGACTTTCAACCTGGTGCCACTGGAATCAGGCATCCCTCCCACCCACCCCCGCCCGGACACGGCACAGTCTGTACCCCACTTGCCCCTGCAATCCCAGCACCTGCGGCAGCCAGCAAATTCCAGGTGGAGGGGGTGCTGGGCCTTGCACACCGGTGTGAATGTAAGCCCACACGGCCTCTGCTAGAGAGGTCTGCTTCTCACGGGGGGACCCCACTCATGTCATTCCTTTCCACGGCCTGCCTCCAAATGACGCAGCGCCACCCCACTCCGTCCCCCCACCCCCCGCCATGGTCATGAGAACTGCAGGCCACACACAGCTCTGAGAGATGGGGGTGGTGTGGGGAACGGCCGCAGATGACAAAGTTAAGGTCAGAAAAAATGCTCTTGATGAACTCATAGTGTTGTTGACGGGGGTGCTCAAGAAAGGACAGGGATGGGTGTGCCTGGGTGGGAGCTTTGAGGGCCCTCCCCTGGCCCCCAGGACTCAGGCCTGAGGGAGTGGGGGTGAGTAGAGTTTGCCATCCCAAAAGATGCCTCTTTGGAATATTGATAATTTTAAGCCGGTTATTTCTGAGGCCCAGAAGTTTCAGGAAGAACCCTTGACCTTCCCTCTAACTGCCTGGGAGAATGTAAAATAGGACCTCCCTGTTCCAAGAAGGCTTGTTCACAGATAACCAGAGTCCAATCTGAACTAGGCGTGGCCAATGAGGAACCCAGCAAGCCTGTTTTATCAAAGTCCTCTCTGCGACCCATTGTTTCTAGATGGCCCAGCAAACATTTTTTACTAAACATTAACTCTTTTCATCTGCCTGTGGATCGCCTTACTTCCTTCTCCTTAGTCCAGACTGATACATATAGCTCACTTTGCCTTTGGAAAATATACTGTCTGTAATTCTCCATGCTTATATAAATTCCTTGTGTACATATATTAAATTTGATTTCCCTCCTGTTGATCTATCTGCCTTATGTTATTTTAATTATTGGACCAGCCATAAGAACCAAGAAAGGAAGGGGAGGGGTTTTCCTCCTCCCCCACAGGAGCAGGAGCCCTGTGGCCAGGACAGGCAGGTGTCCAGTGGTGAGAGCGACCTCTGGACAGAGCCTTACTGCCTGGGTCTGAATCTCAGATCTGCCACCCTCGCTGTGTGACCTTGAGCAAGTCACTGAACCTTTCCAGTCCTCAACCTTGCCATTTGCAATGCAGCAGTAGGAACTATACTTGTTGCCTTGATTGGTTGTGAACATTAGATGAGTTAACTTTTGTAAAATGTTTAGCTTGGAGCTTGTGACTGTAGTAAGCACCCAATAAATTGCTTCCCTACCCAGGACGCTTCTTCCGGTGCCTCTGAGGTCCCCTGGGGCCAGAGAACATGAACCTGGCCTGTACCTGTGCAGAGAAACAAGCCGGGGGCGGGGAAACCTGCACTGGGACCAGGTCAGTGCCAAGGCAGCATGCTCGGAGGCAAACCCTTTCCTGTCATCTCTCTGATCAGGAATGAAGGCTTTAGTCCCTCCTAATGGCATGCCAAGGTATTTTCCTGAGGGCCCTGCAACCCGACCATCACAAAAAGTGTCCAGAGTCCAGAAGAATGCACATGAAGCAAAACAAAGGCATGAGAGATTCAAAATAGAGAGGACATGGGCACTTGAGGAGCAAGTGTGATCTGTGAATCACCAAGCAGGAAGACCCTGGGACTTTCGAGAACTATTCTCCCTGAGGTGCCTGGCTTTCGCCTGCATGTGGTTGAGAAGCAGGCACCCCACCACCCCGCACAGCAGACGTATGACAGCAGCTACATCACAGTATCATCGTGAGGACGGAATCTGTTAATACCTGGAAACCCTTTGGCACAGTGCCTGGCACAAATGAAGCAGTCGATCTGTATGGACTATTATTTTTGATGGTGGTGGTCCCAAATCTAGACCTCTGCTCTAATCCTAACCCCATACACCTACCTGGATGGCCACATGCACCTTAAACACGAGTCCAGAGCTGAATCTGAAAGCATCATCCCCTCCTTCCACCACCGCCAGGCTCCCTTTCCTCCTGTCCAGACCACCATGGGCTCCACAGAAGAGGAAGCCGGGTCCATGGGAGCAGAGACCACGAAGCTAACCCGCCTTTAGTTCTGCGTTCCTAGTGCAGGGGCACAGAGTAGGCAATCAGTATGTCTTTGGAACTCGTGGGCCTGATTTTGTTTTGTTTTGCAACTTGTCATCACATTCTTACCATGTGCTATGTCACACCAGACAGACGTGGGTTTGAAGCCCCACCTCTTAGCTGTGGGACCCGAAGGGAGGCGCAGAACCTCCCTAAACCTCAGCATCTTCAGCTGTGCGACAGGGATGAGCCAGCCTGCACTCAGCGCTGTGTCTTGGTCCATTCGAGCTGTTAAAACGCTACAGACGAGGTGTTTTGTAAACAACAGACGTTCATTCCTCACCTCCCGGTTCGGGAGGCAGGGCAGTCCGAGATGGAGGTGCTGCTGGTCCCGTGTTTGTTGATTCGGTTGGCGACTCGATCTTTCTAAGATAGCCATCTTCCTACCTCGCACAGCAGAGGGACGGGACTCTCTCGGATACCTTCCACAAGGGCGCTGTCCCGAAGGCCCTGCCTTCTCATACCATCACCTTGCGGGTTAGGACTTCAACGTATAAAATCCTGGGGCACACAGACATTCAGACCACAGCAAGCTGCTGCTAAGGATTGTGGGAGAGGAAGAAACTTTCCTCCACCCTCCTAGGTTCTTTGGCTGGTCTAATAAATAAGTTGATATGAGACACATTAACGAGAGAAAATAGCCAAATGTAATTATGTGCATACATATGGAACCCCACATACATGGGAGGTTCAGGGGCAGAAAGGGAAAACGAAGCATATGTGGCACTTTGAGCTAGGGATGAAGCAAGGCGCCCTAGGACTTCAAAGGGGAAGAAGGGTATTATTAGGATGTAGAAAGAACATAATTATTAATCCGTAGTGTTCCCTGCCATAGAGATAGATCAAAAAGGCTTACCTTTGATAATCTCTTATTATGGGCAAGGTCCATAATTCAGTTCTTCTAGGAGTTAAGGGGTTGGGGGGTGGGGGTGGGGGGAGCAGAGTTTCTCTTGTGCTTGCAGGGTCTCCCTTGCCTTTAGCTCAAAATTGGGGTAACTCGTTCTGACCCCAGGATCAACAAGACCCCTGGGTACAAGCATGCCATCTGGTATGGGGTAAATTTTAGTAAATAAGCATTTTTACGTTAATAATTATCCTATAATGTAAGCATGATGGTTTTCATTATTCAAGATGAGAGGCCCGAACCCAGAGACGATGAATCATTTCTTTAAAATCACACACTGGGACTCGAACCCAAATCTCCTGCTTCCTGATCTGACATTTATGCTTTGTGGGCCTGAAATGTCCAAATCATTTTACCAGAGAGGTTGCTTAAATTTTTGATTTTATTTTAACAGCCTCTCTCCCTGCAAAAGGAGCTTGCAGGAATGAAGGCCTGGTGCCTTTGAGTTTGTCTTCATGTTTAAAGGCTTCTTTTCCTCTTTAGCTCTTCTTTGAAAAATGGCTTCCCGCCACTTTCCAAAAAAAAAAAAAAAAAAAAAAGGACTGTTCTCTTACACGAAAACGAAAAGCAAACAAAACCGGGCCCTTGGAAACGCTGTTTCACCTGCTAAGAGTGAAGAGCGGTCAGTTGTAAGTTAACATTCTCCACACTTCTTTCAGTCAGAATTCATCTGAACCCTAAAAACCCCTGAGCATCAATATTTTATCCACAAACAACTAAACAACGTTGCATCTCAACAGGAGATACCATAAACGCCATCGACGCCTCCTACATGGAAAGAACGGTTTGGCGTGAACGTTTTAGCACACATGAGTGTCTCGTGTTTAGCACTCATGTTGGAAATGAGTGTCCAAGGACAGGGAGCCTCCCCCACCCCCCAACAGAGGGCACACAGTACTTCTTCCTGTTTCCCTCGTGTTACTTCTCTAGTACTCAGTCACGAATGATCTCAACACTCGGCAGCTTAAAACGCAGCGATCAGGAGTCAGGAGACCTGGATTCTAGTTCATACAAACTCGCTGGGCTTTGGGGACAAGACCTCAGCTTCAATTTCCCCATCTACACAACAAAAGGGGTGGACAAAATAATTTCTGAAGTCTCCAGCCAGATTCGAAATTTCTTTAAAGTACCTGGAAAATGACTAAAGAAGAAAAATGGTACCGATCATTTCGGTTCAGGCTAGAAAACTCCTTTGAATATTTGCTTTTTTAGGTATGGACTATTTATTGTAAAGGATCTTAGAAGAGGAAAGTGGAGAAAGGGGTACGGTGAGGGCACATGTGTGTGCTTGTGTGTGCATCTGTGAGCTGATGTGCTGGTGTGGTTGGGGCACGTGTGGACTGTGTGAGCATCTGTGTACGTGTGGAGTGTGTTCGCATAGGTGCCCTGGTATGCATTTGGCTGGGGAGTCACAGGGGTCAGCAACAGCAGCTTGCTGAGTATAGGGACACCGATAATGGCTCGTTTTATGCAAATTTTTTAGCAAGAGCATGAGCGGTTCTATTACTGACTTGAGAAACTCAGAGAACAACTCCTGTCTGGCACGCTGGACGAGAGAAGTCGCTACAAGTTTTAGGATCAAACAGACCTGATTTCAAATCCTGCCCCTGGCCCTCACTATGCATCTCTGAACTTCAATTTCTTCATCCAGGATGACAGGAGGATGAAACGAGAAAAGGTCCACAAAGCATCTCGGAGATTGTGGAAGGCTCAGAAGATGCTCTTCCCTCCCTCATCTTCTATATTAGTTATCTATATCTATTACTCAGTAACAAATTAGCTCACACTCAGCAGCTTAAAACGACCAGAATCTTCCTGGCTCTGTGCTTCGGGAGCCCAGGTCGTGCTTTGCTGGGTCCTGTGGCTCCAGGTCTCTCCCAGGCTGCAGTCAGGGTGTCGGCCCAGGCTGCAGGCTTAGGTGAAGGCTCGACCGAGGGAGGCTTCACCTCCGAGCTCGTTCACACAGCTAACAGCAGGCCTCGGGCCCTTGCCGCCTGTTGTCCAGGGGCCCCGCTCTGCGTCTTGCCACCGGCCCTCTGCACTGGACAGCTCACACCGTTGCAGCTGGCTTCCACCAGAACGGAAAGAGAGAGGGCAAGAAAGAGTGGGCAAGATGGAAGTAACGCCCTTTCGTGACCTGATCCCAGAGGGAACATCATCACTCTGGTCATTAGAAGCAAACCGCGAGGTCCAGTTCACGCTTGAGTGAAAGCGATGACCCAGGGGCGAACACCAGGAAGCGCGAGCAGTCTGTCCTCTGGCCCCCAGGGATTTGCATCCCTCCTACATGCAAAATACACTTGCCCCTCCCATGATCCCTGAAAGCCTCCCCTTGCTTATCAGCTCAAAGTCCAGAATTCGTCAAATCAGGCCCGGGGCTGGAGGAATCTCCTGAGAATCCATGACTCTTTGCTCAGAGTAGAGTTCCTCTCCATCTCTGGGCCACTGAAACTAAGGAGACAGGTCCCCCCCCCCACAACACGTGACCTACAACGGTGTAGCAGGCATAGGAGAACTGCTATATCGTTCCCTCTTTTCCTACATTTTTAAAACAAGTATCTTAATTTTCTGTTCCACTAATTCATTCAAAAAATAGTCATTAGACACTTACTCTGTAGTCCTCATTTTCCACATTCCATTTTACCAATGAGGAATCTGAAATTCAGAGTCAAAATACTAAGGCTTGGACCACATGGTCATGGTTCCTTCCCCTTCAGTAATAGGACCCCCTCGGGTTTTCTATCAGTGACACCTTTTCAGCTGTACCCAGTTTGAGTAGGTTTAGCTCTTTAGATCATCTTCTGCAGAGACTAGCCATTCCAATTTGCTTATGTGGCAGAATACCTAAGAATAATGCAAGCTAATAAGAGATCTAGAGTATTGTTGGATATAGTCATTGCTAATAAGAGCCCATTGAATATTGCAGCAAAAGTATAACTGTGGGAATCAGAGCACGTAAGTTTGAAACACACCTACAGAGAGTGTCAACCAGCGGTGTTTCTCAATCGTGGCTATACGATCAAACACATTCAGATCTTTTAAAATACCAACACTTAGGCCCTGTCCCTCAGAAATTCTGATTCAACTGGTTTGGAGTGAGCCCCAGATATTAATATGTTAATCCTCAAGTGGTTCTCCAAGCTAGACGGAATTGAGGACTACTGGTAGACCCGGAACGGCAAATTCTTAGAACATATTCCACTTCCCTCACCTCCCAAGCCCATTACAGACACCCTTAATCAATCAGGCCCCATATTTCCACAGGCCGGGATGCTTCCTCATCACAGACTGTGGCCAGCCACCACTGATGAATCCAAGTTGGGACATATTTGCTGTCCCTGACAAACCATAGAAGACATGCTTTCCCAGCGGTGTGGAAGGATAGGGCCCCCTTCACGCTGAATCGACCTCACCTGGTAGAGACGCTGAGGTCTAATCACCCTGTCGTTAGAGGACGTTGGAAGAGCATAGAAGAGGGGCCGAAATGGAGAGAGAACGTACAACCGGATCTGATGGGAAGTGGTCTCACACCCCCAAGATGTTTAGCTCAGAGAAGACCCATGGGGCGATGTGTATAAAGGGGCGACCTTCTGTCTGAATCCCTCCAGAGATTGTATAAAGACCCAAAGAAGGACTCTCTAGGGAGACAGACTATGGTTGGTCTGTGAACAGTCCTGTCTGCAAATCCCAGCTCTGTCACTTACGAGGTGCACGAACTGACACAAATCCTCAAACCTCTCTGAGCTTCCTTTTCCTCATCTTTCAAGTGAAAATAACGGTACTTACTGCACAAGGATACTGCAGTGTCACCATGAAAAGTGAATATAAGGCATCTGGCCCGAAGTCTGTGACCAACAAATGCTGCTGGTCACCTTTCTTCTGTGGAAGAGACTGTGGAGCGCCAACTCCCCCAGTTCCCTGAGAGTTTCGAGAGCAGAGATAGTCTTAGATGAGAATAGAGCACAATGTTTTAAGTGTGTCCCCTGTGTCCTGCTACTGTAAATAACTAAGCATTGTGTCAACATCCTACGAATGGGACACATGCATCCCCAGGCCCCAAACTGAGAATGTCAGAATGACATCCCATCGCCAGTGTGGAAGCAAACGTTTGAATGCTCTGTCCCCGCTGATGAGGGAGGATGCTCGTGTCCCCTTAAGTCCTTCTCAGATTGGTCTAGCACTCCAGGGGGGCTCACACGACCTCAAGAACAGCCACCTCTGACTCCTCCCCTGCTTCCAAACGTTCATCGCCTCGTCAGGCTTGACATTGGTCCTGTTCCTTCCAGTTCCAGGTGTGGCCAGGTCTGCTTTGCTGCTGGTTCATTCCAGCCCTCTCCCGAATCTTGGCCTCCAGCTCTTGGTCCCCATGCTGCAATGGACACAGAGGGGCCCGCCCTGTGTCCTCACATCTTGGAGACACAATCACAGAGCTGTTCGTTTTTGAATCCTCCCTGTGCACATATCCTTACACATTCCACACACGTGTCATCTCACATAAACCTGCCAATAAACCACAAGGTAAGTACAGTTGTTACCCTTACTTTAACATGAAAAAAAATGTTGGTGGATAACTTAACTCCTTTGACTTCCAGGTCTCATGAACTAAGAAATTAAGAGGGTCAGGATCTGGATAAGGTGTAATTATTTTAAAATACGTCCCTAAAATATCTGAATGAATCCATGGGACTTAATAGATGTATATAGCTAGGCATAGAAATATACATAGGTGTTTATGGATATGTGCACATGCACATATGAGTATACGTGTGTGTGTGTGTGTGTATATATATATATATATATATATATATATATATATATATATATATGTATATCTATTTCCCAGCTCAGTCCTTTGAGAGGGTCTGGAAGCAATGTCACTTCGGTACCAATAACACCGTAGTGTCCAGATCTAGATTCCTACATACCAATCTCTGCTAAAAGGAAAAAGCGTTCCTTGGAGAAATGGCTAATTCCAGGGCGTAGGTAGAGAATAGACAAGAGGAGTCTAAAATATTTTGTGCAAAAAAATTAATTAAAAAAATAGAACCAGCAAACTACTCAAAGAATAATGAGGACACAGGAGCCAATTTGAAAGGACTCCCACTGGCCAAATCTGGGATAATTCTGACATCACAATAAATACTGAGTAAAGAATTATAACTTATTGAAAAAAAATTAGGAATCCAAGAGTCTGCACTGCTATAAATTAATAAACACCTTTCTTTATAGTAGAAAACCAACAATAAAAAGGTGATGGAATAAAAAAAAAAAAACACCATTTGCCAACCATAATAATAATGGATTCAGGGAAGGGTCATGAATCAGTGTTAAAACCAGTGGGAGAAGCTTCGAGAAATAATAAGATAGTTTCATAGCTTCAAAGGATGCTTATTACTTACACAGGATAAAATAGTAATTTCCGAGTGAGCACCACCCTAACCTCACGATCGAAGCAGACATCGCTAGTGATGGGTTCACCCACGGCACACGCCCCGCATTACTACACTCAGCATCACTCTGTGACATTCCTGCCCAAAGGGCATGGCACAATCTCCTCGGGAGGAAACACCAGACAAACCCAAATTTAGGGACATTCTGCCAGGTGCCCCCAGTTACTCACTCAGTCACAGCACCTAAGATCAGCGTGTGTGTGTGTGTGTGTGTGTGTGTGTGTGTGTGTAGGACATCGAGGTGTGGAGAGAGATGCTGACATTTGGTGAGCACCTACTTGGTGCCAGACACTATTCAAGGCTGAGAAGACAGTTGGGGGCAAAACAGAACGAGTCTCAGCTCTCATGGCCGTTAGCTTCAAGGACAATGTACTTCAACCCAGGCTAGGAGCCTCAAGGTCTTCTTAGATGTATGAAGCCATAGAGTCCTTTTAAAAAGGAGAAAAGAAAGGAACACAAAACAGAACCAGAGAAAAGTAAAGAAAATAAAAGAGAAAAGAGAGCGACACAAGAATAATCTCCACGTTATACACACTCATTTAATCCTCACCCGAAGCTTTGGGGTCGATGTGACCGTGTGTCAGATAAGAAAACTGAAGCTAGGCTTGCTGCCCAAATTCAGACAACTAACGAACAGGGGAAGCTAACGTTTGGACTCAGGGCTGTGGCGTTTCAAAGCCTGGGCACTGTGGCTTCGTGGACAGAAGCTGGAACCTGGAGCCCATCGGCCGGGGTCAGGGCCAGATGCTCTGTAGGGTGTTTGGCAGCATCCCACTAGATGGCAGGAGCGCCCTGCACCCCATTATGACAACCAAAAATGTCTCCAGATCCGGCCAGATGTCCCGTGGGGGACAAAATCGCCCCATTCGAGAACCACTGGCTTAGGTGTAAACCCTCATTCCACCACTTGCTGGTCATATGACTGTGGACAAGAGTTAACCTCTCTGTGCCTCAGTGTCTTCACCTATAAAATGGGAAAATAAAAGCACGTGAGGTTCATGTGAGGATTAGAAAAGAATCAGGAAAGCACGTGGCCATCCATAGAAGGGCTTTCCCCCGCCCCCACTGCCCTCTGCAGCCTGCCCTCCAAACACGAAGGCGTGCTCAGAGCAGGTGCACAGGAAGGCAGGCTTGCGGATGGTCAGAGGACCGCTTCAGCTAACCAGCTAATTAACAAATGAACCGGGAATATGCTGGTCCAGGCACCAGGGCACTTGCTGACTGGGATGCCCTGGCAGCCCCTCTCTCCACTGCAGGGCCATTTAGGTTGAAGACGCCCTGGCCAGACTGCGTGGGGTTCAAGTGCGGCTTGGCTGCTCATGAGCTACGTGACCATGAGCTAGTTATTTAGCCTCCTCGTGCCTTGAAAGTGCCGGGAGCATTAGCTGGCCTAGCACGTGAGTCCCCAGCACAGGTGTCCCTAGGGTGCCCAGACTGTTATCAGCATTAACCTGTCCTAGCCCTCCAGCCACACGGGCCACCTTCTCTTCTCCCAGCATGCCAAGCACAGTCCCAAGCGCAAGTACACTTGCCATTCCCTCCACCCAGAGGCTTCTTCCTCGTGGACATTAGCATCGCTCTGACCCTTGGCTCTTCATCGTGCCTCTTCCGAGAGGCCTTCCTGGACCACCCGTCATGGCTCCACTCACTCCATTTTCTTCTGTGTCACACTGGTGGTCACTGCCTGACATGACATATCGAAGTCTCTACGGCACAGCGCACTGCAGTCCAGTCCAGGACGGCAGGGTCCGTCTGCCTGTCTCTCTCCCACTAAAATAGAAGTTCCAAGACATCAGAGCATTCGACAGTGACCATATTCCTAGGACACGGCCTAGCTCATAAATACTTGAATGGTATTTTGCAGAAGGGGTGTCCAAAGTCTTTAACCCATGTTTTCCTGACACAGAAATTGTTTGAACTAGGGCCTAGAACAACATTTGCCACAAAAGATTTCGCTTCTAGAAGCCTGCCCTTTAGAATAGAACAGCTACATTTTAGAGATTTCCAGCTCAATTGGAGTTTCTCGAACTGTGTTCTCTGCCACTGTGGTACCAGAGAGCCAGGAATAAGGAATTCCACTAAACAAAGATCCACAAGGTCAAAGGCACTGGGAAACGATGCAGAATCCTCTGCCGCTTGAGGACTCACAATGCCTAAGAAAAGCTCCAAGGAGCCCCGGAGAGAAAACAGAATCTGCGCCTGGGTTTGCCAAACTTACCGCACCCGAGACCCCACCTGTGGACATCAGCATGGTGAAGCACGATTTGGAAAACTGCTCTGGTGTTGAAGACTTTCAGTTTACAGACGCAGACAGAAAGTGAGGCCCAGAGAGGTTAACTGACTCATTCGAGGCCACACAGCGTACCACCTCCTGAAACAGAGCAAGGCATTTTCCTTGCCCCTGATAGATCCCAGATGGTCCACTTAGCTATCAGTTCGCAAGAGGCCATAAACTAAACACAGACCTCACTCAGATTTCAATACCGGTTTGACTAACTCAGATTGAAAATTAATGTACCAAATAAGATTTGCTTTCGATCTCACTGCTCCAAAAATAGTCAGTTATTCATTCAACAAATATTTATTAAGCATTATGAGCCAGGCACTGCATGTTTTGCAGTGAATGAGACATGGCTCGTTCAGTAGATGGCAATAAAATTATCCCTAAAGAGGCCAAAATTGATTAAACTGACCTTGATGAGCCTGCTTCAAAGTAGGGCCTGACTGTAAGAAATTACATACTCACATTTCATTTGCTTCCATTAACCACGCTCACATTTAGATCTAATGGTAATGATACGCTCTCGACTGGAATGGTTCTGGAAGAAAATGCTGCCCTTCGCTGTGCAGACTGCCGAGAGGAAAAGCAAAACACCGGAATTCGTTGGGCTTTTTTGTGGAGTACCTCAAGCGACAGATTTTCCAATTTCAAGTTCATTCAGATTTCACCTCTGGCTCTTACATTATAGTGAAAATGCATCCTCTCATTTCCTGTTGTCTACAAATGTAAATGCCTATTTGAAAATGGGGTTTGTTTCATAAAGCATATCAACTCACCCACCACCAAGCCTTTTGGAAAGCATCGTTGATGAAAGTCCACGTAACTTTAAAACACTGTAGATTTGAGGTTGAGAAAGATCTAGCCATTCATTATTCTACATGATCTTCTCACTGAGCTAATAGCATCTGTCTAGGAATTGGGAGCATCATTTTATGGTACATTATTTTTAAAAGAAGATTCCAAATCAGAAAAAATTTAGAATTCCAGGCTTGAGACATTCACATTCGATGCCGTGGCACTGAAGCTAGTTTTCAGCACAGACTCAAGATGTAAGTATCTAAGTCTTTAAAAAATCTGAAAATTGGAAGCTCTTCAAGATCCCTTACCTTGTGTGTATCTTTAAGGCCAACCTGTAAAGAAAATCTTTCCTGCTTTGAAAGGATGCTCTCATGATTTCCCCAGGAGTCATTCTCAAAACCAATCTGGCAAAGCAAAGATAATCACCCCATAACACACATGATTTGTGTTTATTAGATACCAGAACAAGTCAGGAAGAATTCCTCAGCTGTAGTAAAGACATGAAGCAGAAGCCACATGAACATGGGGCCACAGGAAGCAAGATACAGGACAGCCACACACCCCCATCAGCAGTACACACATGTTGAGCTCGTCACTTAAAAATCAAACCAAACACGAGTCACTGAGCAATCCATTTGTTAAAAGGGGAAGGGAGGGTATATGTTTTAAAGACCAAGTTCCTTTTTTTTTTTTTAAGGACAAACACCACCTCCTTCCTTGGCTAGACTAGGGTATATCTGACTGAATTTGTTCCAATCGCCTCTGCCAATTCTTTCAACAACAAGCCAATCACCTAAGGTTTAATAAACCCAAGGGCTACTAGACAGAGACAGAGGAAAAGTGATACACTGAACAGCACTAGGAATGTGTTTGCGTGTGTGTTTCGCATGCTTCTTAAAGTCCGGGCAGTTACACGGTTCCATGAGGAGCATTTCTTAGTTCAACTGAGTCCACTTGGGGTGAAAGGCGTTATTTTGCCCAATGACACCTCCGCCTCGCAGTCCAGCTCCCCGGCCGACTGGGCAGCAGGGTCACCATCTGGGGATGTCTGAGAGATCTGGGGCATGCGAGGGAAAGGGCCCTCCTCCTTGTCCACCGCTGTGTCCCCGGGGGTCACGGCGTTGGGGATCATGTGGATGTAGGTGGGGGCGATGTCCTTGTGGAAGGCCTTGTCCTCGTTGTAGGAGATGACCTCATTGCTGATGTTCACTGTCTCCACTCGGGTGCGGGAGCAGAGCTGGCCGCACCCCAGCAGCTGGGTAAACACCTCCCGGAAGTCCGCGTTGAAGGCGTAGATGATGGGGTTGAGTGAGGAGTTGGCCCAGCCGAACCAGACGAAGACGTCGAAGGTGGTCTCGCTGACGCAGGGCAAGCCAGCGCGAGGGCCCTCGGGGCGTCCGCTGCAGAAGGGGACCATGCAGTTAAGGATGAAGAAGGGCAGCCAGGAGCACACGAAGACCCCCATGATCACCGACAGCGTCTTCAGGACTTTGGTCTCCTTCTTGATGGATGCCCGCAGGCTGGTGGGCGCACCGGCGGCGCCGCGCCGGCAGCTCTGCGCATGCTCCGCCGCCCTCTCCAGGGAGGAAATCCTGCGGATCTGCACCTGCGCGATGCGGTAGATGCGCGTGTAGGTCACGATCATGATGGCCACCGGGATGTAGAAGCTGATGAGCGAGGAGGAGATTGCGTAAGTTCGGTTCAGGCTGGAGTCACAGTTCTCTGCCTTCACTTCCGGCTCCCCGGCTTCCTCCCAGGGCGTCCCGTTGGCCAGGCCGGATGGCGGGTCCACCCCGCCCCAGGAGCCTACCTCGTCCCTGTGCCAGTGGAGCTGGACTGGGATGAAGGAGATGAGAATGGACAAGGTCCAGGCCAGACCCACCATGACCAAGGCCACGTGCTGGGTCATCTTGCGCTGGTAGCAGAAAGGCCTAGAAATAGCCCAGTAGCGATCCACGCTGATGACACACAGGTTCAGGATGGAGGCGGTGGAGCACATGATGTCAAAGGCCACCCAGACATCGCAGAAGGCCCCGAAGGGCCAGTAACCGGCCACCTCGGCGACCGCCTTCCAGGGCATGACCAGTAGCGCCACAAAGAGGTCCGACACAGCCAGAGACACGATGAAAAGGTTGGTCACCCTGGCACGCAAGCGGCGGCTTCGCACGATGGCCGCGCACACCAGCACGTTGCCCACCAGGGTCCAGACGACCAGCAGCGTCAGGAGGCCGGCGGTGACCACCTGCGCGGGCCCCAGCGGCGCCGCCGCCTCCGAGCCGCCCTCGGCGCCTCCCTGAGCCGGCGGCAGCTGCCCGACCCGCGCCGGGTGCGCGGTGCCGTTGCGCCCCGGCGGCAGCATGTCGCGCTGGGCGGCAGGGACGGGCTGCGTGCGCTCGCAGCTTCAGCCCTGCGCCCCCCGGGCGGCCCCATCGGGCACCCAGGGGGCGGCGCGTCGGGACCCGCGGCTAAGGGATCCCCGAGCCCCGAGGGGCGCTCACCGTGCGCTGCGCCAGGTCCCCGGGGCGCACCGGGTCCCCTTCCGGGTTGGTGGCTGCCTCGCGCCCCTCCAGTGCGGGCGCTAGCGACAGGGAGCGGCCGGGGCCCCGCGGGGCTGCACCCGGGAGCCCGCAGCGCGCCGGCCGGCGGCCGCGGTGTCTGGTCCGCAGAGCGAGCCACCCCCGAGGGGGCGGGGGCCGGGAGCGGCCAGCGCTGCCTCCGTCGCCGTCGCCGGCTGCTCGCGGGGCGGGCGCTCCCGCCCCCGCGCCTCCGCGCTCCCCTCTTTCCCGCGCACCCGCCCCGCCCGTGCCTTGGCGCCCTCTCTTCCCGCGCCCCGCCCGCCGGAGTCTGGGGCGAACCCGCAGGTCTGAGGGGCGCCCCCGAGTGCCAGACTGTCACCCCGCGGCGGCGAGAACGCGCGCCCCGGGAAGACGCGCTGGCATCCAGACCCGGAAGCGGCGTTTGTAGGGCCAACGCGGCGACTCTGGACTTCTCACAGACCTGAGTCCCAGGTGCGACTCGATTCCTGGCCGTGTGACCTTCAGCACGCTACCTCACTTCACTGGTCCTCGGTTTCCGCAGCCACGAGTGGGGGTACTGATCCATACTCTCCCCCGCCCCCCCGCCCCGTGGGTAAGGGTTCAGGAAAGCCATCTGGGGAAGGTGCTCAGAGGCAGTGTCTCCTGGGAACGTGTCCCCACCCCACCCCACCCCCCAGGGGCTCACCCTAAGATGAGGGCTTCACCTGGCCTCTTGGGAGAGTCCTTTCCCCCACCCTGCCCCCAATCCTAGAGCCATCTGTCCCTGGGGGAATAATTTGGGATGAACCCAGAAAAGTAGGAGGAAGGGCATGCCCCGCAGCTGGGAGCCTCCCCCTGCAGCACAGTCTTTCTCTTTTGAAGCCTTAAAACGGCTGGATTAATTTCTCAGTGCTTAACAGAAGAGGAAACCGAGGCTTGAATGGGTGGCCCAAAGCCCAATATTTTAAAAATAAAAAAA
>CM053513.1:88042999-88078067 GCA_028627145.1 Eidolon dupreanum
GATCACTGCTCTTTCTTCTCTCTTGTACAGAGTTAGAAGCCTTGTTAACAGGAAGTGAATTTCTCCTATCAAATACAGTCTTCTGTTCATTGTCTCCTTGCAAAAAGGTCAGTGCTGGGTCTCCCTTGTAACTGAATATTCCTGAGAGCATCGCAGCGATTCCAGGGTTTCCATATGTAGTATGTTCAGGTCAGATCCGGTTTCCCTTTTGGTGGTTTCGGGGCCTTTGTATTTGGGTCTGAACTCCTTCCAGCTTTTTCCCCGATATTTTCAAGGGTACTGTTTGCACACCATACTGGTAATACTTAAAAGCAGGCTGGAAAACATCCAGTATGTAATGACCACGTCTTCATTGTTGGAGCCCATTAAATAAGTTCTTCAGTGCATGCACTGTGTACCTTACCAGTGGATATGTGATATCAGTGTGCTGCGAACCAAGAGATTTTCATTTGCAGTATAGATTACCTGTGGGGAAGAATGAATTTGACTATGACCTTTGCCGGCTTGCCCTTAACAACATGGTTAAGTCCAGAGTGTTTATAGACTACTGAATCCTGCCTCCATCACTCTGGGTCCCTGGGCAAATTATTCATTGTTCTGAGTATGCATTTACTCATCCACGGCACAACAGGTACTGGAGTGAAGGTAAATGTATACCGATTGTTTAGCGTAGTGCCTGGCACATGGTATGCCTTCAAGCAGTGGTAGTTACTGCTTATTACTACTGAATCCGGCCTATCAGGCTAGATTTGACTCCTACTCACCTCTTGATCAACTTTATTCCCTCATCCACTAGTTACTCTTTGTTGTAATTTCCCTTTTGCCTATTCTCTCCCCAGTTGATAGGAGCAGCAACTATGTCTTGGTAGCTCCCCAGTGCCTTGCATACACCTGGTATGTGGCAGGAATTTCATTACCCAGTTCTCACTTTGGCCCTTGATCACAATTTACTGGCCTTCGGTGTGGACATACGTATGTCCGCCCAGCATCCCTTCCTTTGCGAATCCACTTTTCCTCCTTTCTGCAGTACTCCTGCAGCATTGTCAAGAGGCTAGGAGAGGGCGTGTGGCCCAAACCACATCTGCAGTCCCCAGGACTTAGGCTGGGACTGCTGGGAAGAACTTCTCTGTTGGTATGGTGAGCTGTGAGGTCATGTGGGCTTGGGGCTGCCACCATGGAGACACATGGAGGGGGCCCACCTAGGAAGGAAGCTCTAAGATGCAAGCCAAGGGCCTTGGTAGTGTTGTTGTCCCAAGTCCTGAATCCATCCAGGCCCTAGTTCGCCTGGTTAAGAACATGTGTTCTGGAGCCAGCTGCCCGGCTGGCTGTCCTTACTGGTTCTGTCATTACTGACTGTTTCAGCCTTGGGCAAGCCACTCTTCCTCTCCTTTGCCTTCATTTCCTCACTTGAAATATGGGGTTAAGAACAGTAGCTACCTCACAGGATTGGGTAGAGATTAAAAGTATTAATACATGCAAGGCCCTTAGAACAGTACCTGGCCCATCGAAAGCCCCTCGATAAGCCTTAACTGTTGTTATATGTTATTGAGACGTCACAGATTTCTTAGTCCCCTCCTCAAAAAAATTCCTTTTTTTAAATTAATGCTAATTTGAGTTGTTCTTTGTTCCATGCAACCCTGAGGCCAGGCCAGTACAGCCCTGTTCCCTCATCGTGCCATGCAGTTGCCCCCATGGGTCCCCAGTGGGACTGCGACTCCAGGTATCAGTTCATACACATAAAGAGAAACACCTTACACGTGAAAAGTGCTCGTAAATGTTGTATCTCACCAAGAAGAAAGCCATTTAAAAAAAAAAAACTCTCCTTAATCACGTAAATAATACACGTCTCTCTTTCTACATAACTCTTTTTTCCTGATGAAAGCTATGGAATTGGAATTGCTAGGTCAAAAGTGTGAACATTTGAAAGGCTTTCGATCCATCTTTCACACTGGCTGCAGAAGGGGTGCGCTGTTCTTTACGGTCGCTCCAGCAGTGGGTGGGGGAGACCATAATAGGCGCACCCACTGGCTTTATCACTCTGGTCAGTTCTTCCCAATTGATCATGGGAGTTTGGGGAATAATCTGCCATTTTAATTTTCTCAAGTTAAAACAAAAAAAGGGGGGGGGGGCGGTGAAAACACTAGCCTTTCAAGATTAGCTGCAGAGAGCAGAGCACCTGGGGTGGGCTGGGCGCAGGGGTGTGGTAAGGACAGCCACATCATGAATCACGCACCAAGGCCCTAAAGAGACCTGATACGAGGGACCTCAGCCCCGTCAAGGTGGGCCCCCGGGGTACAGGACTGCTGTCACGGCAGCGTTCCGGAACCACGGGCACTCCTTACAGACCCACGGTTCTCCGACTGGTTGAAACACCCTGCCAGGTGGTTTTGTGGGACATGAAATGCAGGTAAATTAAGCAAAAAATAACCAAGTGCTCTAAAAGTTTATGCCAACTGTGATAACATCTAAAAACTGGAATTGCGTGGGAACAAGTGCCAAGAGGCTTAAGAAAGTTTATGCGGGACACCTTCAATTTGAGAAAATTCCATTGCCTTAGCTTTTATCCAAAACTTAGTGGAGAGATTGTCGATTGAGTTTTAGCCGTAAAATACCTCTGTTCGGGGTCACTGTGGAGCAGGGCTCCCCAAGGTTCCCGTCAGCATCCTGGTACAAACGTGGTGGCGGGTCCCAAAAGCCACACTGTTGGGAACTACCCAGAAGAACCGAGTCTTTACCTTCTTTGATCTACGATGGAGAAATCCAATCTGTGGGCGACCTCTGGCCCCAGCAGAAGTCAGCGTGGGGTCACCAGGCAGGCAGAGCTGCCAAGGTGGGGTCCCACAGCTCACCATACCCGCCCTGCGGCCACAGCAAGACCTGACTCTCCCGGAAGTCCAACCTCTCAACTCTGACCAACACGCATTCACCCAGCAATTACCATTTAAGTCACCAAAGGGGCTGTTTAATCACTTGTATCAAGGGGAACCCATGAAAGCTTCCCTGGACCCCCTAAAAAAAAAAGTGAAACCAGCCTTTGCAGTAAAGAGAGCTGCCCTTTTCACCACCTGCTTCTCAGAAACCTTCACTGTTTTGTAGCCACGACGAAAGGTCCAAGCCCAAATTACAGAAGCTGAAAAGTCTCACAATGAGTGAGCTGAGCAAGATCTTGAGTTTCTTTAGATGTTAAAAGGACAGTGGTAGAGTATCTAAGATGCCATTTGTTAAGCCAGGGGCCGACAGATGACACCAAGCAGCTAGGAGAATCAGTTTTCAGTGGTGGAATAAAGATCTAAGATACACTGTCAATAGCGTTCACTACTGGAGATGAAGTGGATAAAACCACTGATTTCTTAAACTTTCCTTGTTCAACTGCAGAAGTGCTACCTAAAAGACAACGATCTCTACCAGAGGCTGCTCCGCCTACCCCCCCTCCCCAATACCTAGAAATCCATTTTGGAAAAGAGGTACTTAACAGGCTAGTGAGATTATAAATTGTTTCAATCGGACCTGGTCAGCTCCAGTTTTCATTTTCAAAGAGAAGTGACATGTTTAGAAGAATGAGAGCTTTTCAAAGATATTCATTCATAATCTACAGACCTGTAAAAAGGCCATTCATCTGGGCTTGGATTATTAGCTTTTTCTCATAAATGCTCTGCAAGGTGGGTGGGAACGGAGCTGGGACAGGGTCTCTGCGAGCCCTTCCTCAGCGAGGCCACCTTACCTCACACGGCAGCAAGCCACCACACCTGCCCGAGCCAAAGCTGACCTGCGGACGTTGAGTGATTCCGCAGTTTTTAAACTTTCTCCACACGCACGCCCCTCTGCCACCAGCCTGCATTGCAGCCGGTCGTTGGGAAGGTGGCCCTGGGCGCATCCTGCGTGGCCTCCCGTTGTTCTGAGCCTCAGCTTCCTCATCGGACTGCAAAGCGCCTCATGTGCTGGACACCAAGGAGGACCCCAGCCCGCGACAGCCACACACGTTCACATTTTGGAGGGCGAGACAGCCCCTTCTCCCAATCCTGCTTGTAAGCAGCGTCGCAGGAAATGGCCAGTGCGCTGCTGCCGAGTGCCAGAACGGGAGATATCGGGTAAGAAAAACTGTGGAAGTGTGGCTCCGGCAGGTCTGGGAAACCCGTGTGCCAGGCCATCGGGCCGGTGTGGGGGCAGGCAGAGCAGCGTGGCCCGTGCCAGGCCATCGGGCCGGTGTGGGGCAGGGCAGACAGAGCAGCGTGAGAGTTGAAGGCCGGTGTGGCGGCAGGCAGAGCAGCGTGGGGTTCGAGCTTCCCCTCAGCTTGCACACGATGGCGCCGTAGAGCCCGCCGCGGATGTCATCAGACGGGTGTCTGACGTCGCAGGCACGCCGCCAGCGTGCTGTGTTCTAGCCCAGGTGAGGCGGGCGCTGTGCAGGGCCCTGCAGCTGGACCCCGGGGGCGACTGCCGCCTCGGAGCCCTCCCACCCCACCCCCGCCGCACGGCTTCCAGCGAGGAGGGCCGTCCGTGCCTGACCGCCAGCCACCACTGCCAGCCTCGCTTCAGTGAAAGGCCACCTCCTCCAGCCCCAATGCTCGGGGCTCCACTGACACCCCTGAGCAGCCCACCCCGTTTCTGCCCTGAGAACCGTGGGTAACGGCCGACGGGGGATAGAAGCGAGGACCCTGTTTCAGTAAGTTTTAATGTCATATTTGCCAAACTTTGCCTTAAGTGAATCACAGTAAAACTGACAGAAAGATCAACACAAATCTTGAAATACTGTGGTGCTTGGATGTGAGTGTGACTTAGGGAGCAGCGTGACCCCGACTCCGCACAGAGGGGACAGGGGAGCACGCTGGAGCAGGAAGATGTCCCGACTCGAGTCACAGCCGGGCTCCGCTTTTGTCCCTGATCGAGTGTGCAGCCTGGGCCAAGCCTCTGTGTCCCACTTTCCCTTTGCTTTTCAGGATGTCTGACGTTTCTCATGGCTCAAATACTGTTACTGAGAGCAGTGGCAGCAGTGGCAGCCACCACCGAACGAGCACGTGCTGGGTTCTGGGTACGGCGCTGGCACGTCACAGATGAGTGCATTCGCTCACCACCGAGAGGGGCCTCGTTATCCCGTTGTCCAGATGAAACGAGTGAGGGTCAGATCAACCATTAAGGGACCAAGCCAGGGCCTGCCTCCAGCCCAGCTCTGAAGCCTAGGGCCTCGTGCATCCTGACGCAGTGTCCCCGAGTGCCATCGCTACACAGCAGCACGTCCCCAAAGAAGAACTGAACACAGTGCTGCCCGACTCAGCTGGCCAGGCCGGGGGAAAAGCTGGCTCCTCGGCTCGTCTGGGAACTGAGGCTCCGATGGCATGTCTGCCCGTTAGCCCCTGCTCCTGTCATTGCCCCCCTCCACCCCACCCTTTCACTCCCTGTCCCATGTCCCGTTCTTGCTTTCCCCTCCGTCTGAGGTACCGACAGTATTAGCTAACGCTAGGTGAAAGGGTGGTTCAGCTTTTAATGACTTGGGGCCAAAACCTACTCAATAGGAGCGGCAGCACTCGGCGCCCCTCCCGCAGGAAACGAGGATGCAGAACAGCACCTCCGCCAGCAGCGCAGCCCCGCCACACGTGGGAGCGGCAGCAGCTAAGACTCCTCTCCAGAGAGCGGGTCCCTGGGCCTCGTCCCAGGCCACACCCCTAATCTAGTCACTACAGATCGTCTTTAGCTGAGGACAGGCTGGGCCCCAGTGTGGGCGGGCCAACTCTTAGGTCTCTAAAGAGCAGAACTGCCTAGGTGAGGACTGTCACACACACACACAAGCGCTGTCACCACCATTCCCAGAGAAACTACCGCAACTCACATGCACATTTAACGACGCAAAAAACCAACCCACGAAAACCTCAAGTTGAAAATGGATAGAAATGATGTGGTTAAAATTTTTGGTTTAACCAAAGGAGTTCTTTTTTGACTCATCACATTTAAAAATATTTTCCATATAAATGTATTTTTTAAGTATATATAATTAATTATGTTCGTCATCACAAATTTAGAATTTTCGACAATATATTTTATTTTCTCATAAAAGTTCTACCAAAATATATATTTTTTCTTAACTTAAAAATACAGCTTTGGAAAACAAGATTTGAGTTGTTATAATTCATCACGTTTTACAAACAGCAGTGAAAGGAAGAATTCAACAAAATGGATTTAGTTTATAAATATAAAAATGTTCATTTCACGAGCTTGACTTTGCCCTTTAGTAACTTAAAGGTGTGGTTCTTGCTGAGCTTCTTGTTAAAGATGACCAGGAGCTCCTCTTTGGATTTGTGGTGTTCATCTGTCACGGCATGATACTGAGCTAAAACCTTCACAAAGAGAAACAACTGTCAAGTGGGTGGATCAGTCCTGAAGACTTACCTAAAACGTTCTTTAATCCAAAAGCGAGGCAACAGGAAAATATAAAAGACGCCTAGGTGCTCGTCAGACAGGCGTGCTCTGCTTGTGCGCACGCTGCTGCGTGTGTGTGTCGTGGGGCGGGGGGAAAGGGGTGAAGGGGTGAAGAAGTACAAAGCAGTAGTTGGGAGGGGGTCACGGGGATGGCGGCACGCATAGGGAATGCAGTCAGCGCTAACACAGTGGCTGCATGCAGAGCCGGATGGGTGACGGAGTAATTGGGGGGGTCATTTCATAAACTATATAAATGTCTAACCAATGTACTGTATACTTGAAACTAATAATAAAATGCTAAAAAAAGTAAAAAAAACAGGAGAAACTGCAGCTTTGGAATAATCAGAAGATAGCAAAATATCTAGAACAGTAACTTTCAAATGAGGACGAGTGATGGGATTCGGCCCCACCCCCGCCCACAGCTCAGAGAGGCTGCTGGGGAAACTGAAGACATGTGCACAGAGTATTTCAGATTAAGAAAAAGCAAATCTAGGGGTCGGTGAAAAAAGGGGAAGGGATTAAGAAGTACAAATGGGCAGTTACAAAATAGTCATGGAGATATAACATACAGCATATGGAATATAACCCATATTATAATAACTACGGTGTCATAGGAGCACTAGATTTATTTGGGGTGATCACCTTGTGAGTTATACGTCCAATCACTGTGTTGTACACCTGAAACTAATATAATATTGTGTACCAACTATAACCGAAAAATAAAGTATTATTTAAAAAAATAGAAAAAAAATTAGTACATTTTAAAATAAAGAACCAATTCTCCCAGCTTATATACTTAGGGTTCACGTGCCATACCTTTTTCCTTAGCTTTTTGATTGCTATTTCGTTGTCTGGGGCCTGTTTCAGAATTGCTTTAATGGTTCCCTTCCAGTTGAATTTACCTACAGTACAAAGAATAATATGCAGAACATTTTGTTGTACTACCAGAAGACTGAAGAAAGGATTGCTGCAGTCCCTACTTGCTACCTGCGAATGAACTAATCCTGAACGAAGAGGATGCCACGGGGCCGCACAGCACGCACTGACCCGTCCAGGCGTCGTGCCGTGCACGTCACACACGCTGCCTGGAAGCCCCGCCCACCCTTCACAGGACTGGTCTCAGAGCGAGCAGTTGACCAAGCAGTACAAACACTATCAGCACTACAGAGGTCTAGAGTTGCGTCTAGTGAACTCGGCACAATGTGCTAGGTACCCACCACGATCATGGGCTGTCTAGGCCCGTAAGCAAGACAAGGTTGAGCAAAAGGAGCTTACCCTTGACCAAGAGGGCAGCCACAAATAACGACTATATGGTGGGCTCGAAGACTCATTCTACAACATGTGAATCTATAATTATCTCAAAAAATTTAATTAGTAAAGCCTCATATGTAGAGAGTTGGGGGGTGGGTTCCAAGCCAAGTGATCGAACCCAACTTATCGAACCCAACTTGGGCAGTAACAGCCTCCATGAATAAAGCCTCGATTCCCATCTGGGTCTTTGGCCCTGATCTTGACCGGCAGGCCCCAGGGGTGCTCAGGCCCGGGGAGTAGGAACAGCCTTGTGGGGGAGGCAGCCTTTAAGATGTCCTTGAGGGTCGGGGACTGAACTCTGCCAAGTACACATTCTAGCTGAGGGAGTGGGGTGGCCATGGAGTGCCGAGCAAGCAGACACCAGGGGCAGACCCACAGATAAGAGCAGGACGGCCAAGTCTGGATGGAGGAAGGGAAGGGAACAGTGTCTTGGGAAGAGCACCAGGCTTGCTTTAAATTCCAAAGATAATATGTGTTTCCAAACCAGACTTTCCCTTTTATCCATAAAGCCAGACAGGCCTCTAAGAGTGACTCACACAGCTCTCACTCATTACTCCAGAGAAACACGCCTGTTTTCAAATTCTTCCATGTCCTCCCAAGGGTCTGACCTGCCAGAGGCCCTGGGTCACCTCGCCTTCCCCAGAGGGCAGAATGTTCCCACACAGCAGTGATACCTTTTACAGGGGCTTCATGATTTTCTGGTTCTTCACCCTCAGAATGTCCTGGGAACTTTACCTTTTTCTTCTTAGACTCTGCACCAACTAGAGATAAAAAAAAAAAGATTTTGCATTTATGACCGCAGATACCGCTTACTGAGTCTTCCGTGGCCAGGCCCCTTACAGCCATCATCTTGCTCATTCCCCAAGCAACCAGCACCGCGGGGCTTCTCCTCCAGGCCAGGTGAGGAAACGGGGAGACCTTCTACCTTGCCTTGGTGCAAAATGCAAAGACTAACAGATTCTATATATCCCGACTTCATAGCATTAATCATTTCAACAAAGCCCAGAGCATAAGCCAGCCACACACCTTCCGAGAGCTTCCGCTTTCTTCTCCCTGGACTGGTTTGCGTTCCTTCCCCGGCCGTGTCTGTCCCGCGGGCCCCATCTCCATCCTTGCCCTGGCTCCTCTTCTGCCTCTTCCCTGCGGCGCTGGCCTTGGCGTCCTCCCCTCCGGCCGCCTGCTCCGCCTCCTGCCCTGTCTTGCGCTTTTTAGGTTTGTGACTCTTTGAGTTCTCTTGGTGGTTTTCTAATTTTAGTTCTTTCTTCTCTTTTTTTCTATTCTTCTGCCGCTCTTCCTTCTTCTCTCTCTTGTTCTTCTTCGCCTCTGCTTGTCCTTCCGTGGTGTCATTTACTTTGGCAGGAGGCACCTTGGTGGAGGTTTCTGCAGGTGGGTGTGCCACTTGGTTGCATGGCCGTTCGTCTTGTCCCTTACTGACCGGTCCCTTATTATTAAACAAAACCAAGAAACACGTAAGTCTTCACTCCAGACTCGCTTGTGCACACCACGGCGTGTATCTGCCGAACACACTGTTCCCAGGACAATGTCTCACTTACCATTTTAGAACTGTGACACACACACACACACACACACACTCGTTAAAATGTAGGAGTAAATATACAAAGTACGAAGGACTCCCCAGCCCACATCCCTCTCTGCATTTAGCAGACATTTTCGTTCCCCTGGAAAAGTGAAGAATCCTTAAATCACTTCAGCCAGACACTGAATTTTGGGTCACTATCACCTTTCTTTTCAAAGAAAGGTGAGCACTTAGGTGTGGCAGAAACCACTAGAGTTATGGACCTGAGGTTTTATGCACCTGTAGACCTGGGTTCAAGTTCCAGCTCGGGTCAATTATGAGCCAAGTTGATTTATCTGCTCAGCCCTTTCTCCTCATCTGCAAAATGACAGGCAGTGAAGCCTACCTCATACAGCTGATGTACAAATAAAACGAGGCAAGAAATTCCATGTGCTTAGCGCAGGGGATGCTCAGCAACGCAGCCAGTGTACGAGAGAGTAAACTACTCAGGAGTGGACGGAGGCACAATGTAATCATCACTCCGATTCAGCGGTTACCTCAAAGGAGCAGCCAGGGACCCCTGACAGCATGTCAAGCACGGTGAGTAAGGGGTCACACACCACTAAATGACCACGCGCACTGGGGTGAGATAAACTCCCCACGTACCGCACTACCTGATTCAAACCAGCACGCAAATCCTGTTTTAAAAATGACTTCAGCATAGCTAGTCCCAGACCCTGCTCGGCAGAGGGCGCAGAGCCGTCTATGCAGTGGCCTGTGAGCCTGAAGCGTCTGGAGGGGACGGGACACGGCCCGCGGCGGCAGCTCCAGGAAAGCACGGGGCGTACGCGGTGGGACACCCGGCCAGTCCCATCTCTAAGTTAGCAGCCAGCTGACCTCACAAGTCACCTCCAGTCCTCTCGCTTCGGGAGACTGGCTCACAAGAGGGAGCTGCTGCCCCCACGTTGGACTCAACAAAGGAGGTCTGGTCACCCAGGTCTGACCTTGATGCCGAGAGAGCAGCCCTTAGGGAACGGGTGGTAAACGAAACTGCTGGCGTTTTCGGAGAAACCGAGTAGTCCAGGCGCGGGGCGAGGGAGAGGCAGAGAACGAGTCCAGAGACAGACTCTGGAGGAGCAAGGGGGCAAAGAGACTCCGAAGAAACCTCACGCCTGTCCTGTTTGTGTGGCACAGCCGGGTACTGTAGCCACCAAGCGCCACAGACCTGAGCCTGCCTCCACCTTTCACAGCGAGCGTGGCTGGGGCCAGGCCCATGCACCCCCACCGACGGAGGGGAAGGGGGGCTGGCAGGAGAGCACATGCACCCCACCTGGGGTGAGTTCCCGTCGTCTTTCTGCTTCACTCCAGGCCCCCGCGGTGGCACCCTCGCTGGCCCCTCCTCTTGCCTCGTTATTTCTTCCTGGTGCTTGTCACAGTGATGCTGCAGCATAAACCTTAAACACGCACCGTGCCACCCCACTAGAACGCAGCGGTGAGGGCGGGGCTCGGGCCTGACGACACTGCGCCCACAGCGACCAGGTGCGGCCCGTGCTGGGTACAGCATTGGAGAGAAAGCCGCCAACCTCACGCCTGGCGCATAGTAAAGGGAGGGAAAGATCTGGAAGCGGGAACGAATGGGCCGCAGGACGCTTTGCTTTGCACCACAAACACTGGAATGTGATCTGAAGTTCCCAGGGCAAAGGCGAAGCCGTAACAAGCCGTAGTTTATAGAGCTCAGGGTTTACCATGAGCTGTTTACTGATTATTTTAATTCTTACGTTCATAGCTTTAAAAAGGATGAATTTTTTTTTAAATCTCCTCAGTTGAATTAAGTCATTTCAAATCTTTGATTATTAGTTAAGAGAAATAACCTTTAAAAAACACGTGCCACATAAAGACCAATTAAATGATTGGTTATGTGGTTTCAAAGGCTGAAGCTGTATATTTTGAGACAAATGCTAGGTATACTATGAAGATAAAGTTTCATTTTTATCTCGATTTGCTGCCTGCACTATTCTTTCTATATGAAGCCAATCAATTCCCAACTGTGCGACCAGAATAACAGACCAGTCATATCTACTGGTTTTAAAAACTACTACTGAAATAAGTCTGCAAATGGGAGTGAGCTCCATACGGCGAGAGCGCGCCACTGAATTATCGGGAAAAGTTAAATGAACCACCTAACCAACAACGTGGCTGCGAGGTATCAGGCCGAGACCCTCTGCACGTGTCTGCCACAGCTGGGGCCTCTGACCGACAGGCAGGTGACCGACTCCACGGAGGAGTAAGAGCACCTACCCAGTGCCCAGCAGATGCTGGGCGTGAGGCAGGAGCTTCTGCAGCCTCGTCTGTTTTAACATCAAGGGGCCTTTGTGACCCCTTCTCTTACCTAAAAGAGCACCTAGTCACTCTGTGTTCCCACCCTGCTTATTTTCCATCATGGCACTATCGCCACCTGAGGTATTTTATATTTCTGCTCACAGCCTGGCACAGATCACTAAGCAATGAATAGATGACTAAATACAATGACACACTTTTTAAAGAAAAGGAAGCTAAGGCTCAGAGAGGTTAAACAATGTGCCCAGGGTCAAACACTTGGCAGAGAGCAGAGCAGAGCTTCAGCCCAGGTCTGCCGGACCCCCAAAGCTCCTTGTCAACACCTCCTGTGGCCCGACTCCTGAGCCAACAGGCCATGTCTGCTGGTACTGTGACCAACGGCGTCTCAGCACAAGAAGGAACTCTTCCCCACAGCATGCTCAGTTTATTCCTTCCCACAAATGAAGGCCCAAGAGGCTCTGGAAAAGAAGGCTGTTTTGAACTCCGAAAATAAGACATTCCCATTGCGTTATCACTAATCATTTTTGCCACACCACAAATCTAAAATTAAATCTGACTTACGCTGCTGGAAGCTTCAGAAAAGATATTCCACACCTGCTCCAGAATGGATTCATTATGAATTTTTAAACTGTTCTTCATCCAATTCTATAAGGAACAACAACAACAACAAAAATACACACTTACCATCTGACAGGTACACACGAAGTGTCACTGATGGGCTCAAATCCCCTCAGGCAGAGAAGTCATTATCAAATACATACCTGAAATTTCGCCCTTTTCCTGGGAATGTTGTCAAAACCACTAATTTGCTCTAAAAGTTCCTTCACTTTGGGGCTGACGTTGGGTCTTTTTATTAATTCATTAACTTTCTACAAAAAAGGAAGATAAAACAAAAACAGTGAACACCTGACACATGAGTTTCATGTAGCCACGGCTACAGGGGTCACCTTTCAAGTAGAGATTTTGTATTAATATCTATGCTTACAAATTCAACACGGTACTGGAAGGCCTAGCCAGAGCAATCAGGCGAGAAAAATAAATAAAAGGCATCCAAATTATCAAAAAAAAAAAAAAGAAGTGAAACTGTCTCTGTTCACAGCCAACCTGGTCGTTTATGCAGAATACCCTGAAGATTCCACAAAAAGAACCTTTGGAACCAATAAATTCAGCAGTTGAAGAATACAAAAGCAACACTGAAAAAGCAAGTTGTATTTCTACCAACTAACAACCTGAAAAGGAAATTAAGAAAACAATTGCAATAGCATCAAAAAGAATAAATTATTTAGGCATAAACTTAACTAAGTAATTTATGAAAGACTTATCTACTTAAAAGTACAAAATAATTGCTGAAAGAAATGAAAGAAGACACAAGTAAATGGAAATGTTCATAGACTGGAAGACTTAACATGTCAAAAACTACCCAAGTGACGTACGGATTCAAATGCAATCCCTGTTAGCATCCCACTGGCTTTTCTTCTGCAAAACAGAAGACCTAACTTAATATTCACTCAGATGGACTCTCCAGGGACCCCAAGCAGCCAAAACAACCTTGAAGCAGAACAAAGTGGAGGTCTCACACTTTGATTTCAAAGTCTACTACAAAGCTAGAGTAATCAAAACAGTCTGGAACTGGCATAAAGACAGACGTGTGGACCAAGGGAATATGGTGCCCAGAAATAAACCTTCACGAGGATGATCAAAGGCTTTTTGAGAAGGATGTCAGTATCATTCAATTGGGAAAGGACAGTTTTCTTCAACAAATGGTGAATGTTCTTAATTGGAGACTTAAAAATGGTTAAAATGGTAAACTTTATGCCATGTATAATTTACCACGATTTTTGAAAACTAGAAAAGAATATAAACAAACCAAAAGTAACCCAAATAATCAGACAAAAAGAATACAGGGATTAGAAAAGAAATTGAGACAAATGCATCAAGATCTAATAAATAAATCTGAAATAGCAAGAACAGGACAGAGATGAAAATTAGTGCCTAAAGAAAATGCTTATGGCAACCATGGTGAAGGAAGAGAGAAATGGTAATTATTAAAGTTAGGGGAAAATACACAAAAAAAGATGGTCACCAGTGAGCCCTTCTCTGTAGAGGACCCAACAGTAAATACTTTAGGTTTTGCAGACCATCCAGTTTCTGTCCTACCTACCCAGTGCCATGCTTATAGTGCTAATGCACCCACAGACAACATGTAAACAAATGGGCAAGGCTGTCTTCCAATGAAATTTCGTTTACGAAGAGGTGGTGGGCTCATGGGCCATAGTTTGCTGACCCCTGCTTTAGAGATTTCATTCACAACGTGAGGACAATGGAGAGGGAGCTTGTGCACATGGGTTCCTCAAGCTGGGGGCCTAGGAGTGTCCTGTGTCTTGGGAGGATTACAGATACAGTGCCCAAGTGTGGCTTGATGGTCGCCAGCCTAAATATCTTAGTTCAGGGGTTTCACGAGTTTCTCACTCTGTCAGGCTTCTGAACAGAAGCCCCTCCCTCCCAAGAGTCTGTCATTCAGTGAGCTGGTCAACACCGGAAAATTGACATTTACGCTCTATCCTAGAGGGGGTAACTGTTATTTGGTTTCTAGGAAAACGCAGACTTTCCACATAGATATTTGTCTTTTCATTTTCCTGCCTTCCTTTCTGAATCCTTCCTCCTGCCATCTATTCTGTAAATGGTGACCGACATTCTGGAAGTTATACCTTTCAAGGAATTAGGGATTTCACTGCTTTGCCATTTTTACTGTGCATGTTTTCATTTTAGTTCATTAGAAAATTCTTCACATTTATTAAAATATCTTTATTTTGCCCAATTCTGATGGCCAAATAGACATGACAGATTAACATGGTTTGAGTTATAAAAGCTGTATTATTACTAGAAGCAGATACAGATTAGAGAAAGTAAGTGAGAATCCTAAAATATTTGTGCAAGAAATCTGCAAAACATAGATTACAGACAAAATACACTAATCACATTAACAGAGAAAGAACTCTCTCAAGGTTTAGTTGCTCAGTCTCAATCTATCCTAAGACATGATGTTTCTGGGTCTTGTCTGCATGGATGAAGCATTTTTTTAGTTTCTTCAGCTTCCGAAGAAGATGGAAGATCTCAGATAAAGCTACTAAATGAATTAGAAAGGCCTTACCTGAACCCACGCCTGCTGTTTTATATCGCCTTTGTGGGTTTTACCTTCGTAGCCTTTGCCACCATACTTCTGATCTTCGCTTATGCATTTCACATGGTTTTTATAGTCGTCACCCCTTTAAAGAGGTAAAAGGTTCGGCCGTTAGGTTGATTCTCATACTGGAGGCTCTCATCTTAGCATGCTGCCCCCACCTTCTGCAGGCCACACTGCACGGGCACCCCACCTGTTTTACCTACTGTGCTCATCACTTTCTGGTTGTAACATTTTCTCTCCCCCAAACTGTTCAATATAAAACCCACCACCAAACTTTCCACCCAGTTAGTACAGATGCCTTAAACCCAACTGACAGGCAGCATTTTTTTTCTTAGTCATAAGTGAATATATACAGAATAAAAAAAAAAAATTTGTCTTCAATATATAATTAAAACTTCATGGGGATAAAATGTACAGCATGGTGACTACAATTATTATTGTATTATGTATTTGAAACTGGTTAAAACAGTAAATAGTAGAAGTCTTCATCATAAGAAAAAAAATTTTTGTAACTATTTATGGGGATAGATGTGAACTAGTCTTACTGTGGTGACCATTTTGCCATATATACAAATATTGGTTATGCTATATACCTGAAACTAATATGTTTCATGTCAATTATACCTCCATAAAAATAATTTTTTTTAAATGTGGTATCAGGTCACAAAAAGTTCTTGATCTCAGAGTCTTGGAAAGAAAGAAAACTTGATTCTGTCTCACACAATCTTTTCAAAGCTGTATAGGGTCCTTGGGAAAATGTGTGGGACAAGGTAAGGGGCAAAGTCCCTTAATGAGAAACAACTCAATTTTCACCTGCTTTATATGTTAAGCTTCCTCTTTTAAGTTTTGGAAACTTTAGCAGTTTCCAAAAAAAAATTTTTTTAAATATCACTGCTCTAGAATGAAATTTAAATAGACTGTTAGCAAATATCCAAAAGCCGCAGAGGACACTGGGCAGATGCACCAAAACTGCCTTCTTACTGGGACCCCTGAAGCTGAAGGGAGTCAGCCATCTACCAACGAGCCTCCTGAAGATGCAGCGGGCAGCAGGGACCGCCCTGCCACTCCCGGAAGTGCCTGCCGCACTGGGGAGCCGGGCAGGAGCCTCGCCCCCACCATCGCCCCTGACTTTCCAGGGAGGACCTGGTCTCTTCTACGGGACAGCCCCTCACTGTGCATCAGCAGATTCGTTTTCTGGTTTCTAAGCCCCTCTCTCAGTGGGATCAGACACCACACCCCTGAAACTGTGCATCGTGGTCGCTCTGGTAATGGTGACGAGATGACAGCGAGTGCCACGGACTGATCAGATGCTCCAGCTGCCACAGTTCCCCTTCCGTTAGTCTCTTTTTACCTCATCCATGCAAAGCAAATGGTCTTGTAAACTCCTTTTTATTTTCTTCATAACAGTTTTCTGCAAATTTGCCTCTATTTTTTAAAGCTTTGTGGAAACGGGGCTTCCAAAACCGGCTGGACCTTTACGATGGACCGACATGAATTATGTCGAACTTACCAGAAATCTGTACCGCAGTCGATGCAGGAGAGGCATTCACAGTCTCTGCAAAGAGCCACGTGCTTTTCCACTTGTATTTTCTTCACTGATTCACCACATGCATTGCATGTAAAAAATACCATTTTTAGCTAAATGATTAAATATCCTCTATCCAAGATAGGTTTTAAGTCTTGTCCTAAAAGACAAACAACCAAAGGAAAAAGATATAATCATTGTAATCTGAAACTTTAATTCCAAATCAACAATCATACAGCTAACTTCGCAACCATAATTCACATGAAGATAACTACAAACAACAAAATCGAAGTTGATTAGTGATCTACATACAAGTCTACTATCACGCGGGCAACATCATTAATTATAATTAACGACACTAACGGCTGACATTTGTTGAGTGCAAGCTCAGCATGTGCCGCCCCCCTGAGAGCCTCACACACACTGACTCCTCAGAGCAGCTCTACGAGGGAAAGACTGTCGCTCACGAGGTACACAGAGTGATCAAGCACCTTGCCCAGGGTCACACAGCGGCTGAACCGGGACTGAAACTTGGCAGGCTGGCTCTAGAGATGAAGAGTTACGGGGGCATTAAGTGAAATATCTTACCTTTCCTAATCTCCCTCTCTTCCTCCCTCTCTCTCCCACCCTTAAGTCCCCAGATACAGTGAGAGAGAGCGTAGCAAGGTGGGACTGAGCAAGGTTTAGCAAGCGGAGAAAAGGCCTATAAACAACTTCTATAAGCACAAAAAGTATTCCTATAAGCATGACTCTGTATCCTCAGGTGTTAAAATCTGCGGATGCACCTTCGGTCTTGGTGGATAGCGAGTGGGTGAGGGGTCTCCTTCATAGGGCTTCTTGGTGAATCGATCAAAAATGGAACCACCTGCAGCTGTCCCAGCTGCCGGGCGCTGCGTTACTGGAGGGGGTTCACAGACCCTGGTGCCCCCAGCACTGAGTTGACGTTACGCAGGGACCCATAACCACTGCGTAACCATCCACGGAGCGACTACTGTGCTCAAGAAAACACAAACTCATCTAAAAGCGTGACGGAAGTCATGTAACTTTCCGTGCTCACATAATTTGTAATCACTAGGTTTTTAAAGAGTACTGTTGTTTTACATTATAAATAAGTTTCACAGCAAAACCATGAGAGCTGTTTCACCCAGCACTTTCTTCCTCACTGTGAAAATGCAGGAAAGGATCAACCAAACCGATGCAATTTGCTTCAGGATAAGACTTTATCCAAAAACCCTTCGACACGAATGAGCGACTCTCTGTCTGCAGAGAGTTTACAGGCATGAAAGCAGCCTGTCCTCACCACCAATCCCGGTCACCGCTGCAGTCGCCACACCTAAGCAAGGACCAGGGCTGCTCCTGCCCACTCAGCCTTGGATGGAAATGAGCCGCGACTCCAGGGTTCACCAACGCCCAGCGACTTTTCGTGGGGGGCCTGCTGCGGGTCACTGCTAGACGTCAGCTTGCCTGACACGCTACATGCAAACGCAGGACCCTGACCCGGGGTCAACCACAGCCTCGCACTGAATTCAGAGGCAGACAAACAGGACTACTGGCGCTGGGATGTGCAGCAACCACGAGCTTCTTATCTGTTATTGTGAAGATGTGTGAAACAGTTGCAAGTTCTGGGGAGCTGGCATCACACAGACAGTCCGTGTGATGCCAGCTCCAAGCTTAGCATTCTGCACATGGCAGATGGACGCTCAAATTAATGACAGGCAGCAAGGACAGTGGCCACCCTGCCTCTCAGGGGAGAACAAAGGCCGGAACAAGAGCCAACACCACATTATCAAATAAATAGTCTGGAGTGGCGCTTTGGTGTAAGAAGAGCAAACTGTTAACTAGTCACCAAGAAATGGATGGCCATGGCCATCACGTACACAAGACAGACGCAGCTACGATAAGCCAAATGACATGCTGGAAAATGTCTAAGTTCCTTTCATCGTCAGAGTCAATAGTGAGAACTCCCCTCGGAGTAACCTGGGGCTTTCTGACCTTCCTCGTTGAGGCCTATCCGGTTTCTTGATTGAAGGGAGAGGGGATGGAGGGTTCAGCGAGCTCTGAGATCCAACTGGGAGACTTGGTCCGTCACGGAAGGTCAGGAATTAAAGGCCTGGAAAAGATAGGTAGAAACAAAACGTATGGACCAAAAGAAGCCTGTGATGTTGACAAAAACGATGCTGGGAATAAGTAGGCAAAACATGTCATCCCTCCAGGGGTTAGCCACACACAGGTAAACAGCAGCTCAGCAGAGGTTTAGGATCTGATCACACGACTATCGGAAAAATACCTCTCTGCCCATTTTCATTGTCTTTTATGGTAAATGTTCATTTAGAAATGTCAGTTTTCTGTTGTTTTTACAGGCAGAGTGGGTAGCTCGCACAGCAAGTCAAGCCTCCATCTCTTAGCGCCTTCCTCGGGATTTTTAGAGCCTTCGCTGCATTTTTACTCTTGATAGGAAACAGGGAGCTGGCTGCCTGCTTGCTAATGAGATTGATAAGGCTTGTAAGGAGCTTACTTCTCTCTTATTCAGGGTCACCTTGATCGGGCCTCACACCTGACCCAGCCCCCTGGGGAAACACCTGTCATTTATGCAGGAAGCACCTGAAAATCACCCTTACTGCACAGTAGACAGGTGTCCCAAGTCCCAGTGCAGGCTTAACAATTTCAGAAGTGTAAATGCGACGAACTTACAGAAACACACCATGTAAAAATTCAGTCCCTATTAATGAAGACAACAGACATTGTCTAAAAAAAGCTGAACATATTCAAATTTCACGAGACTGAATAAATGTGAAAGAAATTTAAAAATTAAACTTTCAAATAATGTTTATGGTAAATTCCTAACATTTCTCCTTTGGAAATTAGGAAAGCTGAAAACATGCTGCAGGAACTTTTAGGACACCATTTACTGGGCTCAGATATCACACATGTCAACGTTTAGCCGCAAGTGTAAAGAGACTGCACTGTTTACAGGGCTGAACCTAAATAAGAGTCCCTTTTCCTTCCGTGGCTCGCCACTCTCTCTGCCCAAGCTCGGGTCCCAATCCAGCCTCAGAGATTCTGTGTGCTCCTCCTTCTAGAGACATGGGCATGTGAAAGAGAAAGGCGAGCAGAAAGCAAGGTTCAGTTGGTGGGCTGCTTGAGAGGATGCATGGGTTCTTGCTCCAGGTAAGTAACTGTAATTCAGTTCAGCAGACATTTATTGAATGCCAAGTGTCCATTGGGATCCATAGACACCCACTGTCCTCTCTCAAAGTAGACCAGGTCTTCTGTGTGAGCTCCTGGCTGTCTATTTGTCTGTTGGTCCGTTTACTGAGCTCTCATCGCATGCCAGAAGCCGAGAAAAAGATGAATTACAGAGCATGACCATTACTCCTCCACGAAGCGGTTTCACATTTACCATCACGACTGCATCGACACCTCTAGAACAGATATGATCATACCACCGCCCTCCGTGAGAGGAAACCGAGGCTCAGCGAGGTCATGATCCATCTGGAGGTACACTGCATGGCAGAGGCAGCCTGACAGGCCAGGCGACAAGCCCAAGCCCCTGCCCTGCCTCTCCATCTTGACTTGTCATGTCCTTGGCCATTACTCTGCAGCTGGGACCTTGAGACCCTCATTTAAAAAAAAAAAAAACTTCAAAGGCTCTACAAATGACTTGCATTTAAAATATGAGGATCCTAAGTCTTAACCCTAAGGCTAGCCCACACTGAGAAGACTACCTGCGTCAAAGCGGAGGATGCTGGGTACTGGAAAGTATTACTGAGTTGAGGGGCAGCAGACGGCATCAGTAAAGGGCTGGGAACTGGTGAGGAACTTGAGGCACCTCAGTCTCAAGAAGATGGCAGCTGGGACCAGACTCAGGGACAGAGGATCTGAGCTGGAGCCTGTATCTGCCAATTAAAAACTAAATGACCTCAAGGTATCCTAACTGGAATCTGTTTATCTATAAAATGGCCCTAGTCTACGGCCATGCCACACCCTAAACACACCCGATCTTGTCTGATCTCAGAAGCTAAGTAGAGTCGGGCCTGGTTAGTACTACCAGGATGGGAGTACTACCTAGGAGTACCAGGTGCTGTAGGCTTTAAAAAAAAAGGGAGGGGAGGCCTAATCTCTATCTCAGAGCATTGTGCAGAGTTAAGATACCAGACGTGAAAAAAGTCATCTCAATGCTAGAATTTCAAGTCACCTATTAATTTGCACATCAATGCTATTGCATCCTAATCTCCTGACAGTAACCTCCTAAACCCGTTTCTTTGTATGTGACCTTCAATCCACCAATCTATCTTCATAAATTCACTCCGGCCTCCTCTGGCTCCCCACCCCAGGGGTGGTACTCTGCCACCCTGTTCCCTGATAACGTGACCTCGAGTTTAGTTCTGAGATTGAGATTTGGAGTGACTATTTTTACCTTCCTCCCACTACATCTTTATGTTGTTTTATTTTACAAAATCTTCATTCACTAATCTTAAAACTTTCTCACACATATACACACAGACCTAAATCCCATCAGTGCCACCACCACCAAACCAGCCCACCTGACAGGCCAGGCTGGCTGGCAACCTCAGCCACAGTCCACAAGGAGCACTATGACCTTTAAAGCTAGTTAGTCACTGTCCCTTCTGAACTTTAAGTACTCCCATCTGTGAAACACGGGGTCAGGCCAACTAGACCTGCTAGGGGTAGAATTCCAAGAAACCATGGGTATGGTGTAAGGGAAGGACAGACAAGTACATACTGTCCACCATCCTGCCTAAACCCCCAAATATGGGGGTGATGAGGGTCTAATATGCACCCACACAGGACCTCTCCCTTGATCTTTCCAAAAGCCTTAGGATGTAGGTATACCTACCTCCACTTAACAATGGGCAACCTGAGCGGAAGGAGTTAAGCCAATCTCACCCCCTCCCCACACACTACGCCACCAGCATTGTTTTAAACAGCATCTCTTCACTGCTGTAATCACTATCTGCGGAAGTGCACGCATCAGGCTCTACGCTAGATGCTGGGGGTTGTGCGACCAAGTCTCTAGAGGGCCCTCTGTGCAGCAAGGTCAGCCTTGCAAATAAACCCCACCTCCTTCCCCTATCTGTCCCTTCAGAGGTAGGAGCTGCAGAAAATTCTGACATTTATTGAGCACCTACTATATGCCAAGCCCTGTTTTATACAGGTGGTCAACACGTCTGTGCTCACGTAATCCTCACACAACACTTCTGAGTTAGGTTCTATATTATTCCCTCTTGATAGAGGTTAAACTTGCAGCCGGTCACACACATCCAGTAAGTGGCAAACTTGGATTCCCACGCAGTTACTCTAGCCTTAAGTCCATGCTCTCAACCACTATCCCCTAAGGCCTCCTCCTTAGGGACCAAGCTCCCCAAGTCTCAGAGAGGACAAAGCCTTGTCCCCAGTGCGCAGCAAGCCTGAAGCCCAGTCCAACGGTGACCAATCGTCCCGCTCTGCACAAGACAGAGGGTTCCCGGCACAAGACCCTTTGCGTTTCAAAACCGGGACGAATAGGTCATCCTGAGTCTAGGACGCCTTCCATTTCCCCAGAACACGAATGGGATCTGAATGGCTTTCCCGCTCCGGTGTGTGAACCCACGGAGGGACTAATGGTGGAAATGCAGGCGTCGGCCACACCGCTCCCTCCCTTCCTCACTCTCCGAGCCCGGCCTCCTAGGTTGGACCTCTGGGCCGCCGCTCCTCACCTCTCGGCCGGCGCCCGCCAACGGTTCCAACCGGCCGCGAAGAACACGTGGAATCGCCGCCGCCGCCACCGCCAGCGCCGCCGCCACCGCGGTGCTGAGCTTCCCCGCGCAGAATTCGTTTCCGAGCCGCCCCGCGCGCCTGCGCACCGCGGCCACACACCCGGCGGAAGTGACGCCAGCGGAAGCCGGAGGGCGGGTCCGGCGGGCCGAGGGGGCGTCGTCGCGATGGTTCCGCAGCATCCGCAGCCCCGCGAGCGGCGCTAAGGACCGCGCGGTAGGTGAAGAGGAGGCGGGGCCGGGAGCGGCCGCCGAGGGTAAGGTGGCCACCGGGCCGGAAGGCCGGGCGAGCGAGGGCGGGCGCATCCCGCGCCGGGGGAGCGGCCCGGAACGGAGGCTGGGCGCCCGACAGCCAGGCAGGGCAGGGACGCGCGGTCGCCTCCGCGCCCCGGGCGCCGCGAGCGGTCGTGGAGAGCTGCGAGGTCGTGCGGGTGAACCGGCGACGGCGCTGCGGCTCAGGGACACGGAGGGGCCGGGCCCTCGTGCAGACTCCTGCGCCCCGAGCCCCGCCCGCGCCCCCGCCGGCCTCCTGCTCCCCTCCCGACCGCTGCCCGCGGGAGCCCGCCGGCCCCGCCCCGGTCCCCGGCGTCGGGGGTGTGACCAGGGCCACAGGCGCAGCCGGCCCAGCCTCACCACGCAGGGAACGGGGCGCCTCGGCCCGGCTTTTGCGGAATGGGGGGAGCGGCAGCCCCGTTTCCTCGCGCGCCGGTAGCATTTCCCGAGCTGGTGACTTGAAGCCCTCGGCCCAGTGCCCGCCACCGAGGCGCTTAGCCGTCCTCCTCGCCCTTCAGACGGGGTCGGCGTACAGTGGCGGTCGGTCGCTAAGTGTTTATTGCATCAGTGAGCGAATGGCCGATGGATGGAGTATGAACAAAGTATTCACGCATGGGGGCGAGCGGGTGGTTGGAAGGGGACGGCGTTGGGCCTGGAGTAGAAAGCGCACTACTTTGCTGGGGCCGCCATAACAAAACACCAGAGACTGGGTGGCTCGAACACCATTTATTTTCTCACAGTTCTAGAAGTGGGAAGTCCAAGATCAGGGTGTCAGCGGGTTTGGTTTCTTCTTAGCCTACTCTCCTTGGCTTGTAGGTGCCCGCCTTCCTGTGGTGTCCCCACGGGGTCTCTCCTCTGTGCCTGAGCATCCCTGGTGCCTGCCCAAATTTCCTTTTCTTATAAGGACATCAGTCAGATTGGATTAGGGTTTTGACTTAATTGGATTGGATTTTAAAACCTCTTTAAAGACCTGATCTCCAAACACAGTTACATTCTGAAGTGCTGGGGCTTAGGGATTTGACATATGAATTTTGGGGAACACAGTTCAGCCCTTAACAAGGAATTTACCTGAATGGACAAGAAGGGAAATATTTTCCAACAGAAGTGACATAGTGGCCGTGAAGTTTGAAGGCAGGGTGGTCAAGGCAGTTTTGTGTGCAGGGCGCATACGTGTGCCTCATTCTTGTTTGCACTCTTTTGCACTTTTTTTTTTTTTTTTCATTTGCTTCCCCTGAAAACTTAGGGTGAGCTCTCTTCACTCCTTCTCTGGCAAACCTGACTTTTAGGTTTCAACGTAGATTTCTCTTCCTCAAGGAAGTTTTTCCCTGACCCTCCTCCCTGAAATTAATTTGTACTTTCTCCGTTTCATACCCCAGTACAGTGGTATACTTGTTTCTGCCACTGGACTGTCACATCACGAAGGCATGAGTGAGCATATCTGAGTTGTTCGCCACCATACCCTCAGTGCCTGGCATGTGGCGGACACTCTGTAAAGTTAAATGAATGATGTGAAAGCTGAGACACAGCCTGCGGAGGGCAGGGAGCAGGTCTCATTCAGTGTATCACCATGCCATCCTGACAGCAATGTCTCGCATGTCCTTGGCCCACAATGCCATTTAACCGAATTGGCTAGGGTAGCATCATAGAGTCATTGTAGAGCTATTCCTGACCACTCCTGGTCAGGCTGTGGGCTTTGGAGTCAGATTCCCTGGGTTAAACTTCCAGCTCTGCCCCTTATTGTCTACCTGTTCCTTATTAGCCTGTGACCATCCTCTCTGTACCTGGTCAGGTTACCTATCACTGTGCAACAGACTACCCCAAACTTGCTGACTTAAAACTCTTTTATTTTAGCTCACATTTTTGTGGGTCAAGAATTCGGGCAGGGCTCTGCCGGGAGGTTCTTCAGCTCCACGTGATATCAGCTGGGAGTGGTTGGTATTGAGCTTGCGGTCTGGAGAGTTCACTGTGACTTTGCTCCCATATCTGGTACCTGGGAAGGGATGGCCGGAAGCCTGGGCCCAGCTGAACCCTTCTCCTATTTCACATGTTCTCTCCACTTGGGCGTCTTATAGTCTTACTGCCGATTCAGCCTTCCAGAGCCGGTGTTCCAGAAGGTAGCAGGTGGGAGCTGTCAGCTCCTAGGGCCTGGGCCCAGAAATGAGCACAGATTTGCACCCTTACTTTCACCTGTTCTGTTGATTAAGGCTGAGAGTGCTCAGAATCAATGGGAGGAGTCAGAGATCCTGCCTGCCCGTGGGAGGGGCGTCAAAGGAGGGGTGGGCATCTGAACTCTGCTAGGTGCTTGACTGTCCTCATCTGAGGAGGACAGTTGTTGTACCTGTCTTACGGTTATTCTGGTAATTAAACGAGTTAACTGCATAAAGGGCTTACAGTGGTGCCTGGTGGCATATAGGCAACATTTTATAAGTATTTGTTGTTATTGCTACTTTCGTTAGGTGCATTATTCTTATAGTCATTACACGTAGGACACGTAAGAAATAAAAGTACCAATTCTTTTTCCATAAGTTTTTATAAGGGAGGTATAGGATTAACATCATGAAGCAATTAGAGAATTGCACTAAATAATAAAGATTATAATTTTTATAGTCAAAGTAAATTGTGGAATGGTTCATAATTTTGCATACCATCGTAACTCTCCGGGTCATTCCCAAGAAATTTTCTCTTTATCATTTCCATATAGCTAGAAAATGTCTTCTGTAGATTGGGAATATTTGCTGCATTTTAACATTTAAGTCTATAGAGGAAGTGTTTGTGTTGTGTTTATAATATCCTTTTTTCCATGGGAGATAGCATAACCTCAGAGCGTAGACCCCGGGGTTTAGGAACCAAGATTTAAATCCTGGCTTTGGAATGTAACCATTTTATGATCATGGGCAAGTTATTTAAACTCCCCATTTGTTAATTCCCTCACTTGTAACGTGTGATAGGATTCATGTTGCATTATTTGAGTTAATGGACAGTATGCTTAGCGCAGTGTCCAGCCTGTCGTAAACAGTCAGTAAATGAGAGCTAATAATAATAAACCAAGAAGGCTTTTTTTCCTTTCAGGCAGCTGGGAGGGCAGTCACTTGGCAGTCATTTGGCCGTTCAGTATCTCCGAGGATTCAGCACTAGGGACAGTGCCCCGCCGCCTGACACAGTGCTTCCCTTTCTGTAGTCTGGTGTTGGGGAGATACTGTCCTCTCCCAGTGCCGCAGTGTTGCTCTTTATCGATGACGTCACCTACGGTGTTGGTTTCCTCTGAATCCACCCTGCTCTCAGACCACGGGATCGTGCCAGTTCCCCAAACCCTGCGTGCCAGAAGCCAAGCCTTCCAGTAAGACACGGGATTGGAATAAGGTGGAGCCGAGGCTGAGGCGGCGGGGTTAAGCGTTGGAGATTCTAAGCTGAGGGATCACACGGTCGGAGCAGCTTAGTAAAACGCTGGGCACTGGGAGCTGTTGGCTAAAGCTAAAGTGTCCAGTTTAGGACTTGTCTGCTTAGAGCAGGTGAAGGCCAAGAATAGATGCAATTGTCAAGGGAAAGAGAAGAGGACTCGGGTGCTGAATCTCAAGGGACATTAACATCTGGGGGTTCCCAGAGGAAGAAGGACAGCAGGTCAGGGATGCAGTGAGAAGCAGAAGCATGCTAGGGAAGGAGGAGTTCACGACGGAGGTGGCAGACCGCATCACCGCGTGCTGCAGGAGAGCTGGGGAGGGCAGGACTGAGGACAGGCCATGTGGGGAGGTCTGTTTCAGCACGGCGAGAAGGGCAGCAAGGTCGCAAGGTGAAAAAGGAGCAAAAAGAAAGTGGAGTGGGATGTGTGGACTGCGGTTCTGAAAGCGTGAAAGAGGCCTGCGAATGGGCGTACCTGGTGGGAGCGGCTGGCTGCCCGATTCTGTTTTGCCTTTTTTCAAGATGGGGTGATCTCGGTGTGTTTGTAGGGAACTGGTGAGCCAGTGGAGGACGATTGAAGCAATGAGGGGTGGTGATGAAGGAGTCTTGGGGGAGGCAAGAGGGGACGGGATCAGAGGGAGAAGGGCAGTTTGCTTTGGAAGAGAGAACACGCACTTCATCCTGTGAGGCTAAAGGGGTTGGGGGAGGGGCGGGAGGAAAATTTGGAGCTGAGATGAAATTAAGGGCACTCGGCTTATGTCAAGTTTTCCACGGGTCCAACCTTCTGAGCGAAGTCAGGATCAGTCATTTGTGTGGATGAGGGACGAAGAAGAGAATGGAGAGGATTTGCGGGAGCTGTCGTGGGGACTGGAGAGGGATCAAAAAGACATGTGGGAAACATTACTGACCATCATTAAGTGGCACCACGCTTAGCTAGTGTGGGTTCCGGTGGCCAGGTGTCAGTACGTGCCAGGCGAAGACCAGTGAGATGGTCCCCTCAGCTCACAGCAGAGCCGGAGACATAGACGATGGAGCACGGTGACAAGTTGCCTGCAGAAGTATGGAGTGGGCTCTCTGTAAGAGCGCAGGGGAGTGACCCCAAAGTCAGATGTGAGGAGGAACACTGGGGAAGCGGGAACGTGTGTGAGTGGCCGGAAGGGCATCTTGGGGTCGGTGACAGCTCAGCAGAGCCCTGAGAGGGGAGTGGGCCACCTCTGGAAGGTGGGAGAGTCAGGAGTAAACAAAGCATTTCCAGGATGGCAAGTACCAGACCCAGAAGCTTTTGGGGCGAGAGCGAGGCAGAGGTGCGTAGTCCCCCCACTTCAGAAGCCCCGGTGCTTCCAGTGTAGAAGCCGGGGCCCCATGCTCAGCTGTCCAAACGGTGCTCAGGGCCAGGTCCAGAAATGTGCATTTTTAATGGGCTCTCCAGGGTGCATAGTCAACTACTTACCTGTGCCACTTGATATTCTCATTGTTCCCTTGGGCTGTCACATTTAATCTTAGTAACCTTTCAGGTAGGATGAGGAAGGTAGGACATGGAGAAGTCATTTGCCCAGAGTCACGTAGCCAGTGAGAGTGGGCTGGGACTCCAGCACTGGCCAAGAACACTGCTTGTTTGGGGAGCCGCAAGTAGTTTATTTTGGCTACACACCTGGGACCAAGAGGTTAGGCACTCCTTACTACTGCCGCTACTGTCAGTACTAAGGGAAGTAGGGGCTGACGTTAAAAAGCTTAGATTTTGGTTTTGTGGTTTAGTGACTTCTTTCCAGTGATGCTTATGCACTGAGAATGAAAGCAGATAAAGCAGGTAGTGGCTTCCCAGGTTTTTAACGTCCCAGACTGCCACATTGCCTCCATAGTCTCGTCCCAGCCTGATGGCATTTCTCCCTCGCCAGGCACACCTCGGAGCTGTGGCAGGCTCAGTCCCAGGCCACTGCCATAAAGCAAGTGTCTCAGTAAAGCACGTGGCCATGTCTTCGCTGGTGGGGGGTGGGGGGGTCACGCCTCCAGTTTGTAAAGACAGAACATCTGTGAAGCACAGTAAAGTGGGGTGTGCCTGCATTCCTCCATAAATCATCTCTTACTAGACCGAGCTCAGAACCCACATCTTGTCTGTGTATTCTGGTGTCTGGCTCAAGCCGTTTAGTCGTACATCCTGTACTTGTGTGTGTGTGTGTGTGTTTTCTTCCCTGGAATTGAGTGTCACGAGGGTGGGGACCTGGCATGTTTCGATCATTGTTTTAGCCCTAGAACTGGCCAGTGCATAAATAGATGTCGAATGATGAAACTTTCTGTACCCACTTGATGCCTTCCTGTCTCATTCCCAGTCCTGTCAATTCTTGAAAGGGCCCACGAGGCCCTACGTGACGCTCTGCTCGCCCTCCCAACCCCCCTTCCCGCCGTCATGTCCTGCCTCTCACCCGGCCTCACCACACTGCTGCTCGCTGGTGTTTCCACCCAGGTACCCACGGCCCCTTCCCTCACCCACTTCACTCTCCGCTGCAGTAGCGCCTTAGCCGAGAGGCCGGGCGGGCCGGGCGGGCAGACGTGCTGCTCTGGGATGCTGCTTCGTGTGCCACTTCTGTTGTCGTCTGGTGGTGGTAGTTCCTTTTGACTTGTTTCTTATCTCCCCAGACAGGCTCCGAATCTTCCTCAACTTCTCTGCAGTGCCCTGTATACAAGTATCAGTAAACATTGATTTGCTCTTTTCCGGTTGGCTTTTTGCTGTAAGTGTTGACGTGTGTGTGTGTCTTCAGTGAAGTATTCCTAAGTAGACACAAAAAAGCGCATGTAGTATCATCATGGTCATGTTCCAGATTCGCACTGTCAACTGTGGTGACTCGGTATAAATGAAGTCATTATGTTTAGTGTCCAGTTCCTTGCTCACACTAGCCACGTTCCACGCGCTCAGTGGCCCCCGCGTTGAACAACGTCCACGTGGAACGCTTCGTCACCGCAGATGGTTCAGCAGCAGCACGAGGCTGCATGCCGAGAAACTAGGTTTGTTCGTTCACCTGCCTTTTAAACTGCCGTGCTAGGGAATCACGGCCGTGAACTACCCAGCAGGCAGTAGGTGTCGATGCCGTTCGGTTCCCCGTCATGTCGCTGAGAGTCACCGTTCTGTCCACGTTCTTCGCTACAGGTCCCCTGAGTGGTCGAGCATGGACCCGGTCGCCACGCACAGCTGCCACCTCCTCCAGCAGCTGCATGAGCAGCGCATCCAAGGCCTGCTGTGTGACTGTATGTTGGTGGTGAAAGGCGTCTGCTTTAAAGCACATAAGAATGTTCTAGCAGCATTCAGTCAGTATTTTAGGTACGTATTTTAGACTTTCTTCTTCTTATTGTATGGAGAGAGAGCTCCTCTAGCATGGAAATGTTTTGACTAAATTTTATTTTCTCCACAAATTTCACTCTTGTTTTGTAGCGCATTGTGGGATTTTGCTTTTGTATTTACGGTCATCTAAGTGGAAAAGAGCCTTTTAACTAAAATACATTTGAGGCAATGGAAAGCATTTTGATACTTTGATTATAATCATTCTAATTATTATCTGTCTTCTATATATATTTCTTATTATTTTAGGGTAGAAAGATTGAGGAATAAAATTCCTGGTAAGAACTTCTCTGTTATAAGAAATCAGAGAGGGGAAATGTCCTATATGATGGTTTGTGTTTTCTTTAAACATTTTAGTTTTTGTTTCTCATTTGGCTATTCCAAGGAAACAGGTTTGAACTCACTGTACTTATCCCCATCATCATGTTTGCCTGCATGAAAGATTTACTTACAAATAGTAATGAATGTCAGGAATAGTACTTTTATTTTAACATTAGAGGTCAGTGTTCTACGTGCATTTTCCGATGAGCGGGACTTCTCTCTCTCGAGTGCTGCAGATTCCTTTTTTTAGTGCCATTTCCCCTCCTGGAATGCGTACTGTTTTCCTGCTCCAGTGAGCACTGCCCGGAACAGGGTCTGCTCTTTCCCGGATGGTCCCAGGTCACGGGGCCCCATCCCAGCCACTGCCGGCTCAGCTCGCAAAGGCCGGTGGCACCGCTGTCTGTGTGCACAGTGGTCCCCTCTTGGGCGTGGCCTGGTTCTTCTGGCTTCCCAGGACAGTGGGCTTGGCTCTTGTGATACCCTGGCCGTTTTGAGTTTTCCCAACCCCACTTCTAATTTGTACTTTCCTGGAGAAAGAACAGAACTGAGGGCTGTTTTGGGGAAGCAGGTGACTACATCTGATAAAATGTCCTCGACAAACCTGCGAGACAACTTACCTACCTCAGCTTGGTGTTTGTTTGCAGAGTACAGACTCCTCCACTTATGAATTTGACGTGTGCCCAGAATAAAGCGTGGGGGCTTTCTGGTGCCTTTTTTCCTTCATTAACTCATAGAGCTTTTCTCACTACTGATTTATGGGCCGTTGGGTTGCTGAAAAACAACCTCGGACAGCTAGATAAATTACTGATTACAAAATGAGTGTATATCAGGTCCCTAGAGTAGTCACATTCATGGAGACAGACAGTAGAATGGTGGCCGCCAGGGGACAGGCTGGGGCCGGATGGGGGCACGGATGGATGGGGGTCACTGTTGAATGTGGACAGAGTTTCTGTTTGGGATGATGAAAAGTTCTGAAAATGGATTGTGGTGACGGAAGCTCAAGAAGGAGAATGTACTTAATGCCACCAAATTTACCACTCAAACTGTAGTTAAATGTTTAACATTATACTTTACCACAATTAAAATAATTAAAATGAGTGTATTATCAAGGATTGGTTTATGATAGCTATTTTTATTTTTAGACTTTTCTAAGGCACTTAGATATGGAAATATCTTTGTGTTTTATGGCCTGAAATCTGTAATTCATCAGACTAAATATGATTACTGAAATGTGTGTCTTTTAGTTTTCTAAATGTAAATGCAATTAATATGTATGAATAATTACATTTTAACAAAGCAATGAGTATGTTTTAAAATTTTACTTTGAGAATGACTTAGAAGTTTAGATATTATTCAACACTAATTTAATTCATCTGAATTATTCTATGGGGTGGCTTGCCAAATTTTTTAAAGGGTTAAAGCATGTCTAACCCCTTGGCATTGATTAAGGGAGAGTGATTTTGGACATGAGCCTAGATAGCGCTCGTAAGAAGTGGTTGCCCGCGCGGACCGTTAACGTCCTCTCTCCACCAGGGACCTCTTCCAGAACGCGGCAGGCCAGAAGACCGACGTCTTCCACTTGGACGTTAGAAACGTGAGCGGCATCGGGCAGATCCTGGACTTCATGTACACGTCCCGTCTGGATCTCAGCCAGGACAGCGTGCAAGGGATGCTGGACATCGCGCAGTGCCTGCAGGTCCAGAACGTTCTGAATCTGTGCCATGCCTTTTTAAAGTCGGCCGCCGCGGACCAGCCGTCCGGCACGCCTTGGAACAGCACGTTCTCCCTGCAGAGCGCCCTGGCTCCTGCCGCCGACTGTGTCGTAACGGAAAACTGCTCCCCTCACTCACTGCAGGAGTGTCCGGCCGACGTTCAGCACGGTAAAGTCTTCGGGGAGGCACACGCTCAGGCGCCACCGTCAGTTAACGTCCACCACCCTACGGGCGAAACAGCGAAACAAGCCGCCGACCCTGTAGACGGCAGCTGCACGGACCTGCCTTGCAAACAGCCAAACTACTACTACAAACTCAGAAACCTGTACAGCAAGCAGTACTGTAAGCAAGCCACACGCCCGGGGCCCGAGGGGAGGCTGGAGCAGCCCTTCGCCGCCAGCACGCCCACGGACCCCGCCGCCATGGGAACCCAGCCTCGCGCCGTCGGCCGATCTGAGTGTGCCCTGGAGTCTGCCGAGCACTTGCCTCCCAACTTCCTGGCCCAGCCTTCGGGTGACTCTGCCCCAGACCCCGAGTCACACAGCCCGTGCCAACCACCCGCCAAGCAGATGAGGCTCAAGAAGGCCATTCACCTGAAGAAGCTCAATTTCCTGAAGTCACAGAAATCTGCAGAGCAGACGTCGGAAACCAAGTCGGATGACGGCTTAACACAGAGGACCAAATCTGCCGGCGAAAACACTGTAGAGAAAGCTGGCAGCCCAAGCGCTGGAGGAAAAGAAAGTGAAGACTTCGTCAGTTCCGAGAATTTTAATTGCGTTAGTGAGACGGAGAGGCCCGAAGACCCTGTGGCACTAGAGGACCGGTCCCCGACGCTTCAGTCACAGAAACAATATGCATGCGAGTTGTGCGGGAAACCTTTTAAACACCCGAGCAACCTGGAGCTTCACAAACGGTCTCACACAGGTACACTGATTCAGTACCCGCAGGCAAAAGGAGAGGAAATAATGCAGACGGTCCGGCGCTCCTGCCTGCTCCTGTTTTTGTAAGAAGTTTTGCCATTGCTTCATGTGATGTATGTCGTTGACATTTACCAAAAAAAAAAAAAAAATACATACATACATACATATATATACACACACATATATATATGTATATGTGTGTATATACACATATACATATATAGATCAAGGCACATTAGCCTTTTTTTATTTTTTTGGTGATGCTGCTTTAAGAATCATCTCAAAAGTTCTAGAGATGCTTTTATGGAGCCAATTTAGAAAGATGTCACTCTTTTTATTTTTATTCTAATTATGGGCTTAAATGATCAACTTTCCATCTCTAAAGAAGTATAGTAAATTATTTTGCTGCATTGAAAATTTCAAATTAATTCTAAAACAGATAAGCTATATTCAGTTGTCTTTAGAATTACATTAAGATTCTTCTTTCAAAGCATAATGTAGGGTAATTTGAGTAATTAGAAAAGTTCTCTGGAAAGTAATATGAATATCACATTTTAAAAATTGATTTGGGAGGTAAGCTTTTTAATAAAGATTAGCTTTAACCATTTGATATTTTCAAATGGAAATGCTTCCATTTTGAACATTGAATTTTCAGTTTTATTACCTTAATCTGTACCTCCTCCCATTTAAAGAAAGTTTATTTTTTCCGGAAGCATTTTAAAAAGTATTATGCACTACATATGTTTTGTTATACAATGCTTATATAACATATTACGCAATTACTTACACAGTTCTTACAGATTTCTTTTCTGCACTTAAACAAGATGCCTGTGATACACTTTGTGAGTGAATGGCGTCTCATAGACGTGAGAAGCAGTGTGCTGCAGGACGCTTCCACAGTAACCGCTTTTAAAGTGCTCGTGTGACCGCGGTTAGGGCTGTGACATCTGTTCTCGCTTTGATTCCTCGTTTGCCCAGGTGTTTACCACCCCCGTGCATTGTTGAGAGACTTAATGTTTATGAAAGCCCTTGATAAATTATAATGTATTTGAACATAAAGTGCTATCATTATTATTACTAGTAGTTCAGAATTACTCCATAAGGAGGCAGTATCATTGACTCCGTTTTCCCTTGAAAAAAACTTAATTCAGGTCATTCTGCTTCTTACATCTCCTAGAGCCTAACGACCACTATCCCTTTTATTTGAGAAGGTTATCTGTTTAGCTCTGAAGCTCTTTCGGGTCCTCTGTTAAGGGGGTGAGGGGTCCTGAGCAAACGGATCGAGAGCCGCTGGAGCAGGGCTATGAGCTTCGGCCACTGTGAGCCTCGTAGCTGGTGAGCTCTGTTTTCAGACTCTCGTATCTCACAGTGGGGGCTTTAACTTACATCCTCATCGTCCCGATAGTTTCAGACATAAACGTTGTCCCAAAATACAGAATTAATATGCTTAGAACTACTCAGAGCCAAAAGCTTCCCGCCCACCCCATCCTTCAGGAAGCCATTAAACAATTTCAGGAAAAGATCAAAATAAAAGTATCCTGGCAGGAGCCCAGAAAGCTCACAAGCCCCAGCAGTACAGTGCGAAGGGAAACGTGGTGTTGCTTTTTAAAGAGAATCTTAACGAAGCCACTTGCGTGAGGTGATGGGAGAATGGGATTCGTGGTCTCCATGAGTCTGTGTATTGCAGTTGTCTGTATTAAAGGCGGTGCCTCGATGTATACTTTTAAAGTATCATTTTCTAGAGACCGTAATCAGACCGCCGTGGTCTCTTTGTAGTAGAGCTCCATTCCCTGCAGCCTAGTCTGTACCCAGATGTCACTGTTCAGTTACTAAAGGCAAAGGTGGCTACGAAGCCAGCAGGGGACGCATCTCCCAGCACGACACCTGTCTTTCGTTGGCATGTTCAGCCAAGGCGGAGAGGCTGGGGAAAGGGGCCCCACGCTGTTGGGGGCTGGCCCTGTTCACGGCTCGTGGGTGCAAATGGGCCCTGGCAAAGTGCAGGAGTGGGCGGAAGGACAGGCGAGCAGGTTTGTGCCATTTAGCACGAAAACTCACATTTGATTTTCAACCAAGCAAAGACTGTTGTTCAAAACCTAGGGAGGGTTTGAATGCAACTAAATAAGTTTGACTTCAACATAGGTTTATATTTGGAGAACAATTTGATTTTTCAGAAAAAAGTAACTGTAGATTTCACTTTTATCATCCCTGCCTGTCATGTAAGGGCGACAGCGATGACGACGAGGATGCAGAGTCCCCGTTTCTGCCCTTACGATGAAGAAAGTAATGTCTGCTTTGAATGGTGGGACACGGGAGAGGGTGTAAACATTGTCAACAAAATCATTGTGCAAATAATAAGAATGATTTTACAAGTTGTTTTGTTTTGTTTTAGGTGAGAAACCTTTTGAATGTAACATTTGTGGGAAACATTTCTCTCAGGTGGGAATACTCTTATTTATTGTTAATAATTGGAAACCTGAAACCCAGTGTTGATTCTTATGACAAATAAGACATAGTTTTGGCATCATGAGAGAGGCCTCTGAGGATATGTGTAACTTAAAAGACTTCAGACTAGATCAGGAGAAAATGATTTTCAAGAACACAAAGTTCTAGTTCGTTGGGGAGAAAAACACCATTTTTAAGAAGCACGTGCGCTCTCACAGTTAACTGGTCGCAGGACGGGTCCCATCCTAGCATCTTCTCTTCTGTGGACGAAGTGGACCCTTTGAGCCCACACCGGAGGCTGCTCGCGACGCGGGGCTGCGTCCGAGGCAGGCCTCTCTCACTCTAGGTGGGCTGTCGTCAGGACGTCAGGAAACAGAGCAAACAACATTCATTACCCACTCTTCCTGCCGTTTAGTGGCCCTTCGCCGACAGGTACGGATGCTCTCATCCAGCCAGTGTTTGTCCCCTGCCATGGGCTGTCCGCTCATTGGGCGCTAGGCCTAGAGGAGCCGGGGGAGTGAATGTTTCAGAGGAAGTTTTGGACAGAGGCTTGTGGGAACCTACTTTTCCCTCTGAAACAGACGGTGACCGGTCACCCAACCTGGGCGAGGCCCC
>CM053513.1:88078567-88100517 GCA_028627145.1 Eidolon dupreanum
GAATTGTTAAATAACTGATGAGCTTTTCTGAAATTTGGAAGCGACTGATTTAAAACAGTCAGTGCTGCATTGTCTTAACTCCAGTGAGCCGTTTCCGGAATGGCAGACAGACAGTTTGTCAGCCTGAGTGTTCAGCACAAGCTCTTTTATTCACAGAAACTTTCATGTCCTCAGGCTCCCCCTCTTGTAGGGTGATAGTTCAGCCTCACTCAGACCAGTATTAATTTCTGGCCCTATAACTGGAGCCACCACTTTACCTGAACCTGTTTTTCACCTAGAAAGTAGAGATAGTAATACTAGTAATACTAAGGGATAGTAATACTAAGGGTAACTTGGTAATGTGTGTAAAGGCCTGGGGAGACCAGACGTGTATTGCTATTGGCATTTGTTACTTTATCATTGTTATTCATAGTCATTCTATTAAAAGCGGAGTATTTCTCAATATTTTGCCAACTTCTTTCTCTTTGGTTATCTAAACTAAACCTGAGTTTTTTCTAAGCCATGTTTGTCGTATTCTAAAAGGTAGAACCAGAGTCCAGTAGACACAAAGAATCACTCATGTTCTCTAGCATGAAACCCAGACGTTTTTACACCTGTACATTTCCGCTTCACACCCATCTTCAAACCTATAACCATGAACTATCTTTGCATTTTATTTTAGACATAATTCGCAGATTTACAAAGCCAAGTTTGTTAGTTGGTTATTACTGTTTATTCTCCCATTTTGGCTTATTTTGTGCGTATTGCCTATGTATCATTAGTCTTGGGGTATTTGCTCATTTCAGGGTTTTTTTTTAACAGATACTCTGAAAAATTGAGTATGGGGAATGACAGTTTGAGACTATTAATTTACAGCAACGGAAGCTTTTGTTTCCAAACCCTAATCTGAAGCATTGGACGGGAGCTTTTTTAATGCCTGGGGCATTTGCAGTCTGTTTCACTGTACTTGAGGCAATTTAATATTAACTTCCTGTTGATTAGTACACGGAAGTCGGTTTTATGATCTCCATTTAAATAAGTTATTCTTTATGTCAGAAATTGGGATTAAAGGCCCTGCAATGGAGAGACTGCTGTGACTCTCCTGATTTGCATTTGTGCACAAAGGCCAGAATGACAGCCTGTCAGGCAGACCAGCTGCACTGCCAGAGAACATACTGTGTGGAACTATCTTACCTTCTTTATGAACAAAAGCGTGTTTTTCAGGAAGAAACAATATGAAATAACCATGCGCAAGTGCTATTTTTTTTTTCCATATAGAGGGTCGAAGTTAAAAAATACATGAAATAACACATCAGGGTCTGTGGACCATACAAGCTTAGCGACCACCACAGTGTGTCGGCCATGTAAGAGAGCAGCAGGGCACAGGGCCCGCCTGAGGTGGGACAGGCCAGGGGCTCGGATGCGGCCCTCTGCCCCGAGCAGACTTGAGACGCTAGGGGAGGGGGCCCCTTGCCAGGCGGAGTTGGGCCTTGACCACCTTGCATGCGCCTGGCTCCCTCGGAGTTGTCTTCACTTGGAACTTGGACTAGGAACTTGGCTAAGTCTGTCAGTTTTTTGTTTGAATGTATGTAACCTTTTTTTTAAAAAAAAAAAACATTCCTTCCGTCACTGATGTGCTGCTGCTTCTCCTTCCCTTGCAGGCGGGTAACCTGCAGACGCACTTACGCCGGCATTCCGGTGAGAAGCCGTACATCTGCGAGATCTGCGGGAAGAGGTCAGTGCCGGGCCGGGGCGGCGTCCCCGGGGAGCGGCATGCAGTCGGCTCCCTTGGAAAAGCAGGGATGTCTGCAGCTCTGGCTCCGCACAGGCCGCGTGGAGGCTCGCTCTACCCGGGGAATGCAGGCCGAGCCATGTCCCCCGCTGGGCCTGCCCTGTGACACGTGAGGCTAACTAGAAGAAAAGGACATTAATTACAAGAAATAGAATCTAGGACAGTAAGGGGATTGTACACGAAACAAAATTGTCTTATACTAAAACTTCCAGTCTTTCCAAAAATGGCTATTAAAATAGATGAACGAGTGCCCCACGGAGGTGCCTGCCTAGTGGGGAAAGTGAGCTCGCAGCCCGAATGCGCAGACTTCAGCAGAGGGTGGCAGCAAGGGGTCCCAGCCCTGCACCCACAGGGCTGTGGGCGTCGGCAGCAGGTGGACAGGGCTGTGGGCGTCGGCAGCAGGAGGACAGGGCCAAGCCCGCGGGCTCTGTGGGGTTTGGACTCGGGAAGTAAGAATCGGCTTGGTGTCAGTCTTCTGGAGGTGGAACGCAGCATGAGGACCTCGTCCCTCCTCTGCGCACCAGGCCTGCCCCGTTGGCCCTCCCCCACTCCCCAGGGTCATTTACTGGGAGCCCAGCTACTCTGGTTACTTAACTGTCATTCATTCACCGTTTATTAGACACCTACGACTGTGTGCTAAGAGCTGTGATGGGAACATAAACATTAACAGTATAAATCCTCTCCCTCCAAAAAGTTCATATTCGAGTCTAGGGGAGGAGACGGCCACGGAGAGAGTCAGCGTTCTCTGACGCAGGATGCCGCACGCGCTCTGCAGACACCAGGGGGAGGGGCCGGCTTCGATTCAGTTCCAAGGAAGCAGTTGTCTGCAGATGGTAGAAAAAAATAGAAATAAAAGCGATCTAGCTTAGCACGACCCCTTTCTGCTGTAGCTCCCTGAACACTGAAGGCCAGGCTCAGTGCCCGGGATCACGTGCTGCCCATTGCAGGTGGCTCCTGGCATAAGCCCCCTGCTGCTTCAGATGATGTCACTTTTGGTCCCTGAATGCCTTGTTTTGCATGGTGTTTTAAATGCGAACCTTTTGAACTTTATTTTTAAAATAAGGCATGCTGTGGGGAGGGGGGCAAAAAAAAAGAATAAGGCGTGCATTTAAAATCTCATCTATGTGCAACATCGTCCCCGAAAATACAACATGTCATTGTCCTATCAAGGGTAGCGGAAAGCAGAGAGCCTGGCTCCCTCACCCGAGGGCTGGGTGGATTACTGCCCGGGCCGAGGTATGGCTGGCTGGTGGGGGGGGGGGGCGGGGCGCAAGCAGGTGGAAAAGTGTAAAAAAATAAAATGCTGGTAATGTTGTCTACTTTCTCTTAAAAAGAAGAAAGAAGTAAAGTTTTTTTTAATGCGCATTTCAAATGAAATCAGGCCACTTCCGCTTACCTTCCGAAAGGACATCGGGGGCCTGACTTGCCCTTACGAAGATCTGCAGTGACGTAGAAAGGCTGCTGATTGCGTTTCCCAATCACGTTACAGGTTTGCGGCTTCCGGCGACGTCCAGCGTCACATCATCATCCACTCGGGAGAGAAGCCACACTTGTGTGACATCTGCGGCCGAGGTAAAGCTGTTTCCCTTTTGCTCTTGAGCGGTACCGGTGGGAATGTCCTTAGCGCTTCGGCCGAACACCTGTCTGGCCCTGCAGGGTTCAGTAACTTCAGTAACTTGAAGGAGCACAAGAAGACGCACACGGCCGAGAAGGTGTTCACCTGCGACGAGTGCGGCAAGTCCTTCAACATGCAGAGGAAGCTGGTGAAGCACCGGCTGCGGCACACGGGCGAGCGGCCCTACAGCTGCGCCGCCTGCGGTGAGTGTCTCGCCCGCAGACCCGCTGGTCCCGCGTCCTCGCGGGGCGGGCGGCCGCCCGTCTGCTTTGGAGTCTCGGGTAAATCATCCCGTTCTCTTAGGTAAAACGGGAGTCATCCTGTTTCTTTACCGCCTCACGGGGTCTTCTCTCACTCCTGCGTTTACGTATCAGACATGTGCCGAGGGCCTTCGAGGTCCAGACCTGTCCGCAGGTGCTCCAGGTGCCCGGATGGCTGAGGCGGAGTCCGGGGGCCGTGCGCTGCTGGTTGGGGTTGGTGGGCGCGGGCTGTTGGAAGGTGTGGGAGAGCCTGGTGTGCAGCCCCAGGCGCCCGAGCACAGGGCGCGGGAGCTGCCGGCTGTCACCCTGCTGGAGCATCGGGAGCATGCGACGGGGGCGCGAGAGCACTTCTTGACATTGTGTGTTATGAAGCCACGGTGACTTCTGTGGGCGTTTGACACAGCAGAGTCATCGAGGAAGGTGAGGGACGCTAACAGCCCCCAGTTTCAAAGTACTTTATTGTACAGACAAGGAAACTGAGTGAAGTCACCTGTTACCTGTCATTGCAGTGTTCCCGTCTCTAAAGAATGTGTGTGTGCATGTGTGTGCACACAGGTACACGTGTGCGTACCCATGAGTACTTGACAGTGTCAATAGAATTGATGTTGGATGAGTGAGTAACCATTTTTTATGGTTTCCTGTTTAGAACAAATGGGGAAACACTCAGAGTTCGGCTGTGGGAAGCCTGGAATGGGGGTGCTGTTCAGAGAGGCTCGCTCTAATTGCGATGGGTATCTAACATAGCGCAGGACTTCTGGGCGTAACCAGAAGACAACTCTGTTTTCATCTCCCACTTAAACTGTATACAGATTGCCTGGATACAAACTTAGGCAGCTCCATGCTATTTCTAGCACTCTTAAAAAATAAAATTGTATCACTTTAAGTCACAAATGCAGTCTCAAATCTCTAATATAAAATGTCAATTCCAAATTATTACAACCATCAGCTTGATTTAAGATTAAATTTCCTCTTCCCACCACAGCTAGGATTGTCGCTAAGACCCTTGTGGAGGAGGGAGTGAAGCAGGACTCTCTCTCTTCCCCAGCCCGTGCCGCCCCCTCCCCCACCCCACTGACCATGATTTCCAACCCTGACAGGTCGGCTTGGGGAGGAGGAGAGAAGAGAAAGGGAGCAAGGATGTTGTTTAAAAATTTTGAACCCACCACGTAGGAACGTTCTTGCAGTCTGTGGCCATGCCACCCTAAACAACCCCGATCCCATCTGATCTTGGAAACTAAGCAGGGTCGGGCCTGGTTAGTACTTGGATGGGAGTCCGCCTAGGAAGACCAGGTGCTGTAGGCAAAACAAAACAAAACAAAACAAAAACGTTCTTGCTCCCTTCCTCATGGCAGGGACATGTGTTGAGCCTGGCCCTCAGCTCCTCTGTCCACCTGAGAGATAGCGAACACCTCCCACCCTCCTCTCTGTGGGAACTCTGCTATGACTAAAATTTGTACATATTAAGAACCCTAAAAACGGTTTTCCCCTTCTGCCCAGTAATTTCACTATTGAGAATTTATTGTAAAGAAAGAATGAAAAAGATGTCAACTGAGCATCAGGTATAGTAGCAAACAGGTGGAAGCAGCCAAATGTGCATCAGTAGGGGAATAGTTATGAAACTTCTAATCCGTAAAATACCACATATCTGAATTAAATGTGTTGTAAAGACAGTACAGCAAACTGCAGAAACACTTTACCATGGTATTAAGTGAAGGCAACTGAACTTGACACAGAAAGGTTACTTTGGTATGTTTCAGTCTTTTGTGTGTGGAAATGTAAAAATAATATAATCAGAGCCACTTTAAAATGGAGCTGGAGGTGCCTTGCAGGTCTTAGGCCTCACATCTTTGGAATGTTAAAACAAGGCAAAGTAACCTTGGGACAGGGCTTAAAGTAACATTGTGTCCCCAAAGCACTGTTTGCAAAGATAACAAGACAGCAGATATTATAGCTACTGGACTGAAAATTTAAAACATTGGAATTAGCGTCACTATGTGATGTTGTCTGCGCCGGTAGCAACGGCTTCGCTCTGTGGGTGCGCTTGCTCCCCTCTCTCCTCACACACACCCCTCGCCTTGGCCTCCTGATCGGAACACTGTTTAGGCCTCTGCCTGAACCAGTGCCTCCCGAATAGCTATTCTTTTTTATCTCAAATAAATGTTTGTTGCCTTCACTTTGAAAGGCCCTTTATTTTTAGGTTACCAGAAAACAAAAAAGTGACCAAAATTTAACCCATGGACACTGACATCTACTTTTGTTCAAAGAGTTTTTTTAGATAGCCCACGTTGCTGGCCCAGCTGAGTTCAGACTGAGTTCAGACAGAGTGGCTTACGGGTAAGAGAGAGGTTCTAAATATATGTGCACATAGTTGTGCCATTTGTCCTCAGTCCTTTGAAGACGTATGTCTTCTATAAGGTCATTTACTGATTTTTCTCTTCTGTTCCCCTTACCTGCTCTAATCGTGGAAACATCCACCTCAATCATGTACATACACAGAGAAAGGAAATGGAACCAGGAGAAATGTGTGTAAAATTATGTTAAAAGCTGACGACATAAGTGCCTTTAGAAAAGACGTTTCTAAGTCATAGATTGGCCGAGTCATTTGTATGGAAGAGTGAACCGCTGACGAGGGTTCGTTCCCAGCATGCACAGCTGGTGGGGGCGTGGCCGGGCCGAGGCCCCGCCCAGCGGCCGCAGGCCTGGGTGGGGGGCGGGGCGTGCTGCTGGCGGCTGAGTCCAGCCCCAGGAGAGCCAGCCGCGCCGTGTCGAGGCGGGGCGGCCCCCCGGAGTGCCTGCTTCTGCAACGGCCCGTTCCTTTTCCAGGAAAATGTTTCGGGGGCTCCGGCGACCTCCGCAGGCACGTGCGCACGCACACCGGGGAGAAGCCGTACGCGTGCGAGATCTGCAGCAAGTGCTTCACGCGCTCGGCCGTGCTGCGGCGGCACAGCAAGATGCACTGCAGGGCGGACGGCGCCGGCCGCGACGCCCTGGAAGAGCTCGCCCAGGCCATCGACGCCTCCGACCTCGAGAAGTCGCAGAGCTCCGATTCGTTTTCGCAGGACGTGGCCGTGACTTTGATGCCCGTGTCCGTTAAGCTCCCTGGCCACCCAGGGGAAGAGTCAGTGACAGAATTTGAGGCCCACGCTGCCGGCTCCTACTGCAAGTTCCGGTCCGCGGCTCAGCCCCAGGGCGTCGGTGACCCGGACAAGCTCCGCCTGGACCCGGGCAAACTCGCCAAGGCGCAGGGGCAGCACGGGCAGCAGCAGGCCTTCGCCTACGCGGCGCTGGACGCCTCCCCCAGCGACGGGCCGCTGCCGGCCGACGGCTTGTCCGGGACCCGCTCGTCTCTGGCCGCGTTGGACAATCACTGCGGCGACGCCCTGGGCGGCCGGGCGTCGGCCACAGCTTACAGGAACTCGGAAGGTCAGTTTTTCTCCAGCATGACCCTGTGGGGGCTGGCGATGAAGACGCTGCAGAATGAAAACGAGCTGGACCAGTGAAGCCCACCCCAGCGCCGGCTCTGGGCTGGGCGGCGGCATCCAGGAGACAGCCGCTCTGGGCCCCTAAGCCCCCCGGGGACACTTGGACGCGCCCCTCCTGACCTCGTGATCCCTGGAAGCCTCCTGAGCTCAGGGTTTGGGAGCGAGGCCTGCGGGCCCACTGTGAACACAGACGCCAGAGCGGGGGTCTCATGTCACAGAAGCCAGAGGCTTGAGAAACCACCAATGACTTCAGCTGGCATGATAGCGAGCGGACTTTGGGTCAATGACTATACATTTTGGTTTTGTTAAAGGGAAAACATATATATGAAATACAAATATTTTTGCATTTTTACATGATTGAAACTTATAGCATTTTGTATTTTTACACAAAGATTTTATTTGTATATGAAACTCATAATTTAATTGAATGAATGAAAGTTGCCTTTCTGTATGTGTATTTCCTCCAGCATCTTCATTAATCTAAAGACCATAGCGGTATAAAAACCAATATCAGCAAGGGCTCACCCCACAAGGATAGGTACCGAGTTCAGGTTGGCCATCCTGGGACAGTGGGCTTTAAAAACCGTCAGGACAGAGCCTGAATCCTGGCTGCCACTTACTGGCTGGTCCTGGGTGAGCTCCTCAGCCTCAGCCGCGTCGCTGGTTTCTCCCTTGCCGAGTGGGCTGTGTCCGCAGGGCTGTCGCTAGAGTGTGAAAGGGGGATCAAGCACGTGAAGATGCAGTCGCCTGTCAGCATGGGGTACTTTCCTGTAAACCTGCTTGCACAAAGGACCGGAATGTTTGAAAGCCCCCCCCAAAACTGTCGTCATCAGCTCTAACTCAGAAATACAATACAACCAGTGAGAAATGTGGGCAGCTGAGGGTTTTCAGGGAAAAATACAGTCACAGAGTAGAGCATCACCTTCGAAGTCAGATTCCCGTTCCGTTCCTGGTTTCCCACCTGTTCACTGCAGTCCCGCAAGGCCCGTGCAGCATATCTGACCCCCGCCTCACAGAGGGACGAACCCACGGTCACGTGGGCCTAGCAGCCTGGACGAGAGCGTGCAGCTAAGAAGGGCGAGGACAGAGGTTTCTGGGGAATGAACTTGGTGCGTAGCAGCTGCACATGTCTGGTGATCTTCCTCCCTCCCGCTGCCTCAAGTGCCCCAGCCCCGACAGCTCCTCACCCTCACTGGGACCTACAGTCCTTTGATCCACTCGTGTTTTCACTGCCGCTTATGCCCCTCATGTCCCTGTCCACCTCCTTCCCAGGATAGACGCCGTGCCGTGACCCGCCCTCCAGCCCCCACCCGAATTACCTGGGGAACCTCTGCCCCTGCCCTCTGTTCCCGCACGTGGGGTGCTGCTCCCGGCTGGTGAGAAGCAGCCGTCCTCTGGTTTCTACTACAGCTCACGTCTGATGAGCCCTTAGTGCCATCGCGTGTCCTTCCTCGTGGACCTGGACCCTGCACTGTCCTCAAGGACCACTTCATCCGCGGCTTCTCCAGCCTCCACACCTAGCCCCACCTCCCGCTCACGATCCTGCTTCCTGTCTCTCCAAGGACGTAGAAGCAAATAGGAAGGAACCTCCCTCAAGCTCCCCCACACCTGCCGACCCTGTAGATTGCACTCCCATGTAAAACGGCAACCTCCCACCCCACCCCTTGATTCCCCCCCTCCAGCTTTGTTCTCATTAGGACTCACCACTGTCTAGCCTGCTGTAGATGTTATGTCCCCATCAAGACGTAAGCTCTGGGATTTTGTCTTGTTCACTGCTGTATCTCCAGTGTCGAGAACGATGGGACTTAGAAGATGCTCAGTAAATCATTGTCAAAGGAACGTTCTTGTAACACCTTTCAGTCAAAATAGTGGACCTCCTCGTCGATCCTCTAATTTACTCTTCTGTCTGGAACCCTGTTTGATCACATGACTTTTGTCCCCACTACTCCACTGACACATGTCCAGGCCTCCATCGCTAACCCAGCAGTCAGCTGTCAGTCCCCATCTTAGCTGACTCTTGGGCAAGACTGGTTCAGGAATAAAATGGCCCCCTCCTCCATCATGAGACAAGAGCCAGGACTTTCTGGAAGACCGCTCTCTCTAGACTCCCCTGCACCCCCTTAGGCTCCTTTCTCTCCTCTCAGCCCACACTTAAAAGCACCCCAGATCAAAGGCCCCGGGCCCTTCCCTCACCTCCCTCTCGCCCTAGGCCATCTCCACATGTCTAATGACCTTAAGTACTATTTGCTCATGACTCCCTAACTTATGTCCACCCTGGGCCTGTCCCCAGAACTCTAGAATCCTAGACCCGACTGCCTACCCGTCCTCTTCACTTTAAAGTCCAATCGGCATCAGACCGAACATTTCAAAACCAAGCTCCGCCTCTCCCCTCCTCGAGCCCACCTCATTAAATGGCAACCCCATTCTTCCAGCTGCTCTGACTAATAACCTCAAGAGTCAACCCACTTCCATCAGTAAACACTTACGGAGTGCCAGCTGTATGCAAAGGTGCTGGGTTTGCTGAGGCTCAGAGAATAAGACCTGCTTGTGCTGAGGGGACTCTCCTTGAATAAATCTCCCTGATGAGGATGATAGTTTGTTCTTGTAGAATCAAACTTTAGGAAAAAATTTAAACCAGGCTCTTTTAATTCATATTTCTTATCTCTCCTCTTTCTCCCCTATCACTCTGCCCGAAGCCTTGACCTAAATAAAGAAAACTTAGAAATGGCAAGAAGGCTGGAAGTATGAGAATGGGTTTTTGGACAGCAAATTATCTGGCACCTCACCTGCATTCTCTCATTTAACCCCTTCGACGCCCAACGAGGTGGAGCACTGTCTACATCTTGGTGTGTTTCCTTCCAGGCATTTTCCTCTGCAGTCAGATACCAAAAAATTTACCACTTGGACATTTTTTAATGAGCTCATATCATACTACTTTGACTTTTCACATAGCAAATTGTCATAAATCTTCTCTGGTCAAAAATGTGTGTTGACATTGATGCTTGGAATCCCTGTCTCTTATTCCCATCATATCCCTTCAAGTTGAGAATGTTTGTGAAGAGCCCAGCACAGTTCCGGGTGCTCCACAAAAATGCCCTTTTTCTTGGCTTTACCAGAAAATCTGTGGGCCGCTGTCTGTTTTGTGCCAGCAGATGGCGATATAGCCCCTCATAATAAGCAGAGACAGGGCCTGGATTACCTGCTTTGCCGCAGGCCCCTGCAGATCACAAAGCACATTCACCCACCTGAGCCCCCCTCAGACTCCCCAAGGAGCCTGTTAGCCAGGTAGCATTCTCTTCTCCCAGCTTGGAGGAATAAATCCTAAGAAAGGAAGTTGCTTGCTCATTTATTTTTCATCCTTGGTGAGTGCTGACAGCATCCCAGCCTCTAGTGCTTATGTAGGCTGAGCCCTCACAGCCCTACGAAGAGGCTCCACTCAGCAGAGTCAGGACCTCAGCACGATTTCTGGGGCTCTCCGTGTCTCCTCTGTACAAAGGGGCTTAAAAAACAGCTCTGTCATGGGTAACCCTTAAAAATACGATGCCCAGTGAAAGAAGCCAGACACAAAAGGTCACATGTTGTATGATCCCTTTTATATGAAATGCCCACCATAGGCAAATCCATAGTGAAAGAAAGCCGATTGGTGGTTGCCAGGGGCTGGGGGAGGGAGGAATGCTAATGAGTTTGGGGTTTCCACTTGGAATCCTGGACCCCCAGGAAGAACATATCTGCTAAGAAGAACTTGTGGTTAATCAGATCCAAATTCATAACCACAGTCCAGCAGCCACTGCTTACAGGGGCCTTTCACACACTCTGTGCATCAGGAGGAAGCCACCGCCTGAGCCCCCAGCCCCTCACATTGGGTCTCTGCTGTCTGAGCTACCCCTATAAAAGGGTTTCTGGAATCGTATTTCAGCCAATGAGCTGAGACCTGCCCCATCCAATTGGAGCTGCGCTATATCTTCATTTGCATATTAACCAACCAATCGGAGTGGCTCCATAATAACAAATCAGGACAGTGCTTTTTGGACCAATCAAACTGTGTGAATTTGGAGTACTCATTTGCATAGAGATGGACCAATCAGGGACCAGGGGTGGGACCTTTTCTGCATATAAATTAGCCTCCCTGCCCTCCTGGTGAAGGGTGAAGCATGTAAATTCTGCCTTGTCTGGCTGTTTTCCTCTGGCTCCTCTGCCAGCTGTGAAAAACCAGCCCCGCCTCCATTTCATATTCGTTTCAGTAATCATGACCTGAACCGCATCTGTTCTTTGGATTCTTTGCTGAACCAGTTGGAACACCTGCCTGGATCCCTCCCTGCTTAATGAGTTAAATTAAATATTTAACACATATTCATTTTTAAATCTGTATGAGAGGCATCATGTTACCTTTTTTTGAAAATTATTTTTAACAGACTTCCGAAAGTAAAGGTTTGTTCAGAAGACAGAATTCTCTCTTGTTTACTATTTCATTTATGCCTGAATTTGTTAGATTTCCACACAGAGTGTATTTGCTTTTAGGGGCCGCCAGAATAAAGCACTGCGGGCTGGCTGTCTCCCAGTTCTGGAGGCTGGAAGTCAAGTTCAAGAGGTGGGCACAGTTGGTTTCTCCTGAGGCCTCTCTGTCTGGCGTGTAGCTGGCCACCTTCTCCGCGTATCCCCATGTGGTCTTCCTTCCCTCTCTGTCTGTGTCCTAATGTCCTCCTCTTATAAGGACACCAGGCATAGTGGATTAAGGCTCATCTCAATGACCTCATTTGACCTTCATCACCTCTTTAAAGGTACTATCTCCAAACAGTCATCTCTGAGGTCCTGGGGATGAGGGCTTCAACATAGGAATTTGGGGGAGCACACAAATCAGCCCATAACATAGAGCAAGATACAGGAGGGCCAGAGTCCATGGCATGGAGGGGTGGCCTGGAATCTTCCTGGCTGACCTGGCAGACGCAGCTGCCTTACTTCCTTCAGGGCATGAAAGTGCTGTGTCAGGTGACCCAGTTAATGAATCTGCATATAATTCCCAAACCTGAGAAGCCACAGCAGCAAGGCCAGTGACAGACAAGTCCAACTGCTTAAGGTCATTTTACTTTTGACTCAGATTCTCAGCTTACCTGGAGATTTGATCAGGGCCCTTGTCTGTGGACTACCTGACTCTTCGTGGACAGGAAAGAAGGCAGAGAGACGCTTCTTCCTAATAGCTAACCTGTTGCTGCTGGTTTGGCCTCAGGATTTTCCAGTGAACTACGTCCTGGAACACAAGAGGATGGCGAGATTTCTGAGTCCTTGTTGCTTTGCAGGAGTGCGGGGCCCGGGTGAGATGCAGCCGTCACGACCCTCCTGCCAGGACTCAATACAGGCAGTGGCATGTGGCGTTACTCTGAGCAGACATGTCCCTGGGGGAATTCTTTTTTCTTTTTCCTTCTGCGTGTATGTGGGGGTGGGTTTTTATTACAACAGAAGAGGGGAGAATGGGCATTGCAGAACAGCCCACATCTCTGCTGTATTTAACCTGTCTGAGCTGGTCAGTTAGGAATCGCTCAGCTTCCGGAACAGAAATCAGGCCCCGCCCGGGCCTCAGCAAACACACAGAAGTGTTTGGCTGCTGGTGCAGCGTAGCCATTTCGAAGAGGACCACACTTTGAGGATTGGGTTCCATTCTAGACTTGGATCCTCATGGACAGAAGAAAGCTGCTGTGGCTCCAAACATCGTTTTTTGCATTCAAGGCAGGAAGAAGAATGAAGAGTCCTGCCAGCCTACATGTCCCTCTTCAACGGGAAAACAAAAGTGTTCCCATAGACACCCCCAGAAGATTTGCATATTGCTCTCATTGTCTAGGACTGGGTCTCATGGCCTCTCTAGCTGCAAGAGAGTCTGGAAAACCTAGTATCCCTTCTCCCAGCCTTTCTGTTAGGTAGTGGATCAAAAGCACATATTCCTTTGACCACTAATTCCATTTCTAAGAACTCCTATACCAGCAGTTAGTATCAAAGACGTGTACACCCAACGATGTTCATTAGCGTTACTTAGTGTAAATAATCACAAACACCCCAAATGTTCAACACATGTTTTTTGGGTCCCAACTGATGAGCCAGTCATTCAGTGTCTGGTCCCAGCACCTATATTACTTCGTCTGGAAAATAGAAGAAAATGCAGTTACCTTTCAGGATCAGGGTGAAGGCCAGAGATAAGAAGCGGAGCTTGTCTGGCACGTAGCTAGAGCCGAGTCGGTGGGAGCGTGCGTGACTCTCCGACCCTCCCATCACCTGCCCTGTCTTTCATCAACCAAAGGAACGAAGGACTAACCAATGCCGTGTTAGAAAGGTTTCCGGTTGGTTTATCTTTTAGATCCCAGGAGAGTAAAACTCTAACTCTGGAGGGAGAGTTGCCCGTGTGACAAGTGGGGACAGCACGGCTTTGGGGTAAGCTGTACCTGGTTCGAATCTGATAGATGACTTCCTGCTCCACCCTCCTGCAGAGGCGACCCTCAGCTCCTCCACTGTAATGTGGGGTGACAGGGTCCTCAACCTGGTAAACCCCAAACAAACACTGGCTTCCCCCTCCTGACGTCAGATGGTGGAGAAAGCGCACTATCTTGGCCCAGGGCGTCTGATATTAGCAGTGAGACACTGTGCACCACACGCTAAAGGTTCGCGTCCGGCCAGAAGTCTCCTCTAGCCTGGCCTACTCGGGGCTCCCGGCTGAAAGGTGACCTAATTATTAATGAAATCTCCAGAGATGAAAGCTACGACATGACCCACACCCAAATGGCTTCAGGAGGAGCAGATAATGGGACCATAAAATTAATCTTGTAGAAAAACACAATTAGCTGTATCGTTTATAGATCTCTCCTGCTTCCCCGTGGGGTGAAGTGGGGAGCAGTGCCGCCATTCCACGTGGATGGATGCCTCTTTTGCCGGGAAAATATTTTCATTTCACATTCAAAGGTCATCATTAGAGGTTTAGAAACAAGCTTCGGAAGCCAAGATGACCCAGAGAACGAAAGACACGTCATGGCCCCCGTCTCCTCTGCCCCCGTTTCTAGCCTATTTCAAGTCATAGCAGCGCTCCCGAAGCATCATTTACGGAGAACAGATTTCACACGGCCCCTTCCTGGGAGGTTTCTGCCCTCTCAGAGCTCACAGGCCAGAGCAGGGACACAGACGACCAAGACACCAGCCCACCCCCAGCTCCCACCCCCACCTCCCTGCTGTGTGACCCTGAGCGTGGAAGCCTGTTTCTGCACAGACAATGTGCAGCTCAGAAGGGGGCCTCCCCCAGGCCCGCAGCTGGGGGCGGATTCGAGAGAAAGTCTGGCTCCCGGCAGCCTCAGTAACTGGGGGCTGGGCCGACGCCCACGGCGGGGAGGCGTGTTGTTCATTGAGCAGGCGCTGTTAGTGGCGGAAAACCTGAGGGCCTCTTACTGGGATCTCGTGATGACTGTCATCGCTCAGAGGAGGGGACTGGGGCTCTGAAAGTTCACATGGCTCACTCACAGCTGGAAAGTGACCAGATCCGGGCTCGAACCCTGGCCTGTCTGGTTTTGAAGCCCGAGCTATTTTCTGAAGCATCACTCTGTGGGAGGGTCATGAGATGAATTATGTCCCCTCCTCCCAAATGTCCCATGTTGACGTCCTGACACCCAGCACTGCAGAATGTGACCATTGGGAGAGCAGGTCTTCCGAGAGGTGATTAAGGTAACGTGGGGTCATAGGTGTGGTCCCAGGAGGAAGCGGCTCCCACACCTCGATCTCGGACGTCAGCCTCCAGGACCGTGAGGACGTAAGGCCCTGCGGTCTAAGCCGCCCGGTCTCGGCACGTGGTGATGGCGGCCGAGCCGGCGAACACCGGGAGCGTCAGAAACGGGAGAGACGAGTCTCAGCCTGGGACTGTGGCGGTTTCTCAGAGGAACCCGCCTCGGCTGGTCTCGCAGCTCGGTGAGGAGGCGCCGACCCAGAGCCCGGTGTCTCTCTGCCCTCCCTGCCCTTGGGTGCGGGCTGGCTCCCTGGAGACTTTGCTCTCAGCCCAGCTCCGTCCCACCCTGGGGAACTGTCCAGGAGACCGACCGAGCCTCCTCACAGGTCCTCAGGCTCCATGTGTACACGTGCACACACACAACCATGTACACACAAGACAATATGCACACACGCATGCGCACACATGCATATCCACACGTACACACGTAACCCATGCACACTGCAAGCTCACGCGTGCATGCACACGTACACAGGTGCACACACAATGTACACACACGCACGCATATATGCATGCACACACACACATATACACAGGTGCACACACAGTAATCACACAGAGAAACATGCACACACGCGCGCGCGCACAGCCACAGCATCACGCACGCTGGCTGACACAGTGGGGAACAGGCGGCTCCTGGGCGTGAGTCTCGGCCCTGCCACTCCTCGAAAGCTCCAGTTCCCCCACCTGTAAGGGCCGTGACAGTGGTACCTGCCACACAGGCCATCGCAAGTACGGCCCTTGGATAAGTTGATATACGTCAAGTCCTCATACAGAGCTTGTCGTGGAAATGCCACGCGTCAGCGATTCACACGGTTATGCCTCACTCTGCGCCCGCCCCCACCCCGCTGCCGATGTGCCAGCCATTTTACGAGCTGACTCTTCTTTTTTTTTTTTGGAGATATAATTTGCATACCATAGTATTCACCATTTTAAAGCATACAGTTCACTGGTTTTTATTATACTCACAGAGTAGTACAACCATGACCACTATCTAATTCTAGAATATTTTCATCACTGTAAAAAGAAACCGATGTCTGTGAGCAGTCACCCCCTCGCCCGCCTCCCCCAGCTCCTGACAACCACTCACCTACTTCCCGTCAGTGGATTCGCCTCTTCTGGTCATTTCATCTAGAAGGCGCCATGTGGTACATGGTCTTCTGTGACTGGCTCGTGTCACTGAGTGTGACGTTTTCAAGTTTCGTACACGTCATAGTGGGAATCAGGATGTCATTCCTTTTTATGCCTGAGGGACATTCCATTGTATAAATAGACAATATTTGTTTATCCATCCTCAGTTGATGGGCATTTGGTTGTTTTCACTTTTCGGCTTTCAATGACCAGTGTCATTATAAACATTCGTGTACTCATTTTTGTGTGAACGTGTGTCTTAATCCCCTTGGGTGCACACCTAGGAGTGGGATTGCTGGATGACATGCTAATTCTACGTTTAGCTGTTTCCCACGGTGGCTGCCCCATTTTACGTTCCCATCAGCAATGTGTGAGAGTTCCAGTTTCTTCCCATCCTTGTCAACGCTTGTCATTGTCTTCTTGTTGTCACAGCTATCATCTGCTCACTCCTCGTGTCTCTACTGCCTTTCCTCCTCCCCTTCTCCTGCATGGCCCGTGGTACCACCAAGGGTCCCTAACTTCAGGGGCACGGCTTTCCCAGGAAACCCTGTGAGCTTCTGTGTTTACCTTGAGCACCTACAAAGGCTCCAGAGTTCCCTGGCAAGCATGCTGGCACTGCTCATTCCTCGTCTGTCCCTCAGTTTCCCCACCAGTAATTTGAGCTGTGGGATGAGATTAGGGTCTCACACTGAAGTGCCTACAGGGTCCAAGCAGGTCAGGTGGCTCAGGTGAACGACGTGCAAACCGATCTCAGGCAGGAGCGAGGCTGACGGGGGTGGAGGGGGCAGCTATTATCCTTGTGAGGCTGGTTTTGGCCATATGGGGATGTCTTTGTTGTCAGATCACTGGAGTTTTCATAAGAAAGTGAGAAATCTGAATGTTCTGTTAACTCTCCCGGTTTCTAAATATTTTCAGTAAATAAAAGCAATTAAAAATGCAAACAAAAAAACACATCTGTGTATCTAGCACGGCCCAGCCTACAGAATTCCAGTTTGCAAACCTGGAGCCCAGGATTCTGGGTGTGGCCAGGCTTCCCCTGGAGGGCTTGTTAAACCAGGTGTCTGATCCAGCTGGTCTTGGGAGGAGCCTGGGAATTTGCATGTCTAACAACTTCCCAGGCAAGGCTGATGGCACTGGTCCGGGGACCCCACTTCGAGAACCACAGCCCTGTACTAATACTTTCTGAGCTCCATCCGTGCACGGGGCTCCAGATGGAGAACAATATGCGCTCCCGTGACGACCACCAGCAAGGGCGGCAGCGTCGATCAGGTACGATGCACCTTCACGCTGCTGATTGAAGGGCTCCACACTTGTGCATTGCTCTGACGGCTCTAGCGAGCTATTCAAAAAGCGCAGATGATGTCGAGAGATACAATAGACGAAGACAGAGAGCGTAAAAGCATTAAGCAAGTTCTTCGGGCTATAGAATTTCTGCCTTAGCTTCCTAGGGCTGTCATGGCAAATGACCACAAACTGGGTGGGGGAGAGGCTCACAGCAACAGAAATTCATTCTCTCTCCCAGTTCTGGAGGCCGGAAGCCCAAACATCAAAGTGCCAGCAGGGCCGAGTCCCTCCTAGGGCTCAAGGCAGGACCTCTGGCCCGACTCCCAGTTTCTGGCGGGTGGTGGTGACGCTCGGCATTCCTCGGCTTGTGGTGGCATCACGCTGCTCTCTGCCTCGGTCTCCCCCGGCCTTCTCCTCTGCGTGTCTCCCGGGTCTTCTTCATCTTATAAGGCCACTGGTCACCGGATTGAGGGCTCATCCTCAATCCAGAGTGACTTCATCTCAAGATCTTTAACCAATTATGTCTTCAAAAACCTATTTCCCAAAAAACTTACATAGGAGGTTCCAGGTGGATATAAATTTTTCGGGGACATTATTCAACCCATTCTAGAGGACTTACTCCTATTTTAAAATGTCATCCTAATAAATGTGGCAGTTTGGATTCTCTGTCCACAGCAAGTTGGGAAGAGGGGATGGGGCGAGCGGTGAGGTCAGTCCCCGAAAGCCCGCTGAACGATGGAGGTCACAGAGATGGCAACGAAAGCACAATGAGCTCTAACCAAGACTGGGGACGCTCACCGTGCGAGTCCCCCAGCCCTCTGCCCCGGCCCAGCTCTGCGCACAAAGACTCTTTATTTATTTATTTATTTTTAGGTGAGGTAACCCTTGGTTGACCTCACAGATTGCAAAGGCCTTGTCAGCTCACGATCCCTTATTTTTTAAGCCTACAGCGCCTGGTCTTCCTAGGTGGTCTCTCATCCAAGTACTAACCAGGCCCGACCCTGCTTAGCTTCCAAGATCAGACGGGATCGGGCGTGTTCAGGGTGGCATGGCCGTGGACTAAGACCCGGTTCTTTCCAGCGTCCTCTGTTTTGGAAGGCAGAGCGACATGCCTTGCCTTTTAGAATAACTCTGGTCCAAAATGAGGAAAATTCCATCTTGAGGAGTAAAAATTCAATCTTTTGGAAAAAACCCACTCACAAGGAAGCCACCCCCATTGCCCAAGTGGACCAGAGAAACAAAGGGCGCCTGCCCGACAGAGAAAAGCTTATAAATTATGGATATTTAATTAAAAAATCATGCCACGGCCAGGAATCCTAGGTCAGCTCGGAGCCTTGGCCCAGCCACGTGCTGACTTTACTCTGCTGTGTCTGCCCCGGCCCCGGCCGCAGCCGCACAAGTGGCGATTTACAGACCGAAAGCTCTGCCAGGCTGTCGCGGGGCGGCCGGCAGTGCCGCTCGGCCTTGCGCTGTCTCATCTCCAGCACACCCCAGGGATCCTGTGAATTTTAGACACTGTCCCAGGGACCCCGGCTCAGCAGAGCGTGGAATGAATTGCACTCATCCATCTGTGGGCTTTTAAAAAATTCAATAATGAATTCAAGCGTACAGAGGTATTCTGTTATTAGAGTTTGGCCTTTCGGTGGTTCTTTACTTTGGCAAAGTGCTTTTATAATCACTTACCAGCTAAATAATTTAATACGAGTTATTGCCGCATGCTGGCGGCCGGGCGCTCAGCCGGTGCCGGGCGGTATTGGAGAGCTGGGAACAGAGCAGGGGAGGCGCTGATGACATGACTCAGCCCCGGGCGTTTCTTCTCCGGGTCGTGTGCAACGCTGGGCTTGGCCTCCGTGTGACCTCGGACACCAGGCTCTGATTCATCCTGGGCCATTATTGTCTCGGTGACAGTGAACCAAAGGAGAGGAGGATTTTGAAGATGGAAGGGAACTGAGTTATTCCAGCCCCATCCCTCACTCTCCGGCAGGGGAAACCAAGGCGCAGAAGGGTCCATGCTTTGCCCGAGGCCACACGCTAGTGTGGCTCACCTGAACGACAGCCGGTGTGAACTCAGGACCTAGGGGCCATGCCCTGTTCTCCAGCCACACCAGCCGCCCCACACCCAAGCACCTGCATCCGGGCGGTGGGGGTACTGCCCCTTCCTCCCCCCGCTTGGGGCCTACGGGCAACTTGGACTGAAGGGGAAACTGGAGGCCTAACTGGGTTTTCTCGTCTGGTGGCCTGAGTGTAGGGGCCGGGCTGGACTTGGAGCAGCGGGGGGCAGCTGCAGTTTTGGTTGGGAGTCTACACAGTGACTAGGTTCTTGAAATGTCTGGTTTTCTCTTTTCTTCTGCCAACCTATCTTCCAAGCATCATCATAACGACCTGATCATCTGAGCCTCGGTGGCCTCGTCTGAGAGGTGGAACAGTAATAGAGCACCCCCCAGAAGGTGGTTTTGGGCAGCAGGGGTTCTTAGCACCTAGAAAACACTTGTCAGCATTCACACATGGTGGCTGTTATTAAGACGGCTGCTTTAACCAATTATTACAGCTCCTTTTTCTGTAAACCTTCCGCTTCAGAATTTGTGTGAAGCCAAGAAGAAGAAAGATGACGGCAGAGAAAGCATTTCATCATCATCATCGTCATCATCATCATGGTCAGAGGAGGGAGTCTTTCTGGAGGCTCCAGAGAGGGTCTGTGCAGGAGCAAAAATGTTCTCCTTTCACGTTTTCATCTGTCACGATGCCTAGAGGTCTCAGACGGCCGGCTGAAGCGGGGAGCGTGCCGTGGAGGGGAGTGGCTGTGAGGACCCTGGGCCAGTAGCGGGGCATGGAGAGGCGACTGGGAATGGTGACCCCTTGGAGACAGGGCCAGCCTGAGAGGCCAGGTGAGCATCTCCCCGTTGGCCAGAGGGCGTGGAGTCTGTTGGCGTCAGCCCTGTTTGCACAGGCCAGCTTCGGGGGGCGAGTGGACAGCTGAAAGCCCCAGGGGCAGGTTCTGCCTCTCTGCTGAGTGGCTGGCGACGATGCGCCCTACTCCTTGCTGGCCTCAGTTTCCCTGTCTGTAAAATGGGGGTGCAGAACGAGAGGATTACTCGACCTCTGAAAAACCCTGGACCCTAAGATAAATTTTCGCTTGTTCTGCCTATCCTCTCAGGCAAGACTGGAGCTTTACCTTCTGCATGTGACCCCCTGACTCCCCAAAGAAAGGTTGGATGTGTTCCTGAGAACTGCACACATGCCCCTCCCCCTGGAGGCCCCGACGAGCCTCTAGTGAAGGGAGAGGCTGTGCTCCCCCGCCCCCATCCCCGCCCCTGTCACCAGATGTCCTTCCGGGTGGCTTCCGGCTAGACTGACAACAGTACCGCCCGTCCCATCGACCACGCAAAGCTGCAATGGTCTGACCGCGAATTTGAAAGTGGTACTGAGATGGGAGTGTTCTAAAATTCATCTTTCCTCATATCTCCAATCGTGGAGCTGAAATAAAGAAAACTGTGGTGGTCACGCGCATCGGTCTGTAGATGAGGAAGCCAAGGTGTGGAGCAGGCACCTGCCGGGACCTGCGGTCCCTCCCCCACCCCCCACCCGCCTCGGTCAAGGGCTTTCCAGCCAAAGCAAGATGGATCTTAAAAACATTTGGGGAAAATTAGGAATTGCTGAGTGGTGCATTAAGACTATATAGGCAAAAACAAACACCCCTTCCCACCGCCACCAATAAAACCCAAACTCCCCAAACCCGAAACACATACAGTATTCTGTTTAAATACATAACAGGCCACCAAATGGCCAGGGTCCCTGTAATACTGTGTAGCCAGTTCCTACAGGTGCAAACAGAGACACGAAAATACCGTTCGCTCATTTCTTAGCCATTTACCGAGTACCTGATCTGTGTCCAGTGCCAAGAACTCAGAAGAAAATAAAACACTAAAGAGCACTAGACTCTGCCTTCACGACTGTGTCTGTACATTATCTTTAAAGAAGGGTTAGAGTTTTCCAGAAAGGAGCATTTTGCAGCAGGAAGAAAGTCACGGGGACCCGCCTTCAGCCTGAATGAGGCTGCGACTTTTCTTCCTTACCCTTGCGCTTGGCTCAGCAAGCCTGACCCCTACAAGTCCGGCTCCACCGTGGATGTAAAACGCGTGGGCGCCGCGTCCACTCAGCTCCGTGTCTGAGCCCCAGCTGTGCGCTCGGCCGGCTGTCGGCACGGGCACGTGGAAGCAGGAGAGCACGCTGTTCCGCCAGGACGTGCTCGTGGTCCAGAAAAAGCTGCAACTGAACTCGGGGGTGGAACAGCACAAAGGCCAGGCGAGGCTTCCGGGAGGAGGTGCCACTGGATCTGGGCTTCGAAGGGTGAGTGCGAGTTTGCCGCATGGACAAGGCGAGGTGGGGTACACGCCAGGTGGGGGACAGGGCCTCGGCCAAGGGGATGCAGGCGCTTTGAGGACGGGGATGTGCGTGTGCCTGCAGAGCGGGGTTCGCCGAGGGACGGGGAGGACTGTGCCCAGCGGGGTTGACTCTTCCCCTGTGTAGAGAGACCGAGAGGCCCCGTTTCTCTCTGTGGTCCGTGCCCCGACTCTGAGAACCAGGGGTGGAGAAACTTAAAACCATCACAAAGGAGGATGTATGCACGGGCAAAGCCACAGACAGCAGGCGAGGTAGG